>JZKD02S1673601.1:152991-201574 GCA_000966675.3 Picea glauca | reverse complement strand
CTATAAAACATATTTACAATTCTTTGCATATAACATGATCTGTAACGGGGCTCGGCCTTGGGGACACTACAATGTAGTACCAACTTATTTTGTCGTAAGCCTTCGCCAGATCAAGTTGGATTATCATCCCCCCTCTCCTTTGGATTTTCAGCGTGTGAATGATCTCATGGGATTGGATGATATTGTCTAGGATTTGTTTACCTTCCACAAAACCCACCTCTTTCTGAGAAATCAGTGTGGGAAGTAGTGGCTTCAGTCTGTTGGTTATGACTTTGGATATTATCTTGTAAACTACATTTCATAAAGCTATAGGCCTGTAGCGATCCGTGGTTCTAGCTTCATTTTCTTTCGGGATTAGAGTGATCATTGTGGCATTTAAATATTTCAGGATGGATGGCGATCTCCTGGAGTCCTCCACCACCCTGTAAATATCATGCTTAACCACTTCCTAGTAGGATTTGAAAAATTCCATTGTGAACCCATTCGGGCTTGGGGCCTTTCCGTTGGGCATCTCCTGGACCACTTGGTCAATTTCTTCCTTGGCAATGGGTTTGCTTAGGCCAACGTTTTTCTCCTCTATGAACAACTTGGGGATGTGTTGAATTATTCTTTGTATGAACTCCGATCTGTCTTGGTTTGGTTCTTGGGCTATCCCTTGGAAGTGGTTGACCAATGTGTTCTCAATTTACTGGTGGGATTCTCTTTTGATCCCATTTTGATCCCTAATCTTCAAGATTTTGTTGTGGGATCTTCTTGCAATAGTTGTTTTGATGCCACACGGTTTCTTCCTGTAGGCATCTTGCTTCCCATTCCTGGGTCAAATGGTTCTCTTCCTTTTTCTGGTCCTCTGTGTATCCCTCTTCGATGCACCGTTCCTGTAGTTTCCTCATTCTATCCTCGATGCTATTTTCCCCTGGTTTATATTTCCAAAGATCTCCTTGTTCCACTCCTTGGGTTTTTGTTTGATGTATTTTAGTTTTTTGTAAAGTTTGAACATCCTTGTCCCTTGGTCCATAAGTTCCTCCCATCACCACTGGTTGATGTTCAACTTGAAGCTGGGATGGTTGATCCATAACTTCTCAAATCTAAATGGTATGTTCTTCGGTGTGGTTTGAAAATTTGATTCCAATTGAACTAGCTAGTGATCCAATCACCCCCATGGGAGGATGCTGTAGTCCAAAGTTAGTCCCTGCAACATGATTGATTTTGACACCAAGAATCTGTCTAGCCTTGTAGCTATTTGGTGGTGACCTAGTCGTTTGTTTTTCCAGGTGAACTGGCCATTGCTGGTCCTGATGTACACGAGCTTCATTGTGTCAATGAAAGCTGAGAAATCTTCCACATCTCTGTCTAATATTCTGGTGCCCCCTTTTTTTTCCGTGAGTGTAGTGATGATTTTGAAATCCCCTACCAGGATCCAATGAAGGTTGCAGGTATGCTCCTTTAGATTCTCTAGGTCGAGGAGCAATCTTCTTTTTTCCTCCATCACATGGGGGCCATACACATTAGTGCATAGAATTTCCTCTGTGTTCCCTATAATTTGCATATTAACAGAAAATGTGTTTCTTGTGGCTTCTACTACAAGTAGGTTCACCGATTGTGGGTTCCACAGGGTGAGGATAACTCCGGCCGTCCGTTGGATTTAGACATACAACATCTTGTACTTCCTCTAGTGTTTTTTGCTGATTGTTTCCATTCTTTCTCTTGAATGAAACATAGGTCAGGTTGTTCCTTACTCAATCTATTTTTAAGGATTATTTTCTTTCTTGGGATGTTTAGGCCTCTTATATTCCATGTTATGATCTTCATTCAAACATGTTGGGTGGGGGTGGGGGGGAGTTGGGGAAGATATTTTAATCTTACCTGATTTTATCAATAAGGATCCTAGTTCTTGTAGGGCCACACTATTTGATTTTTTGCCTTTCTTCCACCTTTCCTGCTTGGGTGAGTGTTATGGCTGTCCATCGCGTGTTTTGATTCCCTGATGTCCTATCTCGCTATGCATGCATTTGATCCCTCTGGATTTCTCTTCCTCCCATAGGAGGAAGAGATATTGAATGCGATCGAGTTGCTCCACTGGCACATTGTCTACTCCCCACCTTTTCCATTGCTCCAGAATATTCGGTAGATCTATTCCTTCCCTTTCCACAATATCTCTGAGATCTGGGTCCTCTGTTCCTACCTCACTTGGATTCATGTCCTAATCTTTGCCTGCTTCCTGCATTGGTGTGTTGGAATCTTCGTCTCCTCCCTCCCTGGGACTTGCATTGCCTCCCTGTTCTCCTTTGTTGCTTGGATTTTCCGTGTTCCCCTGAGTTGCGTGTTCCCTCACATCCTTATCTTTCATGTTTTCTGTCCCTCCTTCTTCCCCTTGGTTGGGCCTTCCCCTTCCTTCTGTTCTAAGCCTGGATTCCGGGTTGCTTTCTGTTGGGGCCTTGCCTTGTCTCTTGTTCCCTCTACCTTTGTGATTTGGCTTCACAAAACCGTCCTCATCCTGCTATAGCTTGGTGTTTTCTGCTTCTTGTTTTTTGCTAAGAGGGCATTCTTTTAGTAGATGTCCATGTTCATGACATCTTCTGCATCAAAACATGATCTGCTCGTAGTCTATGCTTTGTATCCACTCCTCATCCCTAAACTTCAGGCTTATGGCTTCCGAGAGCGCTCTCGAAACATCCATCTCGATGCAGATCCTTGCGTATGATATATATCTTCCTTTTAGAGTAGCTTTCAATGTCTTGACATATTTTCTGAGCTTGTTCCCTATGGCTTCGAAGGTGGATGGCAGCCAGTAGTCTAGTGGTAAGGAGTAAAAACTTAGCCAGACTGGGACATTTTTAAAGGTTTATTTCTTTGGGGATAAATTTTCCTTCCATGGACGAATGTACAACCCCGCTGAGGCATGGAAATACGCCCCCCCCTCAAAGACTTTATCCCTGTCCTCCAGGTTCATAAATACTGCGGTGAAGAATCCTTTCAAGCCCAGGTGGAGTTCCACTTCTCCACTTGGCTTCCAATGGTATTTTATCCAATTGCACAACATTTTTTCTATGGGTCATAGGCTCAGGACTTGCAGATCAGTGCATGCATCTTCATATGACCCCGCCAGAGTTGTGTTTGGGGGTTTTCCAGTATAACCTTGGGTATCAGTGTTGTTTTAGGTTTTCACGGGTTGCGCCCCTCTGCTCCACTGGGGTTCATCGTTGCTTGCATGTCGTTCTGGGCTTCTCTGGCTCCTTCCCCCACGTAATCACTTTTTTCTTGGTTCTTTTCCGATCCCACTCTTGAGGTACCTTTCAGAGGTTCTTTGAAACTGCCGCCTCTTGGGCCTTTCCCTCTGTCCACCACTACATATTTGTATGAGGGGGTTGCATTCCCTCCCCCTTTGGTGACCATACTGGCCACTGCTGAGACCGCGACTGTCAAAATCTAGCTTGATTTTTTTTTTAGAGCCACGCCTCCTTCATCTCCATGGAAGGATTATCACTCGTATTGCCTACTTGTTAAAACAATGTCCTTGAAATTATTAATGTGTGATAATAATTGTATTATTTACCACCAGACCATAATAAAATTTTGTCAATTTTATACCTTGAATCAATTGCGATGTTGGTCTTGAGTAAGTACTTAAATGAAGAATAAGAATAGATTGTTATTATTCTTTTATCATTAGGTTAACAAAATATTATTATTCATTTTTCTTTTAGCGTTCATGTTTATGACAATAATTGTATATTGATGAGTTTAAAATTAATGATTTATCTATTGAATAAATGAGAACTAATTGAATAACATAGATCATTCAACACTATTTGGTTAGAGAACTGATTGTATGGATTCTCTACATTTCATTAAGTAAATAAAATATATTTTCTTGTTATTTTTAATAATAAATTTTATATTGTGTTCGTGCTCAATTACACTGGAGTATTGTGAATTGATTGTTAGGCGTAGTAGATTATTATGTGCCTTGAGAGTTTTTAGTTAATTAATTGTTGTTGATCAAGTTTTGGATTTTCAAGATAGGATGAGGTGTGGGAATTAGATACCTCCTTGTTCCTCAGAATAGTCGCCAATCTTGAGACCTTAAATGGTCAAAATCAATCGAATGAATCTTGGAGGTCCTAACCTTGCAGGGTAGGTTGGGTGGGATAGACATATTTTGTTATATTTTAGTTGATGTGAGTGATCTATTAGTAACATTGATATTGTATTGATTCTTTTCGTGAAATGATGTAGATGAGAATATAATGTTAGATATTGTTGTATGTTGTTGTCACTTATCACATGTCTTATAACTGGTGTTTTAAAAAAAAAAACTTACCACTACTGTATTCACTTACATTTATGTCTTAACGAAGGGGTCATTACATGAACCCTTTTATATAGTGCTACCAACCACCTAAGAACATTCTAGAAGCAGAACCTTCTAGTATGTCCTCTTACATTTATTGCATTCACACTAGGCCTTATTTATTAAAAGTGACCTTTATACATAACAATACTTATGTACTGCCCGCAGGGGTGTAGACCGATTGGCAAGTGCCGTGTAAATGGAAGGAACTATGTAAAATGAGGTCTCAAGGTCGATTCTCACCCCGATTTACTCAGAGGGCGTGCTTGCGGGCTGTGCGTTTCTCCCTAGGGGTTATAAGGCAGCCGACAGGATTCGACCCCGTGTCACGCGAGTACGATACTGTCGTTGTTACCGATTCCCCTAGTATATAAAAAAACAAACAAACAATACTTATGTACTATTATTCCCCTCGAGTACCTCCATAGGTACCACATAGTATTCCCCTTAGCTACACTAAAAATTCATTCCTTCACATCCATTCAAATAAGTAGAAAGAAAGCTACAAGGTAACACAATATTTGGAGAGTTTTAGTACACAAATTTGTATTTTTGTTAGTCTCTCTTCTTCTCTCTTTTTAAGATTGTAATATTTATGATATCATACTCACACAATAGTTCTCTCACATGATTAAATATAAGTGTTTTGATCCTTGTGAATTTTGTATGCCATTTATGCACTGATATTAATATGTGCATTTGAACAAACTATATCAATGTGTACCTTTCTTCCCTTGGAAATAACTCCCCGGGAAACACCTAGACACTTCCCCTCATTCTAAGGATTATACCCAATGTAAAACAAATGATGTAGACTTAGTGTGTCTGGCTATGTAATAATTAAACTAGGAACTTGCACAATGTGTTGGATTATCGATAACATCCTCGCAACAATGCCACCAAATGATTGAGCTAACCCTCAAAGCTAAAATTATTACTGTATACTATTATAGTGCCTAACATTATTTACTACATTATGCAAATAAATTTATTCTTTATACATATATGCACACTCTCTCTAGGTTCTATCATGCACTTTACTCATCATATATTAATTAAATAGTTTCCATATTTCATTAAATAAATCATTTTTGTGCTTTCATTGTTGAAATATTGTTTCTGCGGATTAACTAGTAACCCATTGGGTTCCTTGGCTTTAGTGCAACCAAGATACATAGTTCAATCAATCTCCACACAAAGTCAAGAACAATGTGCAATCAATGTTTTAATCCTATCCTTGGCCCTATTCATTAGGATCTCTGTACTTGCTTTGAATGGAAGCATAGGCACACCTTTATCTATGGTCTTCCTAATTCAAGAAAAATAGTGATTTCATTAGATATAGAAGGAGAATTAGCACTTGGTCTATGAGGTTCCTCTCAACTACAAGAAGGGCATAATTCAACCTCTAATGATAATGTTTTAAGTGAAATTTATTTGTTTTTGTTGATAGTTTCTTGGTTGTGTTTTGGTGTCTTATTTCACAAATGGTCGTACTAATGTATGCATTACTTTGCCACCTAATTTTTGGAGTACAAATTTCAAGTGTAGCCACTCGAGTCTAGTTTGATTCTAAAAGTATATACACTTTGTCTAAATAAAGCATAAGTTTCTTTGTACTCTTTTTTATTAAAATCATATTTGTTTTATACCTTCATCTTCTTACGATGCGACAACCATGTATAAAAACCTTCTTTAACAACCAAAATGATTCTATATATATATGTTAAAACTTTTTGGAAGAAATATAATCACCTCTCTTAACCTTTAAACTAAAACCCATTAATAAAAATTTATTAGCATAAACTTCTAAATTTTTGAAACATTTTTATTTATACACATGTTATATTAAACAAAAAAATATTTGAAGTAAATTCCTTTATTAATTTCTTATCAAACATTAAAGTATGCATGGCATATATGAAAACCCATATTTAGAAGTAAGATCCCACACCTTTATCAACTCCCTAAAACATTATATATTAGTTTATAAGTATCAAAGAATATCCCACTCAATTAATACCACATATAATATATTATTTATCAACTCCCTAAAACATTATATATTAGTTTATACAGTGTAAGTATCAAAGAATATTTCATTGGATTATTACCAGATATAATATATTATATTGAAATAAGTATCAAAGAATATCCCATTGGATTACTACCACATATAATATATTATATTGAAATAAGTATCAATGAATATCCCACGGGATTACTAGCACATATAATATACTATATTGAACTACTTTTTTTTGGTTAAGGTAATTGGTGTTACCTTTTATTAATAAAAAACTGTATACATATTGGAGGTCCTGAAGCTAGTGCTGCCAACAATGGAAACCAATCTAAGATCCAGGACCACACTAACAGGGAAATCAAACCCCGAGGTCCAAAATTTAAAAGCGTTTTACACAGTAATTCTCTCTTAGAACTATAAACTGCTATGACAGGAAGATAAAGCCTAGGCATATATGACAAGTAGCTTAACATAAGATTTAATATATCAAATTTAATCTTAAAACACATTAATCATCATTATCCATATATTTTTTTTAAATACATTAACACAATTTCATTGGCGTATGTAACCATTAACATTTAACTAACGTTTAATAAACATTAGTTATCCCACTCAAGGACAAATGTAGTCTAAAACATTATCGTATCGTTTCAATGAATAGAAGTTATCCACTACTACAAAATAAAAGTAAAGTCCGGATCAATTTTACAATTCTATGGGTGGAATGTTCACTTGAAAAAGTTAACTTTTTAAAAACTTCACACATTTTATTTCCAGAATTACAAATTCAACATAAAATGAGTGGAATGTTCACTTGAAAAAGTTAACTTTTTAAAAACTTCACACATTTTATTTTCAAAATTACAAATTCAACATAAAATGATTTGGTTACCAATATAATTCTTTATCAAAATTTATATATTATAAAATTTAAATAATAAAAACAAAAATATATAATATATTAAGCTAATAATTATTAACTTATAATTATTAATATAAAATTAAAATCTATAGAAAAAAATAATACTCTATGTTAAACCTATTTAAATTAAATTAAATTAATATAAAAATTTAATTTTATATATATATCGTGTTCAATTGTGCTTGATCTTGTAAAGAGTGATTACATACTATTTGTTACCATGATTATTTACTATTTTTTATAATTATTCAAAACTAATACAATTTAAAAATAAAACCACCTAGCTTCCAAGGCCATATGTTCTCATTTGTTTCAAGCAATGAAGGACTTTAAAGAAGTTTATGCATCTCATTTAGGAGATAACAAAAGTTGTTGGGCTCATTGTTAGGGCATCTTTGGGTAGTAGGTAGAAAAGAGGTTACCCACATTAAAAGTTGTGGAAGGTAATTTTCCAATAGTTATCATCTCATGGATTGTTTTGTAAGTACCTCAAATTCTAGGAATGGGCATCAAACCCCGTGAGCTTGTTAACTTGTCTCTCACATTGATTTTTTCAAATGCTTATACTTTTTATAATATTTTTTATATAAAAAATATATTGGGTTTAATTAAAATTATATATATATATATATATATATATATATATATTTGATTGGATTTAGCTTGAATTAGTGGAGATAAAAAGTTGTTATTTTTTCTACTTGTATTTAAATTTTACTTATGACATGTATGTTATTTTTAAGTTGATTGTTGATTTCATTTTTATTTATTGATTGGAAGGTGGAAGTATGGCAACATGTAATGTGTGTGTGACCACACAGTTAGCACAATTGATTGTTGTTGGGCACTTGGCTAGTTTTGTGTTAGCAAGTGCCTAGTTTGTATCCCCCTAGGTAAGGTTTACTAGTCTATATGCCAATGGGTTTACCTAGGGATACCATTCATGAATGTGGTGAAGCATCCCTTGGGCTTCTCTGCAGGGTTTTCCTTGGGAAACCTAAGGGATGGTTCGCCACATTTGTGGATGACATCCCTTGTAAATCCATTGACGCAGAATAACGTGCCTTGTCCAAGGGATTTAAACTAGGCACTTGCTGGCATGGAATTGGTTGACCTAACCCATTGAGCATACACACACACATTCTTAAGCTTGATGGACTAGCTCGAGTGGTTGAGTGTTTTAAGCTTCATGCATGAGGTCTAGGGGTTGATCATCCACATTGGTTGTCTCTATTGCATGCATCACACAATGTCCCTATTGAGTTGGGTGTCATAATCAACAACAAGTTTACGGGGTTTCCCCACAAGGTTTTTCTTGGATATATATATATATATATATATATATATATAGATAGAGAGAGAGAGAGAGAGAGAGAGAGAGAGAGAGAGAGAGAGAGAGAGAGAGAGCCTTCACCTGTTCACACTTAAGCACTTATAATGAGGAACTTGGTAACTTGCGAATGCCCAACAGATTCCCCCCTCTTCTTTAATTTTTCAGATGGACGACAACCATTGACCACGATACTAACTAGTAATCTCATAGGACTCAGTGGGAGTGAATAATGTGATCTTTCTATGTATTATGCCTTAGCCAACCAAGTTATCCCTTGGGACTATAACAACAACAACAACAACAACAACAACAACAACAACAACAACAATAATAATATTCTAATTTAATGTCACGATCCATCAATATGCCAAATTAACATATGAGATTCCCTTGTTAGTGGGACAAGGAACCCCTCTTTACAATTATTTGATTACTTTAGTCTGTGTAGGTATACATATCCTTAGTTTGTTTGTGGAAATGTACATACCATATCCCCTCTAGATTCAAATATGTTACCTTTAAAAAAACCATATACTCAACTATTACTTATATATTATATTTATTTATTACAATATATCAAATATAAATATTAATTTTTAAATATAAATGTTCAAACAACTGTTTCACAAATTGTGATTTTAATTCTATTTATAAAACAAATTATAATATATGATTGTGTGTTTTTGTTAATTATTTTTTTTTTTTAAATATATAGATGACTTTTTAATATAACTTTGTAAAAAATTTTAAAATTATTTAAAAAATAAATAATTAAATATTTAAAATTTTGCCTTTTGTAAACATACATTTTAATTTTATTTTAAGTATTACCATATTCCTTAAATCCATAATTATGAAGAACTCTATCAAAACCCATTTTCGAAGAAGTTACCATCTTTAAACAAATTTTCTTAAATGAAGAGCAATCTTCTATACATGGTTAAAACAATGGCCAATAATTCCACACATTGATTATTTTTTTTCATTTATTTTGGTGATGATAAATATTTTGGTTGAAATTCAACAAACAACTTGATTTTTTCTCATTTATTTGGGTGAGAATAAAGGTTTTGGTTGATATTTAACCAAGTTAAATTTATTTGGGTGAGAATAAAGGTTTTTGGTTGATATTCAACCAATAACTTGGTATGGGAGAGAATTTCCAAAGTATTATTGTGTTTAGGGAGATTTAATAAGATATCTAATTTATATTTGAATTTATGATTATGATTATTGTTAATATAAGTATATGATTTATGTTATTATATCTAAAAGTATTTTACAATTTTGTATGGAGAGATGTTCATATAACATAACACATTAAAATAATAATAATAATTTATGTCGACTCCATTATATATATATATATATATTTCAGTATGGAAAGATGTTCCTATAAAGTAACACATTTAAAAAAAATATATTAAATTAATATTAAAAAAATAAAAAAATGATGTTGACTCCATTACACACACACACTTTGAATGAACAACAATTAGCCTAGATTCATTTAACTTTGAATCTATCAAGCGTTCAGAGGGAATAAATCTCTCGAGGTGCAAATGACCTTTTTTTAGAGTGCAAAACTTGAGAAAAGGTTAAAGGTTTGCACCTCGAGAGAACCTTTAAACTTTCCTTAAGTTTTACACTCTAAAAAAAGGTGGTTCACACCTCGAAAGATTTGATCACTCTTGACACTTAATAAATCCAAAGATAAATAGATCTAGGATGGTATTATAATTAAAAGAGGAATTTAATGATAAAAAAATAAAATAAAATTTGTCACAATAATTTGGCATATATATTATTCATTTTTGTGTATATTACATGCTACATTACATTTAATAGGCTTCTTCCTTTATCAATGAAAACTATTCATGGAGATTGATATGAAGGTTGCATATATATCCAATAATAGATAGTTTGTTGGGGGGGAGATAGACATTTGTAAGAATAAAGTGTACATATTAAAAGTTGAAAAAGACATTGATGATAATGATGGTGATGGTGATGATTGTTAATGCCCATTCATGGAGATTGATATGAAGGTTGCATATATATCCAATAATAGATAGTTTGTTATGGCGGAGATAGACATTTGTAAGAATAAAGTGTACATATTAAAAGTTGAAAAAGACATTGATGATAATGATGGTGATGGTGATGATTGTTAATGCCCACTCATGGAGATTGATATGAAGGTTGCATATATATCCAATAATAGATAGTTTGTTGTGGGGGAGATGGACATTTGTAAGAATAAAGTGTACAAATTAAAAGTTGAAAAAGACATTGATGATAATGATGGTGATGGTGATGATTGTTAATGCCCACTCATGGAGATTGATATGAAGGTTGCATATATATCCAATCATAGATAGTTTGTTGTGGGGGAGATAGACATTTGTAAGAATAAAGTGTACATATTAAAAGTTGAAAAAGACATTGATGATAATGATGGTGATGGTGATGATTGTTAATGCCCACTCATGGAGATTGATATGAAGGTTGCATATATATCCAATAATAGATAGTTTGTTGTGGGGGAGATAGACATTTGTAAGAATAAAGTGTACATATTAAAAGTTGAAAAAGACATTGATGATAATGATGGTGGTGATGATGATTGTTAATGCCCATTCATTCATACCAATTTTGGTTTATCTCATTTCTAGGAAAAAAGAGTAAGAAATTAATTGGTTTGCTTTAAATTTTAAATTTATTTTCAAAAATGTTGGAGAAAAGATTTCCTAAATCTCCATATTTTTAATGAATTAAAATATTAAAAAGTTGATATTGTTGCAAATATTTGGAAATTGAGATTTAATGTAAACATACTTAAAAACATTTAGAAAAACACTTTTCATCCTTCATTTTCTTAGTATCACAAAGAACAATACTTATGAAACAAAAAATATAAAAAATTAATATATTATAAAACAATGCCACACAATAAAATTAAAATGGAAAAGTAGACCATCCAACATGCAAAATATGAATTACAAAATATGGATTTTGAAAAAGTAAGAATATGAAAAAAAACTGGTGGTGATCTATTCTTGAGTATTGTTATATCCTATACTTATAATCTCTTTATCCTCTTCAGTGATTGTAATTGTTGCATTACTAACAATATACATATTCCAATGGGCATTAGAAGAACATATTATCTGGGAACAACATGCAATATCAATGTATGAGACAAGAAGTGAAGGAAATACAATAAAATACAAAGGTAAAAGCATGAACCTTTTTAGTTCCTATTCCATGGGTGTGTTTGTACAAACTTTCCTTGCACGAGAATCTATTGGAAACCAAAGTTTTTTTAGAAATTGGATGGTACCATGTATTTGACAATAATGCATAAGTTGTTCAATATACGAAAGGACATCTAGAAACATGGTCAATGGACATGTATTGCATCTTTTCTGCATTGATTACTTACTTATGGACTATACATATTCCAATGGGCATCAGAAGAATGTATTATTTTGGAACAACATGTAATATCAATGTATGAGACAAGAAGTGAAGGAAATACAGTAAAAGACAAAGGTAAAATCATGCACCTTTTTAGTTCATGTTCCATGGGTGTGTTTGTACAAAGTTTCCTTGCATGCGAATCTATTGGAAACCAATATTTTTTTAGAAATTTGATGGTACCATGTATCTGACAATAATACAAAAGGACATCTAGAAACATGGTCAATGGACATGTGTTGTATATTTTATGCATTGATTACTTACTTATGGGCTATACAATTGGAATCCATGCTAAAGTTATATGATGTTGGAAAGAGAAAAATAATTTGTATATATGTAAAAAAGATATGGAAGTATGCATTCACAAATTGGAACATGTGATTGTGTAGTTCATATTTTATGTATTTCATATTTCAAGTAAAAGACAAATTGTATCATGGTCAATCCAATATACATATAAGAAAAATAATTTTGATTGTTCCTTGGGCACATTTGACCATGGATGATCAACAAGTGTTTTTTGTACATGATTTTCCTTTTGCAACAGGAATTAGAGATTGTAACTAGGCATTTGGTTCTCTAATTTTCTTGTTTTCTCATTGCTTTGTAACATGTCAATGTTAAAGTCTCCTAGAATGATAATGATTTCGTTCAAATGTACATTGTGCAAGGTTGTTGCAACAATGTTCAATATGTTGGTCAAATTTGCATGGGGTGTAACATAGATATTCAATATTGCAATTTGCAATCCATGAACTATTGGCTTTGCTAGCAATGCCTCCACATTTTGTTCTTTGAAATGCATATGTTTCAAAATTGGTATATGTTTTTTCACTAGTATCATGACTCCATGCCCAATACAATTTGACATGCAATTGAAGTTTTGAAATTTTTCGTTTTCCATGCACATTGTCATATAGGTTTCTTGCAAGCACAAAATATCAGATTACATCATGTCATAATCATTGACTATATCATCAATCTATGCATTTAGGATGCATGTGTTTAGTGAGAGGATTGAAATGCATGATTCTGACTGTATTGATTGACAATCACACTCTAGATTCCATGTTGCATTACTCCGAAGGTGTTTCATCTCGATGTCAACTTTTTTCTTCACCATAAAGTTCTCATGAGTAAGAGGTTTTAGAAAAAACAATGACTCCATGTTTTTCACATGGGACAAGGATGTATACACCAAACCATGTTTTCGTATTCCACTAGGGTCAAATGCAACATTATCAAGTGTCAAACCTTGTGACCTATGTATTGTACGTGCACATGCAAGTTGGACTGGAAATTGTTTTCAGATCTTCACCTGACCTGTTTTTGCTATCATCAATATTGGTTTTGCAATGCGCAATACAGGTGTATAATCACATGGAGAGCCTAAGTTGTAAAGGTAAGATAACTTGTTTGCTTGTTGATGTCCAATTAGCGGGTCATGGAACCTAATCCATAGAATATCATTTCTATTTGTTTTTGTATATGCTTTGACCACCCCATCTGCACCATTCACCAAGCCATCCCATGGATCATAATTGAAAGCATATATTTCAACCAACATGTCAAATTTTAGGAAAAGCAACATAGGAAAAGTAGGTGTGTGCTGATGGCATGACATATTACCATGGTTATCTTCTTCCACGTCAATTTCACTGATCATAATTTCATTTCCAGAAATTAGCGAAAGCATGTGCTTATTATTCATTGCAACATGCTTGTTTCTATAAAATAAATACAAGAATGTTGGTTCTTTTGGTGCAGGGCGAACACAACATGCATTGATATATAGAAAGTCATTAGTCGTCTGATTACTTGTTCTCATTTTGTTCAAAATTACAATGAAATTTTCATCTCTCTGACGCATTGTAGTTCACAATTCATAACATCTTATATTGTGTTCCCAAAAGTCACATGTGAATGGTTGCATGTTGACTATTGGATGATAAAAAATTAGAGAATCCTTCACCCATTGGCCTGGTAAAGATCACCATAGAGCACCATGTCATTGTTTCCAAAGTACTACGTTTTCATATGTTTTATGTTCCTAAGTCGATTGTCAATGACATACATGAATCGACTTCTAATCAAGGAGACTTCATCTATGAAGATACACTGTAGTTCATCGCAAAGCTTCGACAATCTGTCTAACATTTCTTTGGTAAGTGGAAGGGATTGGGACTTGTTAAAAGGCATTAGTAATGTAGAATGGATTGTTTTCCCACCTGCATTGTATGCAACTTTACTTGTATATGCAACTGTTAGACCCTTTGGTTTCAAAGGATCACTTGTATTATATTCACCATAGATTTGTATAAGCATATGGAATAACACTTTTGCTGTGAATGTTTTTCTTGTTCCTGCCCCCCTGTAAGAAACAAGTGAATGGGTGTGTGTATGTCCCTACATTTTTTCAGGGGAATGTCCTTGAAAGTTGCTTATCATGCTTTGTTTATCAATCTCCTAATTCTGTAATATTCTTTGTTCTCAAGGACAAATGGATGTTTTGTCACCTGAAACCCAAGATTGATACTTTTTTCCATATTAGATTGTTGAGGGAACTGAAGATATGCTTGTAAGTCATAATGTTCATAGCCATGGATAGTTGTTTTAATCTCAACACATCTAGCATCATTGTTTGAAAGACTGTCAAGTTTCTCAAGTGAAATTTCTAAATCGCCCCATGCTGGGTTGATGTTGTATGTAAACTTAGCCTCACCGATTTGTATTGCATTTTGATAGAAAGCATATGCAACTTCCCATGTATAAAAGCAATGTTTTAATGTGTCTTCGCTTTCTTCAAATGGAACATATAGCAAAATATTCTCATGAAAAACTTCTCGTAGTCAATGTGTTTATTGTATTTGAAAAACCGTCTTACATTTGTTTTTTTCCTTTTTGATATGTGTTCACCATTTTTCTTGTAAATAGATACAAAATCTGCAAGGAAGATATGTCTGAGACATGATGGACACTCAATGTATTAAACAATAATGGAGTGGCACATCACGTCCTTCGAATTATCAGATTCTTGTTTTAGTAGGAATGGTGGCTTAAGCATAAACATGTGTTCAGTAGGCAAAGAGGTGTTTATGAAAGTACCCTCCCTTGAGCTCTAATTCAATGGGAGGGAAAGAGCAATATGAACGTCTTGTTGAGATGACATTTGTTGAATATTAAGCAATGCATTTCCAAGTGTACGTATCATTTTCATGACATCAATTAGACTCGTTTCATGTTATTTGAGTATTTTCTTAAATGCACTTGTCATAGCTTTGTCAACTTTTGTCATGTACGAGGAACAATACAATGCCGCAACATATGCATTGAGTACATAATGTGCATTTGTATTGACATTCCACATATTCGACATGTCCTTGGAAAATCTATTGTTCCACATATGTGAGGGTTTTTTGTTTTAGGAACACTATTGATTGCTTCACTGTAGATTGTAGTAGTTGAATGTACTCATCTTCTGTTATGCTCATGTGCATCAAAAAGTCCTCAAAGCTCATCAAGTTTGAATAATATGTTTTCTCTATATATCTAAAAAGGGATTTTGGTTTCTCAACAAGAACATCATTGACTAAACTAGGTGGCTCAATGACCTTCGTGGTTCTCATTGGCGGCATAGGGAAATTGTATCTACAATGCAAGTTCCTTTTTTTTACAATTATTTTGATGGTAGTGCCTATGAAATTTGGCCAGGTCTGGATCCAAATGATCTATGTCACAACTGATGTACTGGTAGAAAAACTTTTCTATTTGAATATTACTGTCCTTTCCGTATATTGGAGAATTTTCTATTCACAACAGTTCGTGTTCATGTGCACTTCCCCAGTTCTGGAACTCAGTCACAAAGTAATGGTCTGTAAATTTTCTAAAGAACGTATCATCATGACATATCATTTTATTTAAGGCATTCATTTTTTTTCTATAGTAACATGTACATGTCATTGGGTATTTCCTTATGAGGTAGTCAATAACAATGTCTTCCAATGTATCAATTTTCTTTCTCTTTTTCATGTTTATGTCTAACTCATTTAGTTTGCTCACTAATGGATTCCACTGATGTTCTGCACTTGTAAATGTGACAAAAAAAGTTGTGGGACCCAATTCTTGGATCATTGGAAATAATGTCTTCTTGATTTTTTGCAAATGATCGGGAGAGATCCAAATGCTTTTGAAATCTATGTATCTAAGATTAGATTTCAATAGTTTTTCTAAGTTTTCTTTGTATTTGACATCTTTTGCTAATATCTTCCTTATATGAAACTGAGATTTTATTATTTGCACCCAGAAGCAAGAAAGCACCTTTGCAACTAGTATTCACATTGTCTTGAAAAACATATTTGTTATGTGTCATGAGAAATCACCACTTGCTTCTAGCAATTCCCATTTCACTATTTTTTGATAGCTAAAATGTTTTGTAATGCCATCATCACGCACATCTCCATAGATACGTTTTGGGAAGTTCATTTCATTTGCATATTTGTCCTTGAAAATTCCAAGTGGACGCTAACCTTCGACAGGCGTGATCTCCACGATCTTATCATGCAAGTCACAGATCCATTGTGACTCAATCAGTCCATGAATCAAAGTATTGGTGGGGTTTTCATTGTCTGATTCATCATCTAAATCAGTTTCAATAGTAGTCTATACATTTTACGTCGAGTTGGCATTTTATTCTTGAATAACATGATTCCAGTCCTCGTTTATACATATGTTTTCGACCATATACAAATTTCTGGAGTTTAATTGTTTCAATGATTTCATGACAATATTGACACACACTCTACCTGTGTGGTATGCATTCTTGTATTACAAATGTCGTTTCAAGGCAACAACTATTGTTAGGGTTTCTTTCATGGATTGTGGAAATACTTTTTTCATAACATCTATATGGACATGTACATTGATAATTGGTCCCGTTAAGCCCATTTGAGACCATTTATAACTCCACAGTATAATCTGTGCAAATGAAATTCGCAATGAAACAAGTCTTTCTTGAAGATATGAAAGTGTACCTACATATGCTAACGGTCTGGTACATCTTATTTGGTCTAGTGTTGCAATTTGCATCATTTTTCCATTTTGGAGTGGCCTCCTTCATGAAATGCATATTTTTCTATTGGTGAATGTTTTCTGATTCAATTCCAATCCCATATATTATGTTTCCAAGTCCCCGGTAAAAAAATTATTGTTCCTTTCAAAATACATTTCCTCACAAATTGTACATATCACCCTAGGTGTGTCTTTAATTTGTTCCATATAGACTTCCTTTGCATTTTTCTTTTGTACATGGCAATGACCAAAAAGTATTTGTTCTTTTTGTTTCTTTAATTTGGAAACAATTTTCTTTGATCTATGGAACCTTATGTTTGGAATCCTCTGAAGACGGTGGCCTACAATGGAAACATGATTATTTTTTTTTCTTTCACGTATGTGATTTTTCAGTTGATGGTAACTGAATTTATGCGCATGAGATGAAAATGGGTCTGCCTGATGACAGTGGTTCTCTAGGTTGGAACCAATACTTTTCCTAAGCATTATCTCTACACATTTTGCACTGCGTGTAGTTTGTTGGCCTTCTGCATTGTCCATGTGTTTCTTGTCTTTAGAAAGGAACATGTCAATGCAATTATATTTTGCACGTATGATTTTTTTTAGCTCATGGTATGAAAGTCTAGGCTTCTTAGCAACATTTTCAAATTCTCGAAGAAGAGATACCTTGAAGGCATCATCATTGCTTGTTGACATTGTTGTCCTTGTACAATTGTTACCATATGCATGGTGATCTTATTTGAGTACATCAACAGGAAGCACAATGTGATTTCTATTACATCTTGGATTAAATGTTCCTGTAATGCTATGACACTTGCCTGCATCCACCATGTACACTTTTATTGCAACCTGGTTACAATGAAGTGCATCCTTCATTACAATTTTGTGTTACCAATGGTTCATACTGGACCAATGGTTCATAGTGAATGTGTGATGTATCTGTTTCAAATGACATAATATCAATTGTTTTATCAGAGTTTGAATTAGCAATGTAGTATTGGACAATGCTACCTGCAACGAATGACCAAACCTAAATATTTACTTCAAATATGATTCATACCCAGTGCAAAAAAAATGGTCCAACCTCTATATTTCCCTTTTCATATGGAAATGGCATCTCTATCAGATACGTTTTCCAACTCCCACCTACTCACACACTTTTTATAACACCATGTGTCAGATGTTGATGCAAACAATGAAAGGTGTTATGATTTCCACCTATAAGTGCATTGCGAAAGAACAAGACAATGTACGATATTAGAGACTGCACATCGAACTTCGTCACGACCAAGTAACAAAGTGCAGTGAACAGACTCTCACCACAACTAGTTGTACTAGTTGCTGCTATGTCCAATCCATGACTATGCATGTCCTGCATTCAACATTTCCAATGGAATTCAAGCTCTTTGCACACGAGGGAAAATAAGGTATTAGATCTTCCAAAATTGCGTATGGGATATCTTTTATACAACAATGGTTCGTAACGACCACCAAGAGGATTACTGTCATGGAACATGATGCAATACAAATCTCTACTTGCATTTTTGTTGAATAACAAGTACCTTCTCTTCCTTGTTACTGACAAAACTATGATAGATATCTTTAGCCAGTTGGCTAGCCAACATATCACCCCATAGCCCTCTTTCATTTTTAGGTTGGTTTGAAAATGTAGATAACCACATCTTTGAAATATACACACCAACATCATGAATGCCATGTGAATGATACAAAAAGTAAGATGTCAATTCATACTGAAATGGTTCTAACACATCAACGTTTCCATTCTGCAAGCACAAGATGAAATGATCCACCATGCCATGGCATAACTCAACTAAAGAATAACGGAAATGCAACAAAACTTGAAATGCATCAAATAGACAGTCCCCTGTAGTGTATGAAAATGCAACTAATCTGAAAAGACTATTCTTACTTCGCACTTCGACGATGTTGGCATCTATACTTGACCCTGTGTTCATTTGACAGTTCTCAACATCCACTATTTCTGTCATCTTCGAATTTGAGTGGAACAAGTTATTTCCAAGCAATGCTTAGAAAATTATGCAAACGAGAAGAAAAAGAGAATGATGTAGATACCACAATGCACACTTGATTTCTTTTCCTTTTTTGATTGCTCTTGCTTTGACATTCCCAAATTCAACATTTTGTATTCACAACAAATTGTCCCTGGACACAAACAAAGTAACGGGTCTCTAACTACATTAGACAAACAACATAAAATAAACAATATTACATTCAACTTCCTTCTCACATGGAAAGATTGGACGTTGAAGAAAAAAACGTATATGGACATGTCCCCAATACACAAGGAAAAGGTGATGCTAGCAAGCCTGATGGCTCTTGTCCTAGAACCCCCATGACACATCGTTCCAGGCCTTGGTTCCCTTCCTTCTATTGACACTTGAATCCATCAGGACCAAAATGACAACCTCACGAGGACATTCACCCCCCTTCGTTTTTAGAGAGGTGGTACTCCTCTTGGACTAAAAGATATATCTGTGATATCTTGGATTAGGAGAATGTTAGGCAATAAACCCTAAATCTTTGTTGCTTGATATTATGAAATAAAATAGTTCTTCAATAACCTAAGTACAATCTTTATGTGCAACAAAAGAAAAGACTGAAGGAGGGATTCAACATCAGAATTGAATTGCGATCAACATCACACACAATCTTCTTAACATTATGTAAATACATCGATATCTTCTTCATAGGAGAGAATGATTTGATCATCTCAAAGAATTTTAACAGAGTACTGTAATCAAGATCAAAAGAGATTTTTATAGGTCAACCTCAAATACTTTATATTCTGAAAACAGGGTTACAAAGCAAAGTCGAGATCAACCCCGAAGCAATTCTTTGTGGAGTTTTATTTATGAAATATGTTCTTTATTACAAAATTTTTGACAGCCATATATGTGTCTGCAAATACTCCATGACCATGTAAGAAAATATCTTACAAGAATATAAGAAGAACACTCAACAACTCAGCCTTGTGCCCAACTTTGAGATTCAAGCATAAAACTATGAGAAGTGGTGTAGAAGAAAATATATAAAAAAATAGAGAAGATGGATATTTCTTTCTTTTCATCAGAAGCTTGATTGTGTATCCATGGCTATACCTTCTTCTTCCTCTGATCTTCTGCTCTGCTCCTTTGACAATACTGATTCTTGGACCACTTGATGAAGCCTCTCTTCTCTTTTTAAGAATATATTTTTTAACTACTTGATTTCTTCCTCTCTTGAAATTCCCATACAATTTTCTTCTTGAAACATTCCATTTACTTAATTCCTCATGAATGAATTCACATCATTAATAAAAGTATATTGAAAGTGGGTCCCTCTCCCCTTTTAATAAAATTTTTTAATTAACCTTTTATTTTTTAAAATTTAATTAATTCTCCACTAAAAGAGGACGATTGTAATTTAATTTTATGGAAGTGAAAAACACATTTTTATCCATTTAAACCACTTATTATGTTCTCTTCATCATCTCATATTTCCAATGATATAAAATTTTCCCAAATCCGTCGCTCGGATCTCAAGATATGAGCTCATGAAGTTGGGTTGTCAAGCATGCCCATTAAAACGCAACTGACTGATATTTTAATTTATGAGAAAAATGTATAAAATTAAATCACTTGAAACCTATGTCACCATATTCTATGCTGAAATACCTTTCCAACAGTATAAATTTTTCACGATTCCGACACCCGGAGCTCAAGTTATGGCCTTCACAAGATCAAAACTCATCCACCGTCGATCAAAATTGAAGGGAAAATGTGGGCCCTTGGATGAATTTCGTGCTTCCCTTCATAAAATTAGAATTTTTTTTGGTTTTAAAGTCTATCCCACATGCATTGGGATATCATATTCTTTAAGATATATAAACTAAGTGTTTGATATACTTAACAAGAAACACAAGAAGAGAAGGAACTATGGAGCTTGGAGGATTTCGACCCTTGGAAAATTGTTGAATATAATAATAATTTTGTATGCCCATAAACATCACCAACCCTCGAACTAGTGAACTCATGGTAACTCATGTTTGCGGTAAGCCAGAGTAAATAAAACTAAGTCTGGAAAGTGGAAATGGATAAAGGAAAATGGCTAAGTGTGGAAAATGGTAAGGCGAATATGAAAGTATTGAGACAATGTGAAAAAAGATAAAGTATAGAATGAGAGAATGAATAGGGGTGAAGGGAAAGGAGAGGAAAGAACATGTGACTTAGAACATTTTTCATATTTCTTCTTGTAACACCTCCATTAAACTTCTGAACAAAAGTATGCGTATCTTGGTCATGGAGACTCCGATTTTGATTCCGCGAAGTGCATGGTGAAGCTAATGCTGAGGGATATGCAATAAACATATCATGGTTAAAAAATGTTCATCTTCCAATATCTTATTATTATTATTATTCCAAGTGTAGGAACATATAGGTGACCAAATTTTGGTCAACAACTGGCTCCAACTGCAGGATAGTGACCCCCTGTGGGTTGCTGAGAACACCAGAATCTTAAGACCAACTGCCTTCTCCATTGGGCTATGGATTCATATTCAAAGTGAACTCTTGAAATTCTTCTTCTTTCATGGAGTTATCTTCAAAATCCAATATAAAGAATGCCTTATTGTGCAACTTTGAACAAAAATATATACATGTATGACCTATCTACCCTAACTTAGTTGAAAGAAAGGGGCACCTTAGGTGTAGGCAGATTTCCAATGGAGTCATTAAAGAATCCAACTGACTTGTAGAATGAGCTCCTGAATTGGGAAATATGTTGAGGCCGCTACCAAATGATAAAAAACATGCCCAAAGTATACTATGATGAGGTTGAGCAAGATGTGCTTGAAATATGATTGTATTGCTTGGCCAACAATGCTTTGGAACCATGATTCAATTAAATAAACTTTTATTTTCTCAAGAACATTGTGTTCTTTGATTGGATAAGGAGTTTCCAATATGAGAATAATTTCATCTTTTTCCTTATCATCAACCACATCTAAGATTTCTGAGTCAACATCAATTCCTTGAAGGAATTCTTCCTTTGTCCAATGATCATGTCTCCGTAGTGAGGTTGCAATGGTGAACTGTTGGTGAAATTTTGTGGGGAACTATAAGGTCATATTCTGTTGTTCATCAATAACTTCACGATCTTTGAAAATAAAATGTATCATCCATGATTCCTCTTACTACAAATGTCTTTCCTTTGATGCTTGTAAAATTCTTTCTTCATGAAACTCTGCTTCAGAAAACAATCAACATAATACAAATTTGATGTAAAGTGATGATTTCTATCCCTCTGATGTAAACATTGTTGTCGTGGCTTGATGTACATTGGTTGTATTATTTGAGACTTTGCTACAATCTTTTCAAACTGAATTAAGTCTTCATGTTTATCCTTGATTTCGCTATAATCATAATTCTCAATTTGAGCACACGAGAGGTTGAAATTTACCTCCCATGAATCATACAAAGGACGACGTTCTTCTTGAATTGAAAATTTAGTTTTTTTCATTTTCTATTTCATGATCATGATCTAAAAGAAAGTTTCATTTCTTTCCTCAAAATTTTCTTCTAAATTCATTCCTCCATTGTCTTGGATAAATTTCAGGGGGTCTAATATGTTGGCACCAGTTTCAAGAACAAATCTTTCAATGAGTTGAGATTGCTGCATTAAATATTTCCAGCTGTGTTTTCCTTCTTGCCTCAATAGAAATCTCAAATTTTTGGGCAAAGCATTTTCATAACAACTGAAAATAATGACATTGTTTGGAAACATTTCTTGAGGAGTCTCATGATGAACTTTCATAAATCTGAAGGAAAAATCTTTAATTGTTTCTTCTTTGTTCATCCCGATTTCAACGAACTTCAAGAAAAGAGAATATGGATCTTTTCTTGAGAAATATCTTTCAACAAACAAGTTTTCTACTACATCCCAACTAGTGATGGTTCCGGGAAACAATGAATAAAACCATTCACTTACATCTTCTTTTAAATTCAAGATAAATAACTGGCATGCAACATCATTTTGAGCCACATTAAAAATTTCACAAGCACTGTAAAATTTAATCAAATGTTTCTTTGCATCTTCTAAAACATTCCAGCAGAATGTCAGAAATTTGTCCATGGAAATATAGTGGGCTTCTATGCAACCTTTTCATTTTTTGGATAACTTCTCCTTTTAATGTTCCTTGAACAAATTCTGTTGATGGAGAAGGAAAAATATCTTGATAGCAGAAGAAAAATTCCTCGAAGGAGTCTTCATATACATCTTCTTGAAATTCTGAGATCTTTTTAGTGAAGTCACCGGGGCATATTTCTTTAAGATCTTGAGTTTTGAGGATGGAGTTGTCAGGGAGATCATCCTCCCAAATCTTTGGTGGTTTTCTGGTTCCATAAAGTTTGTCACAATTGATTTGTGACTGAAATTTCAACAATAAACCTTCAAGTCATTTCAATGTTCTTTGAACAAGGTTCTCCAAAACCCAATTCATATTGAATCAATCTCTAAAGTTTCTCTCAAACTGCAACCATACTGCTTCTAGTATTCCGATAATATATGATCAAAAATGTATCATATCTCTTGAAAACAAATCATTCCCTAGTATGGTCATCAAAAATGTTGACGCATGAATCCGTCAGGACCGAAACTGCAACCTCACGAGGACATTAGTCCCCCTTCATTTTAGAGAGGTGGTACTCCTCTTGGACTAAAAGATATTTTTGTGATATCTTGGATTAGGAGAATGCTAGGCAACAAACCCTAAATCTTTATTTCTTGAGATTATGAAATAAAATGGTTCTTCAATAACTTGAGTACAATCTTTGTGGGTAGCAAAAGAAAAGATTGAAGGAGGGCTTCAACATTAGAATTAAATCGTGATCAACATCACACACAATCTTCTTAACAATATGTAAATACATCAATATATTCTTCATAGGAGAGAATGATTTGATCATCTCAAACAATTTTAACAGAGTACTACAATCAATATCAAAAGAGAATTTGACAGGTCAACCTCAAATACTTTATATTATGAAAACATGGTTACAAAGTACAATCGAGATCAACCCCAGAGCAATTCTTTGTGTAGTTTTATTTATGAAAGATGTTCTTTATTACAAAATATTTGAAAGCCATATAGGTGGCTGCAAATACTCCATTACCATATAATAAAATATCTTAGAATAATATAGGAATAACACTCAACAAATCAACCTTGTGCCCAACTCTGATATTTGAGCATAAAACTATGAGAAGTGGTGTATAAGAATATATATAATTTGTTTTTGGAGAAGATGGAGATTTCTTTCTTTTGATTAGAAGCTTGATTGTGTATCCATGGTTGTACCTTCTTATTCCTCTGATCTTCTGCCCTGCCCCTTTGACAATACTGATTCTTGTACCACTTGTTGAAGCCTCTCTTCTCTTTTTAAGAAGTGATTTTCTAACTACTTGAGCAATTACGGTTTTCTTCCTCTTGAAATTACCGTACAAGTTTCTTCTTAAAACATTCCCTTTAATTGATGCCTCTTTAATTCCTCATGAATAAATTCACATCATTAATACAAGTACATTGAAAGTGGGTCCCTCTCTCCTTTTAATAAAAGTTTTTAATTAAACTTTTATTTTTTAAAATTTAATTAATTCTCCACTAAAAGAGGATGATTGTAATTTAATTTTATGGAAGTTAAAACCGAATTTTTATCCATGTAAACCACTTCTTATGTTCTCTTCATCGTCTCATATTTCTAATGATATAAAWTTTTCCCAAATCCGTCCCTCGTCTCTCAAGATATGAGCTCATGAAGTTGGGTTGTCAAGCAGGCCCATTAAAATGCATCTGACTGATATTTTAATTTATGAGAACAATTTATCAACTTAAAGCACTTGAAACCTATACCACCATCTTCTACGTTGAAATACCTTTCCAACGGTATACATTTTGTGCGATTCTGACACCCAGAGCTCAAGTTATGGCCTCTGCAAGATCAACGCTCAACCACCGTTGATCAAATTTGATGGGAAAATGTAGGCCCTTGGGTGAATTTTGTGCTTCCCTTCATAAAATTCATCTTTTTTGGTTTGAAATTCTATCCCACATGCATTGGAATATTATATTCTTTAAGATATATAAAACTAAGTGTTTGATATACTTAGCAAGAAACACAAGAAGAGAAGGAACTATGGAGCTTGAAGGATTTCGACCCTTGGAAAATTGTTGAATATAATAATAATTTTGTATGACCAATCAACCACCAATCTGCCCATTCAACAATGATGAGTCACCCAACCAAATGTTTCCACATGCCATCACTCGGTAGGTCAACAATCTGCCCATAAGAATATGCCATATTTCATCTAATAAAATTAGTGTGAAATATGAAAAGAGAGGAGAGGTAATATGGAAAGAAATATGGAAAATATGAAAAATGAAAAGAAATATAAAATTTGGGAAAGGAAAAAGAGAAAACCAAAGAAATGGAAAAATGGGATAAAGAAAGGGATAAAGGAAAATGATTAAGTGTGGAAAATGGTAAGGGGAATATGAAAGTAATGAGACAATGTGAAAAAAGACTAAGTATAGAATGAAAGAATGAATAGGGGTGAAGGGAAAGGAGAGGAGAGAACATGTGACTTAGAGCATTTTTCATATTTATTCTTGTAACACCTCCTTTAGACTTCTGGATAGAAGTATGCGTATCTTGGTCATGGAGACTCTGATTTTGATTCTGCAAAATGTATGGCGAAGCTGATGATGAGGGATATGAAATGAACATATAATAGTTCAAAAATATTCATCTTCCAATATCTGTTTTTTTATTTTTATTCCAGGAGAGGGAACATATAGGTGACTAAATTTTGGGCAACACCTTCATCATATACAAACATGAGCAAGAACACAATGACATGGACATGATATGTCACACAACCATGGCCCCCACAAACAAACCTCTTTTCATAGCGTTTGGTTTGGTGACGACACAAAGGACTAGTTGCTAAAGTTGAATGACAACCAGATTGACACTTAGATAAGAAGCATCCCAACGGTACCCTAGAAACCATTATTGGAACAAGGCCATAACACCTAGACGTGTAAGCCAACACCAATGGAAACCCAAAAAATTTAACATGAAACAACATTTGAACCAGAGGCCAGTTACAAGCATCATGGTAGTCGTATCAAAAGTGATGATGAGCATGAGATGATGAAACCCAAGGTCCCCATTTTTAATTGGGACACGTGTCACTGAAATAAAAGAAACAAATGTCCCAAATAATATATCAGGGAAGATTGAGCAGAAGACAACACCGCTACTAAAAAAACAGTAAAAGTATCTGACACCATTTTCCTTCTAACTACCCCACAACTTCTGAACATGGAAAACTTGCTAACTATGAATATAATTTTGGCCAAAAAGTAGGCCGACACTGTTTGAACTTAGTGAACCTCCTAATCACTTACATGAATAAATTGCTGCAAAATTGTCTTTCATGGAGCACCTATTCAAATTTTATGTAATTAAATTTCACCTAATGCTATATGCAAGAACATTTCACATCCATTCCTAATTCTACTTCGCCTTATGACCTGGTTTAATCTACAATGGACTTTCAGAATAAATTTCATATATATACATATATTACAAAAAAAAATGTAAAGTTGCATCTAAACTCTTCCTCAACTTCTTTCTTTTACATCAACTGTAACTTTCCTTTTCAAATGCAATTATCTGATCACAACAACTCTGGTATCAAAATTCTGGAAATGAATAAAAAAAAATCTACTTTAATTGTAAGAATAATGCAATGATACCAACTCTACAGTTTTCAAGATAAATGTAAACATACACAAGCATTCCTCACCAAATAAACTACCAACATGGATTCAGAATCACAGATTGAACAATACCTATTACTGTTCATGTCATCCACAAGTCTTGTAGTGTGCACGATAGAAAGAAAATGTTCCTTCTCATACTACCTTAACTTTGCATAGATCCAACATTGCACAAATATAGAACATTTGCACTAAAAGCAACTTGAAGGACAAATTCATAATTGATAGTCTTAATTATTCTTTTTATGTACAAAAAATATGACATTATTCATTTAGTGCAACAATAAATAGATTCCTGATGAAATAATTAATATTTGTTTCTACCGAGTAAGAAATATTAAATGCCATAGAGCCTCCAAATGGACAATGGTATCCTCCTTCGCCCTCACCCAATTTCACGATCACAATGTACCGACCTATCACCCCCCTGCCACATTGTTTGTGTATTTGCAACACAACCCAACATACCAACATACCAACAACTGATATATGCACCTAATGTTATCCCATGCCAAACCGTAAGGGTATCAACTAACGTTCTCTCGCGCCAAACTGTAAGCCAATTCCCGTACCACAACATCTGTTATGCAATACATATTAAGAAAAGGTGTTAATACATTCCACCGTCACCTATGAAATAAGAAGTGAAAGCTGAAAGTTGATGATATCGCTGGAAAAAAGAGGTTTTCTTATTTATTTTTATTAAAAAAAGTATTGTTGACAGTTTACTATGTTAGACATTGGAAAAAAAGGAAATTTAAAGTCAATGCAAAAACTAATAGCCATTCAATGCCAAATCAAATGCTATAGTCCCTCCGACAGAGACTGATAACATGTTATAAATTGATGCCACTCACTAAAGTTAAAATGCAAGTAAAGTTAAAATGTAAAAGTGGACTATCCACTGTATATGAAATGAGAGATGCAAAATATGAAATGTGATAAAGAATAATCCACTAGGATGTGATCACATCCACACAACTAAGTGTAAAAAAGGAATTATCTATGGTAGTGATGAGATTAAGATAAAGTTTCCTAATTCATATTAGATTTTTATTTTGTATTTTATATATTTTATCTATTTCAATTATTATTGATGATGATGATTATCATTTACAAAGATTAACTTTGGTTTTGTAATGTTCCCAAGCCAATTTTTCCGCTTGGAACACTAACTAACCACTGATTTACTTGTTTGTTTGTGTCTATGTGCAGGTTGGCCTCTCAAGTTTCGGCCTTAGGTTTATGTTTAGTTATCAAGCACATATCTAAAGATAAATGAAATGCAAACACAAGATCTAACCATTACACAAGATATGGAACTCCAAAAGCATAGATCTGACCTTTATTATTATGTAAAGCAAGAACTTGATACAATATGGATGCAGATCTGGAATAACATTAGATGGCTCCAAGATAGAAGATATGAGTTGCTACAAAATGCTCCCGACAATAAAAAAAAATCCTCCAAAGGCTGAATGTGTGATGAAGACCAAATACACTAAGAACTAGGGTCACGTCCAACCCCCCTAGCTACTAGGACATCTTGTTTGATAGATGAGAAGGCCAAGGTTTTGGCCCAGCTAAAGGAGATCTCCAAATGATGCCAAACTTCACCAAATGATAGATCGAGACAAGGGAAACCCTGCCTTGAAGGATGAAGTCCAAATGACAAGTCTTACCCCTCCAACTGCTGAAACCCTAATCAAGACTGTGCCCTCCTGAAACCCTAAAGTGCTCAATAATTCAGCCCTCATGAAGGAAGACTCCAAACCTCCTAAAACTACCTAGGAAGATAGATCAGGCTGCCAAAATCCCCTAGGAGAAGTCTCCAGGTCATATCGAAGGTGTAACCCCATCAAACTAACAATATCATAATCACATTTGCACCCTCATTCTCTCAAAGCTGTCCCAGATCCGTAGATAATAATTTGGCCATAGTAACTCTTCCAAAATTATCCCAAACCGATGAACAAGGCCCTACAAGAAAATACCAAATGATATAATGTCTCTAGACGATGTCACAATGCTGGATCGAACTTCTCTTCATGAAATGATGTGCCCCTGCTAGAAAACCCTCAAGGGTACGACCCTGCTGCCCTCCTGGATCGATGATGGAACCTATGATGAGTGTAGAATGGTGTGGGAGGAGTATTTCATCCCCGATACCAAGATTGGAACAAGGTGAGTGGAATCTTTCACCACTGAGTTGTTCTCTAGGGTTTGTAATCTCAAAATCCTCAAAACTGTGTGCTCAAGAGCTCAACAAACAAATACAATAATATCCCAGATGAATGAGAGGTGCGCCCTAGGATTTCCTTTATACTTCTTTTCTGTTTCTCTGTTGCATTAAGTTAACCCCTAGGGTCAACTCCTAACTAAACCTCAAGCACTCTATTCCTTCATTGTGTTACTCTTTTACCCTTTTTACCTTTTTCCAAGTCAACTTCAAAATATAACATTGAGTTAGCTTACCTTTCCCCATGCTGCATGAGACTATGGTCTAGTGGGCATGCCTAGACCACTAAGTCTTCCTAGATCTATTCATCAAGAGGTGGGGGACATTACAGTCTCCCCTGCTAGAAATTTCTTGTCCACAAGCAATTCCAAACCTATCTCTCGTACCTCCTGTTCATTCTCCCATGTGGCATCCTCAATGGGAAAATCCTTCCATTTGATTAAGTATTCTTTGATGCTTCTCCTTCAGAGTTTTTTCTCCCAAACCTCCAATATTTCCTCCGATACTAGTACCAGTTTCCCCTCTTCATCTAGAGGTGGCAACCCCTCTAGTGGGGTGATGCGTTGGTTGATGTCCCTCTTCAGGTAGGACACGTGGAAAACATTATGTATCCTGCTGCCCTGTGTGAGCTCCAATTCATAAGCTACGATCCCTACCTTTTTGTTGATCCTATAGGGCCCAAAGAAATGGGGTTGGATCTTTTATTCTCCACTTATTTTTATAGAATCTTGTTTGTACGTTTGGAGCCTTAGCTAGACTAAGTCACCAACCTCAAAATTACGCTCTACCCTGTGTTTGTCTGCTTGGACCTTCTGTTGATTTTGTGCCCTCTGTAAGTGATACTTCAACTCCTTGAGGATGTCCTGACTCTGATTTACCCAATCCTGTACCATCGAGGCTCTGCTATCACCAAAAGAAATCTCTACAAAAGAGAGTGGGTCGTAACTGTAAAATGCCCTGAATGGGGTCATGCCTATGGACATGCGATGGGTGGTGTTGTAACAGTATTCCCCCAAGTGTAGCCACCTAACCCATGCCTTCTTCTACCCTGCTACATAATTCCTGAGATATCCTTCACCCATTTGTTGACTATTTCGGTCTACCCATTGGTCTGAGGGTGATAACTAGTGCTAGGTGTCAAGGCTGTTTAGATGGCTTCAAGATAGAAGAGATGAGCCGCTACAAAATTCTCCCAGCAATACAAAATAAGCCTCCAAAGGTTGGATGTGTGATGAAGACCAAATACACTAAGAACTAGGGTCATGTCTGTTGAACACACTGTTGACACTAAGAGGGGGGGGTGAATTAGTGTGTGGACTTTTCTAACTTTTCTTCTTACAAGTTAGCAGTTAAAACATAATTGAACAGATTAAGAACAATTAAATCATTAATCACAATGGACAAGAGATACCAGATGTTTGTATAAGATTTTGTATAATGTATATGTATATATGTGAATAGAGTAATAAAGATTTTCCCAGCACCAACTATTTTGTTTCATCACCAACTGAAGTAAGGAGAACCAACTCCTAAGAGAGAACCAACTCTCAGGCAAGACCCAGCTTGCCACAAGAGCCAACTTGCTAATGGAATGCAGTCTATCCAACTAGAGTTCATATAGTAATTCAAATCTAGTAGCAGTGATCCATTATTGAATCAACTCTATCTCATGATCAGAGGTATACCATAAATGCTCATCACTGCACTTCATCTTCTCTCTGAAATTCACACCATCTTCACTTTATCTTTCCTCTGATATTCACGCCTTCTTCACTTCTTCCCTCCGATATTCGCACAGATCTCAGGTCCGTATCTCCTTCATTTTCCTTCGCAGGCTGCTCTTTCCCAGTGACCCTATCTTTCCCACAAGCTCGTCTTTTTCCACAAGCACACCACACCAAGTGAACCAATCATGGTTGTATTTATACTTGTTTATTATCAAAACTTATTTAAGTTATTGAGTTGACTTGTGCAACAAGTTATAACTAACTTGTTCATTTACAACAACTTTTGGGACCACTAAAGATCATCATTCTGGGTCTTCATCTTTACACCTAGCATCCCCTTTACTTTCAGAAATCAATCACAGACATGGATCTATTTCATTCGTCATTGTGATTACAAAAATTGACACTTCCTTCAAACCATGTTCATATGATCATTGGCATAGAACCACATGCTTATTAACTTAAGTGATGCATTAAATTCTTCCCTTTAAATATATTTACCATATGACCAATGACAATGACCTCGTGTGAGGCAAAACGAGCGCTTATCAATTCAACAATCACGATTCAATCTCCCGATGAGATGGACGATTGTCAGGACTTAGGGAATTCACCCTTCCAGTCTTCAGGACTTCCAACCTTTCAAATCTCTTGAATACGATTTCACTGAACAGATCAGACGATTCACATTTATATCACAGAACCAGATCAATGGTCATATATGATCCTTACATATATCCTTTCATTGCTTAATCCGATGACCATGACTTAATCAAGAAATGAGATGGATGGCCACCAATTACTTTGGGACCTCGGCTATTATGCTTACACTATCCTTCCACTGTATTTTGATCAATGGTTGAGAGTATACCCGACATCAGATCGACGGTCGAGATCTCCTTCGGGTCTCTAGACTTCAGAGATTTCAAATCTCAATCCCTTATTTCTTCCGTACGTCAATATTTTGGAGCTGTCAATCCACTGACGCGTGTCCCTTTCGGATCAATGATCGAGATCTCCTTCGGGTCTCCAGACTTCGGAGATTCCAAATCTCAACCCCTTCTTTCCTCCAGAGTGATCACCTGCTGAGTAAGTCATAAGTGGTGGAGACTGCTTGCTATCGTTTAATAATTCCACTTACACTATCCTTCCACTGTAGTAGATCGACGATCGAGAATTCTCTCGAAGTGATCTTCAGATTGGACGTCTTGTGTCCACTTTGGGACTTAGACATTTGGTACTTCAGGACTTTGGGAAAGTGTTGGTGGTAGAACTGCCGAAGTAAAACTCCTGGAGCATTGTAACTTACTTATGTCACTTGATGACATGTCATGAGCYGAGCTTCTTATGTTGTCCTTCCATTRTATTAGATCAATGGTTGAGAATGCTTCCGAAGTGATCTTCAGATCAGACGACTCATGTCCACTTTGGGACTTTGAAATTCRGGACTTTGGTCATTTGTTGGTGGTGAAACTCCCGAAGTAAAACTATTATAGTGACATAACTTGCTTATGTCACTTGATGATGTGTCACAAGTTGAGTAGTTKCTACGTGTCACTCAGATTCATGATTTGCACGTACCTAAAATGCTGAATCAACTTGACACTTGTCATTATATGATTGCACCATGTGTCCTTGCTGACATGGATCTCCTTATGTGGCACATGTTCTTCTCCTGGATCTAACAGTTCTCCTAACTCCTGAAATGTATCTCAGATCGACCGCTGAGAGTGACTTCGGACCTTCGTCCTTTGGGACTTTTGACATTTCTTGGTGGTGAAAATCTCGAAGCAATTCTTCTAGAGTGACGTAACTTGCTTACGTCACTTGTTTTCATGGCACGAGCCAATTTCCTCTTGACGCTTGTAATCATCTGATTATGCCATGTGTATTTGTTGACGTGGTCTGCTGACATGGTCTGCCACATGTCTTTTTCTATCGTGGTCTGCTGACGTGGTCTGCCACATGTCTTTTGTTGTCGTGGTCTACCACATGTCTTTGTAGACGTGTTCTGCTGATGTGGTCTTTTTATGTGGTTTGCCATGTGTCCTTGCTGACATGGTCTACTGACCAAAAAACCTCATCCAACGGTCATCGTATATCCTCTAGATCCGATGGTCCTTATTCATTTTGGATTTCAAGCTTTGGGTAATTCAACTCTGAAACTGAAAAATTTGAAGTGATATTTTTCCAGAGTGTAACCTCCTCACAAATTTAGACCCGAACTAAACTTTGTTTGTCGATCATTTTCTTAGATCGATGGCTCGATCTATCTACGGTGCTGCTCTTCTAGCTTATCCTATCCTTCCACTTAGAATGATCTAATGACTGACGAAAATTTGCATAAATGAAATGTTAGATCTTACCTTGCTTCTCCTATCCTTCCACTCAAGAATGATCCGACAACTAACAAGAATTTAGGTTTGATTCAACGACTAAAGGGTATTCGGATAATCAAATTCTCAACTTTTTCCCCGCTTATCATATCCTTCCACTTTAAAGTGATCCAACGGTTTTGAAAACACTCAAAACAGATCAACGGTTGATGATGATTGTGGAACCATAACTTGTGAGTGATTTAACTCGACACCCAAACTCCACAATTTGAAGTTGTACGTTGTTGGTGAGTCAACCACAATCATTGATGTCTGAAGCTATAATATCTGATGGTCCTGACTAATTGCGGGATTGGAAATAAAACATTGTTTAATTCTCCTTTCGATCTCCGCAATCTATCCCTGTTGTTGATATGGAGATTGCACAACTGACGATCATGACTTAATATTACTTAAATTGATCGTTGGTTGGATCAACCACAATCATCGATATTCGAGTCTATGAGATCTCACGATCTAGGCCAATTGCAGGATTGGAACTAGCGAGTCATTTAATTCTCCTTCTAATCTCCACAATTTATCCTTGCCGTTGATTTGTCTTGTAGATATGATGGTCATGATACTCCAACGATCCTCAAGCCCATGGTCACTCATATGACCGAAGTTCGTTTATATGAGACGATCAACACGATCAATTTCTTGATCGGGCGATTGCCGAGGCTTCTCACCCTGATCGAACGACTACTGAGGCTTCTCACCCTGATCGAACGACTACTGAGGCTTCTCACCCTCAGCTTACGCTTTTCCTTCCAAGCTTTGATCTCTACATTTGCTAATCCTCCTGATATTTTATCATAGGAACATTGTTGATCCTATCGTGATAAAAAATAATCACGAATTTCTTCAGTTCGCTCCTCCTCCTGAGCTTACACTTTCTATCTTCTGCATATTGTTCACTCCTCCTCCTGATCTTACACTTTCAATCTGCATATTATTTGATATTTTCTACTAACTCATACACTGTTGACATCAATGACAATATGTCCAACAATATCCCCCTTTGTCATTGAGGGAAACCCACTAAATTCATATAAAAAACTCCCCCTATGATGATCTTTTCCTCTTATGAAGTTTTCTCTCCCCCTTTGACATCAATGGCAAAGGGTTTTTCCTCCTGTGGTAAAGATCTGTATATTACTGACCAGAATCTGAACTTGGGTAACTCTTCCTACAATCATGTTCGACCTGCCATAACTGAATGACTCCCCCTGTCAATATGCTCTCTCTCTGCTTCTGACTACTCTCCCCCTTTGTTTCTGAAAAGGTATCTCTTCCTGACAAGGTTTCTTCCCCTGTTAATTTACTAAATTCTTATCTTAGTTGATTGAGATTTTTGTGTTTCAAATGAGTAGTCTTCTTGATGCCAATTTTTTTTGTAGTGATCAAGTCTTTTCAAAACTTAATCTAATCACTTTCTTATTTACAAACCAAAATACTTCCCCTGATTTTTTACTAACTGTTCTCCCCCTTTGTTTCTAAAAGGGTATATTTTTCTAACAAGGTCTCTCCTCTTGTTATCTCTACATGATGCCATGTACATCATTTTGTACATCAGAATGTTGCTTCTGTGGATGCCACTGTCCTATTGGAACACAACGCAATTGTAGCTCATATTATTCAAACAACCCTTGGATATGCCCATTGATTCTCATCGATCTCTGAGTAGATGTATCCATCTCTATCCAAGATACTTCTTTACTGTACATTGCTCTTAAGTTGTCTGGGAAAGTTTATACTATACTTGTCACATGACTGCAATTATTTTTGCAGCAATTAACTTCACTCATGTTCACTTGTTTAGTCTTTACTATCCACATCTGTGAGTGTCCCGATTTCTTAAACTTTGTTCTCTGATCTTCTATTACTACAACTTCATTTTTCTTATATGTTTCATTTGCTCTTTTTTGTCGTATTGTATGAAGCATTTCTCATTGACTGTTTTCTTGAGTTCCAACAGTTATGGGCTTTGTGGCCATATCCACCACAACTTTAGCATCTCATAGTGTAACAATGTGTAGCAATATGTCCAACATGATTGCAGTTCCAACATCTTATACTATCGTTGAACCTACCAACTTGTTTTCTTCCATGATTCCTACAATTCAAGGCTTTATGACCATATTCATTACAAGAAAAACAATAACCGTTAAAAACACTCGCATACCTTCTTTGATTCATCCATGAAAGTGTCTCTCTTCTAAACTTGCTTTGAGGTATATGAGTAGCTTCTATATGTCTTCCTTGATCTGATCTTCTAAATTTTGTAGTGTTTCTTTCATTTCTTGAACATGAAGAACTTGAGTCATAACTTCTTTCACTTTTTACAAATGAAGGAGCTGTGTTAGACCTGTCTTCATCCTTTAAAAATGAAGGACCCGTGTCAGACCTATTTTCACCTTTTACAAATGAAGGACTTGCATCACGTTTCTTAGGAGTACTGATTTCTTCCTTGTTGTATCCAAGACCGAATTTGTCATTTGGTGATCTCTAACTATCCAAGATCTCATCCAGGGTCATGGAGCTATTAAAGAACTTGATTTGGGTGTTTGACTTCTCAACCTTCTTTCTAAGATTCACAACTTATGCTTCCAGCTTATGACATGATTCTTCCTTTTTGTTCAGCTGGTTCCTCACTACCTCCTCCCTTCTTTTGGCTTCTTCAAGTTGGATTTTAAGATTGACATAGATTTCCCTTAGTTCTTTTAGTTCTGCAAGGTTTTTTCTTGGTTCATCATATTCCTTCTTTTCTTCTTTTTCTTGACTGATTTCATTTTTCAGCCTCTTGATCTCCTCTTCCTTTTCTTTTGTTAGACTAGTAACTTCTGTTTTCAATCTTTTGATCTCTCTCTCTCTCTCTCTTTTTTCTAACTGAATATTTTTCTTAGATATGATTTCTTCATTGTCTTTAAGATTTTCTTTTATTTCCAGGATATGCTTTTGATTGCTAAGCTCATCATATTCCTTATTCTTTTCTTTTACTTGACTAATTTCCTTCTTTAGCTTCTCGATCTTCTCTTCTTTTTCTTCTAACTAATTATCCTGCTCATATATTATCTTTTCATTGTCCTTGAGCATTTACTTTATTTCCAAGATATGATTTTGACTCCTTTCAAGAAATTCTTTAGTGTAGTCACGAAGATAGCTATAGTCTGAATCATTATGGTCATAGAGGTATTCATAGAGACTCCAATCAACCTTTTGTTTGGCCTTTGATAGTTCTTCTTCTACTTCTTCCATGGGATAAATGATAAAAAAACATTCTTTTATTGTATCTGAGTCTTCTTCTTTACTTGCAGGGGAGGATTCAATATCAACATTATTGCAATCGAAATATTGTGGAGAGTCTTTACCTTTATTGATGGCTGAGTCTTCCTCTTCATCCTTGATAGAAATGTCTTCTGTGTCTTGTATTTTTATTTGATACATCTCTTCTAACTTCAGCCATAAGTCCTTGGCGGATGTGCATATTCCTATTCTTGCCTTGACTGTATCTGATAATCCATTGAGAAGAATCTTCAATGCCACTTCATTGTTCTTCCTTGATCTTCTTTGGACTGTAATCTTGGATAGATTCTTTGATGTAGTTAAGTCCCAAGGCTTTCTTACTACTGAATTCTAAACTTCAGATCCTTTTGACTTCAAATAATGTTTCATATTTTCTCTCCATGAGGAATAATTTGTTCCATCAAATAAGGGAGCTTCAATTGCGGAGAGAGCCATCTGTCCACCCATTTCTTCAGAATCTACCTTCCAGTGTTTAAATTGTGCTGAAGGAACCCACTCTGATACCAATTGTTGAATACACCTCCCACACTAAGAGGGAGGGGGGGGGGTGAATTAGTGTGTGGAATTTTCTAACTTTTCTTCTTACAAGTTAGCAGTTAAAACATAATTGAATAGATAAAGAACAATTAAATCATTAATCACAATGGACAAGAGATACTGATGTTTGTATAAGATTTTGTATAATGTATATGTATATATGTGAATATAGTAATAAATATTTTCCCAGCACCAACTATTTTTTCTAGCACCAACTGAAGTAAGGAGCACCAACTCCTAAGAGAGTGCCAACTCTCAAGCAAGACCCAACTTGTTGATAGAATGCAATATATCCAACTAGATTTCATATAGTAATTCAATTCTAGTAGCAATGATCCATTATTGAATCAACTCTATCTCATGATCAAAGGTGTACCATAAACTCTCATCACCACACTTCATCTTCTCTCTGAAATTCATGCCATCTTCACTTTATATTTCCTTTGATATTCACACCTTCTTCACTTCTTCTTCCCTCTGATATTCGCACGGACCTTAGGTCTGCATCTCCTTCATTTTCCTCCAGAGGCTACTCTTTTCTAGCAAGCCTATTGTTTCCACAAGCCTGTCTTCTTCCATAAGCACACCCCACTAAGTGAACCAATCATGGTTTTATTTATACTTGTTTATGCTAAAAAATTATCTAAGTTATTGAGACGACTTATGAAACAAGTTATAACTAACTTGTTCATTTAAAAAAACTTTTGGAACCACCAGAGATCATCATTCCGGGTCTTCATATTTACACCTGGCATCCCCTTTACTTTCAGAAATCGATCACAGGTGTGCATCCATTTCCTTCATCTCTGTGATTACAGAAATCGATGCTTCCTTCAAACCATGTTCATATAATCATTGGTGTAGAACCACATGCTTATCAACTTAAGCGACGCATTACATTCTGCCCTTTAAATATCTTTACCATATGACCAACAACGGTGATGTCACGTGAGGTGAGACGAGCGCTTATCAATTCAATGATCACGATTCAATCTCCCAATGAGATGGACGATTGTTGAGACTTCGTGACTTCACCCTTCAGGTCTTCAAGACTTCCAACCTTTCAAATATCATGAATACAATTTCACCGAAGAGATTGGACAATTCACATTTATATCACGAAACCAGATCAATGGTCATATACAATCCTTACATCTATCCTTTCATTACTTAATCTAATGACCAAGACTTAATCAAGCAATGAGATGGATGGCCACCAATTACTTCAGGACTTCAGGTATTATTCTTACGGTATCCTTCCACTTTATTTCGATCAATGGTTGAGAGTATACCTGCTATCAAATCGACGGTCGATATCTCCTTTGGGTCTCCGGACTTCAAAGATTTCAAATCTCAACCCCTTATTTATTCTTTACATCAATCTTCTAGAGTTGTCAATCCACTGACACATGTCCCTTTTAGATCAATGGTTGAGATCTCCTTCGGGTCTCCAGACTTTGGAGATTTCAAATCTCAATCCCTTCTTTCCTTTGGAGTGAGCACCTGCTAAGTAAGTAATAAGTGGTGGAGATCGCTTGCTGTTGGTTAATACTTCCACTTAAAATATCCTTCCACTGTAGCAAATCGACGATCAAGAATGCTCCCGAAGTGATATTCATATCGGACGTCTCGTGTCCACTTCGAGACTTCGAGACTTTGGGAAAGTGCTGGTGGTAGAACTCCCAAAGAAAAAATCCTAAAGCAACGTAACTTACTTATGTCACTTGATGACATGTCATGAGTTGAGCTGCTTACACTGTCCTTCCAATGTATTATATCAATGGTTGAGAATGCTCCCAAAGTGATCTTCAGATCAGACGACTCATGTCCACTTCGGGACTTCAACATTCGAGACTTAGAGACTTTGGTCATTTGTTGGTGGTGAAACTCCTGGAGTAAAACCCTTGTAGTGATGTAACTTGCTTACGTCATTTGATGACATGTCATGAGCTGAGTAGCTGTCGCGTATCACTTAGATTCATGATTTTCATGTACCTGAAATGTTGAATCAAATTAACACTTGTCATTATCTAATTGTGCCATGTTTCCTTGCTGATGTGGATCTCCTTATGTGGCACATGTTCTTCTCCTGGATCTAACTATTGTCCTAACTCCTGATATGTATCTCAGATCGACGATTGAGAGTGACTTTGGACCTTCATTCTTCGAGACTTCAGGTATTTGACATTTCTTTGTGGTGAAACTCACGAAGCAATTCTTCTGGAGTGACATAACTTGCTTATGTCACTTGTTGTCATGGCACGGGCCAATTTACTTTTGACGCTTGTCATCATCTAATTATGCCATGTGTATTTGATGACATGGTCTGCTAATATGGTCTTCCACATGTATTTTTCTATCGTGGTCTGCTGTTGTGGTATGCCACATGTCCTTGTAGACATGGTATGCTGACGTGGTATTATGACATGGTCTGCCACGTGTCCTTGCTGATGTGGTCTGATGACCAAAAACCCTGATCCACGATCATCATATATCCTTCATATCTGATGGCCCTTATTCATTTTAGATTTCGGGATTTGGGTAATTCAAATCTCAAACTAAAAAATCTGAAGTGAGATTTTTCTGGAGCGTAATCTCCTCACAACTTTAGAACTGAACTAAACATTGTTCATCGATCATGTTCTTAGATCGATGGATCGATTTATCTACGGTGATACTCTTCTAGCTTATCCTATCCTTCCACTTAGAATGATCCAATGGTTGACATAAATTCACATAAATTAGATATTAGATCTTACCTCGCTTATCCTATCCTTCCACTCAAGAATGATCCGATGACTGATGGAAATTTTGGTTTGATCTGACGATTGACATGTATTGTTGGCCCTTGACTAGGTTTTGTTGATATCTGGTCAAGTTTGATATGTTTTTGGACTTCGACAACCTCTCGAAGGAGGAGTGAAAGACGAAGCAAAGATCACGGGATATTGTCCCCTTTTTGGGATGTGGGAATATGTAATGGGAATGGGATGTCAACCCATGGGTTTACCCATGTTTAGGCCTATTTTGTAATATATAAATAGATTCTTAGGCAATATAGAAGTAGTGGTGCATCTATGTGATGTGAATGYATGCTAAGTGCAAGTAGAGTYTGTAAGTGCTTTGTGCATGACTATGTGAGACTTATAGAGATAAGTGTAAGACATTGTAGCAAGATTGTGGAAAGCTTAGTGATGGAACGCAAGGAAGAAGGATCTAGCGAGATGCGCAGATCTTCTGTCATGTGCAGAGTAAGGGTTTTGAGGCTCTGTGCTTGTAACCGATTGACTGAAGACAATAAAGAAGAAGAGTTGGTGGACGTAGCCCCAAGGTGGGGGTGAACCACGTAAACATTGTGTTGTTCTGCTTTGTGCTTGTCTTGATGTGTTTATAACTTCTCTTGCTAAGTGCTTTGATATAGATAGACAGATCCGCTTATGCTTTGTGCTATGAATNGAGTCTTCTTCTTTACTTGCAGGGGAGGATTCAATATCAACATTATTGCAATCGAAATATTGTGGAGAGTCTTTACCTTTATTGATGGCTGAGTCTTCCTCTTCATCCTTGATAGAAATGTCTTCTGTGTCTTGTATTTTTATTTGATACATCTCTTCTAACTTCAGCCATAAGTCCTTGGCGGATGTGCATATTCCTATTCTTGCCTTGACTGTATCTGATAATCCATTGAGAAGAATCTTCAATGCCACTTCATTGTTCTTCCTTGATCTTCTTTGGACTGTAATCTTGGATAGATTCTTTGATGTAGTTAAGTCCCAAGGCTTTCTTACTACTGAATTCTAAACTTCAGATCCTTTTGACTTCAAATAATGTTTCATATTTTCTCTCCATGAGGAATAATTTGTTCCATCAAATAAGGGAGCTTCAATTGCGGAGAGAGCCATCTGTCCACCCATTTCTTCAGAATCTACCTTCCAGTGTTTAAATTGTGCTGAAGGAACCCACTCTGATACCAATTGTTGAATACACCTCCCACACTAAGAGGGAGGGGGGGGGGTGAATTAGTGTGTGGAATTTTCTAACTTTTCTTCTTACAAGTTAGCAGTTAAAACATAATTGAATAGATAAAGAACAATTAAATCATTAATCACAATGGACAAGAGATACTGATGTTTGTATAAGATTTTGTATAATGTATATGTATATATGTGAATATAGTAATAAATATTTTCCCAGCACCAACTATTTTTTCTAGCACCAACTGAAGTAAGGAGCACCAACTCCTAAGAGAGTGCCAACTCTCAAGCAAGACCCAACTTGTTGATAGAATGCAATATATCCAACTAGATTTCATATAGTAATTCAATTCTAGTAGCAATGATCCATTATTGAATCAACTCTATCTCATGATCAAAGGTGTACCATAAACTCTCATCACCACACTTCATCTTCTCTCTGAAATTCATGCCATCTTCACTTTATATTTCCTTTGATATTCACACCTTCTTCACTTCTTCTTCCCTCTGATATTCGCACGGACCTTAGGTCTGCATCTCCTTCATTTTCCTCCAGAGGCTACTCTTTTCTAGCAAGCCTATTGTTTCCACAAGCCTGTCTTCTTCCATAAGCACACCCCACTAAGTGAACCAATCATGGTTTTATTTATACTTGTTTATGCTAAAAAATTATCTAAGTTATTGAGACGACTTATGAAACAAGTTATAACTAACTTGTTCATTTAAAAAAACTTTTGGAACCACCAGAGATCATCATTCCGGGTCTTCATATTTACACCTGGCATCCCCTTTACTTTCAGAAATCGATCACAGGTGTGCATCCATTTCCTTCATCTCTGTGATTACAGAAATCGATGCTTCCTTCAAACCATGTTCATATAATCATTGGTGTAGAACCACATGCTTATCAACTTAAGCGACGCATTACATTCTGCCCTTTAAATATCTTTACCATATGACCAACAACGGTGATGTCACGTGAGGTGAGACGAGCGCTTATCAATTCAATGATCACGATTCAATCTCCCAATGAGATGGACGATTGTTGAGACTTCGTGACTTCACCCTTCAGGTCTTCAAGACTTCCAACCTTTCAAATATCATGAATACAATTTCACCGAAGAGATTGGACAATTCACATTTATATCACGAAACCAGATCAATGGTCATATACAATCCTTACATCTATCCTTTCATTACTTAATCTAATGACCAAGACTTAATCAAGCAATGAGATGGATGGCCACCAATTACTTCAGGACTTCAGGTATTATTCTTACGGTATCCTTCCACTTTATTTCGATCAATGGTTGAGAGTATACCTGCTATCAAATCGACGGTCGATATCTCCTTTGGGTCTCCGGACTTCAAAGATTTCAAATCTCAACCCCTTATTTATTCTTTACATCAATCTTCTAGAGTTGTCAATCCACTGACACATGTCCCTTTTAGATCAATGGTTGAGATCTCCTTCGGGTCTCCAGACTTTGGAGATTTCAAATCTCAATCCCTTCTTTCCTTTGGAGTGAGCACCTGCTAAGTAAGTAATAAGTGGTGGAGATCGCTTGCTGTTGGTTAATACTTCCACTTAAAATATCCTTCCACTGTAGCAAATCGACGATCAAGAATGCTCCCGAAGTGATATTCATATCGGACGTCTCGTGTCCACTTCGAGACTTCGAGACTTTGGGAAAGTGCTGGTGGTAGAACTCCCAAAGAAAAAATCCTAAAGCAACGTAACTTACTTATGTCACTTGATGACATGTCATGAGTTGAGCTGCTTACACTGTCCTTCCAATGTATTATATCAATGGTTGAGAATGCTCCCAAAGTGATCTTCAGATCAGACGACTCATGTCCACTTCGGGACTTCAACATTCGAGACTTAGAGACTTTGGTCATTTGTTGGTGGTGAAACTCCTGGAGTAAAACCCTTGTAGTGATGTAACTTGCTTACGTCATTTGATGACATGTCATGAGCTGAGTAGCTGTCGCGTATCACTTAGATTCATGATTTTCATGTACCTGAAATGTTGAATCAAATTAACACTTGTCATTATCTAATTGTGCCATGTTTCCTTGCTGATGTGGATCTCCTTATGTGGCACATGTTCTTCTCCTGGATCTAACTATTGTCCTAACTCCTGATATGTATCTCAGATCGACGATTGAGAGTGACTTTGGACCTTCATTCTTCGAGACTTCAGGTATTTGACATTTCTTTGTGGTGAAACTCACGAAGCAATTCTTCTGGAGTGACATAACTTGCTTATGTCACTTGTTGTCATGGCACGGGCCAATTTACTTTTGACGCTTGTCATCATCTAATTATGCCATGTGTATTTGATGACATGGTCTGCTAATATGGTCTTCCACATGTATTTTTCTATCGTGGTCTGCTGTTGTGGTATGCCACATGTCCTTGTAGACATGGTATGCTGACGTGGTATTATGACATGGTCTGCCACGTGTCCTTGCTGATGTGGTCTGATGACCAACAACCCTGATCCACGATCATCATATATCCTCCATATCTGATGGCCCTTATTCATTTTATATTTCGGGCTTTGGGTAATTCAAATCTCAAACTAAAAAATCTGAAGTGAGATTTTTCTGGAGCGTAATCTCCTCACAACTTTAGAACTGAACTAAACATTGTTCATCGATCATGTTCTTAGATCAATGGATCGATTTATCTACGGTGATACTCTTCTAGCTTATCCTATCCTTCCACTTATAATGATCCAATGGTTGACATAAATTCACATAAATTAGATATTAGATCTTACCTCGCTTATCCTATCCTTCCACTCAAGAATGATCCGATGACTGATGGGAATTTTGGTTTGATCCGGCGATTGACATGTATTGTTGGCCCTTGACTAGGTTTTGTTGATATCTGGTCAAGTTTGATATGTTTTTGGACTTCGACAACCTCTCGAAGGAGGAGTGAAAGACGAAGAAAAGATCACGGGATATTGTCCCCTTTTTGGGATGTGGGAATATGTAATGGGAATGGGATGTCAACCCATGGGTTTACCCATGTTTAGGCCTATTTTGTAATATATAAATAGATTCTTAGGCAATATAGAAGTAGTGGTGCATCTATGTGATGTGAATGCATGCTAAGTGCAAGTAGAGTTTGTAAGTGCTTTGTGCATGACTATGTGAGACTTATAGAGATAAGTGTAAGACATTGTAGCAAGATTGTGGAAAGCTTAGTGATGGAACGCAAGGAAGAAGGATCTAGCGAGATGCGCAGATCTTCTGTCATGTGCAGAGTAAGGGTTTTGAGGCTCTGTGCTTGTAACCGATTGACTGAAGACAATAAAGAAGAAGAGTTGGTGGACGTAGCCCCAAGGTGGGGGTGAACCACGTAAACATTGTGTTGTTCTGCTTTGTGCTTGTCTTGATGTGTTTATAACTTCTCTTGCTAAGTGCTTTGATATAGATAGACAGATCCGCTTATGCTTTGTGCTATGAATGTTAGATCTGACCTCTATGAATGTGTTTAGTGCTTGCTTCTGCTAGATCTGATCCATCTATTTGTGCTAAGTTCTTAATTACATTATATATGGATATATTCTACAATGCTATGTCTTCTCTGCGAAGTAGATATTGGTTGTATAATAATGAACTAATGTTGCTAAGTGCTCTATTAAGTATTATAATCACATATCTGTGTCCCAACTAAGGTTCCAAACACTTGAGTCTTGCAACCACCCCTGCCTCTACCTTGGGTGAGACTTCATCTACTTTGTAGGTGTTGTCGAAAGGGCTGGTAGTTAGGGTTTTGTTGGTGCGATATTGTAGTATTGAACCCTGGGTCTACCCCTGTGCCAACAAATGGTTCTGTTGCCGGGACCTGAAACTGTGATTGTTGGGAACTGAGAAAGAAGGAGCTTTGTGCAAAGATTTGTCCCTGAAGTTGTGAAAGATATATTCATAGATCTCTCGCTCTAGTGCACAATATTCTAATTGATTTATAAAATTCCGTGCTAAAATAAAGAAGCCCGATCTGAAGAAAAGAAGTTGGATCTGAAAGAGAGAAGAAAGATCTGAAAGCTTTGTGCTCTAAGAAAGGTAAGAGTGATAATTTCTAATTAAAAGAGGTAAGATCTACAAGCTCTGTTCTTTGATAAAGGTAAGAATAGTGAAAAGTTTTAGATATGGAATCTTTGTGCTTTGTAGAAGTAAGATTAGTGGAAATTTTTGTTTCAAAAGTATGAAACTAGGTATGTTTGATAGATTCTATCCTAGCTTGAAAACTAGGGTATTAATAGATGAAAGACGATTTGATATGAATAATGAAAGATATGTTATACCTATGCATAGAAAAAATGTTTGGACTAACAAATGGATGCAGGATCCTAGAGAGGATTTGTTGCAGGTTAGCTCCTATGCTCCTAGTGCGCAGTATAGGAGAAGCTAGGGATAATTTAAAAGAAAGAGAGGATTAAACCTTTGTTACAGCTACAAAAGACCAAGACATATTTCTATGGAATGTCTTGGGAAAATACCTAGTTGCCTTTTCATAAAGCTATGGACTATGAAGTGTCGGATTTCCCTATAATCATTGCTAAAGTTGAAAGAATGAATTTGAACCAGGAAAAACCTAAGGTAGATCCAGGAATGGTAGAATCCTAGAAAGAATCAGAGAAAGTATTGTTACAGATGAAAGAAACCCTGAATGACTACTGACATATCATCTTATCAAGGATATTCAAAGAAAAAGAATGCATTGAAGCAAGAATAGGAGATTTCGACATTGACTTTGTTCTGGATGAGGAAACACAGGTGAAAATCATGACAGAGAGAACTTGGGAAGCTATAGGGAAGCCTGCTATGATTCCTTCATTAGGAGGAATAGGATTATTCATAGGAAAACTAGTAAACCTATGTGGGAAGCTCACTTAGATACCTATGAATGGCAATGGAACTTTGACAAAAGAAGATTTTGAGATTATTAAATTTATTGAAGACAACACCCCGTTTACCATGTTACTAGCCAGCCCTTGGATTGAAAGAGACTAGGCAAGAAGGAAATAAGAAGAAGCAGTGTTAGAACAACAGAATCAAGAGTTAAAAGAATTCATGACTAGAAGGATCGCACACTTGATTTCATAACAAGAGAACAAATCGAAGTTATTTAACACTAGAGACCCAGATGTCAAAGCTGCAAGAACAGTAGAAGACCAACATAATACTGAAGTACTTATCCCAGACAAAGAAGAGGTACTACCCTTGACTCCTAGGAAATAATTTCAGCAACATGAAGTAACTATGTTAAGAGAAGATAAAAATCATAATGGAAAAAGGCATACTGAGACGAAGCTCACTGGAAAGAAGGCTAGAAAGCTAAGTAAGAAGAGGGCTAAGATTGAAAAGTTACAGAAAGTCCCAGAGGGAACCTCATAGAAGGAAAATTTGCACAATTGGAGCTTCACCAGGATATTAGAACAACGACACATGGCACTTCACCATGGCGAATCAATATAGCCATTGGGGACATTATAACTGTTCGATCAATGCTTCAAACAGATAGAAATACATTTATGGCCAACCAACTTGCCATCCGATCGTTGATACTGTGCCATAACGGACATAACCGAGTTAATGAAGACCTCATACCCGTTGTCGAGTTACCTATTTATCCCACCATGCCTCGCATAAATTCGAATACTTTACATAGGTTTCGACCTTTGATGAAATTCAACGCGGACCACCATTTCATTTACATCACAACGCACGTTGATGAGCATAAGAAACAACTTCAGTTCTATTACAAGCTAACAGAGGAGGACTTGGAGGAGATCACCAAGGACTGGTTGGCGGACCTCCTCATTCCAATAGACCCTGCGGAGATATCCGATACAGATAGTCTAGAAACTGCGCAGGATACACCCGGACCTAGCAGGACAAAGAAAACTGAAGAGGTTTAGGATTTAGATAGTGAATCCATGAAGATTGATTCCATATTACCAGAGAAAGGAGGTGATGACAGAGAGATAGATGGTGCTGAAGTTGAACAGAATAAAGGTGAGGTTACATCGCCTAGAGATGAGGAGGACCCCTCAAAGAAAATAAAGGTTTCCTCCCCGAAGCCTTCCTCCCAGAAGAAATCGAAAGCTTCTATGACAAAAATTCAGACTATCCTCACCTCAAATGACTTCGATTTCATTATAGCGGCCCTGAATGATGATTCACTAGAGATAGCAGAGAAACAAGAGGCTAAGTAGGAAGCGATGTACAATAGAATCGAGATTGAGATCCAAGGAGTACAATAAGCACTTCAGTCTAGCCGCACAGTCTCCACTACACCTCTTCCATTAGGAACACTAGAACTGGGAGATGAGCCAACTCAACTCCACCGAATAGCTGATATAGTCAAAGCTCGCCTTCAATGAGCACAAGAAGAAACAGTGCAAGCCACCCAGGCTTTGACACAAGTACAAGGAGTCCTTGTAGAGAAACACAACACTGCAGAACAAGAGAAGCTTGCTCTCCAGGCAAAGTTCGACGAAGAAAACTCCCACCTGTAGAAAGACAAGGAACAGTTTCTCACGAAGCAACTCGAAGTAAAAGAAATGGTCAACAGAGTGCTTCCCTCTATGAATGTCGTAGAAGTAAAGGCAAAGGATCAAGTCATGAAGCAAGTAGTGCAACTTGAAGAAGTGATCCAACAGATACAACAATGAATTGCAGATTTAGAACTACGCACCATGCCCGAGACTCCACAGGATGTAAGGGACCAATGAGAAGCCACTGCCTGCAACACAATTGAGAGACTGAAGGCCCTTACCTTAGATTGCAAGCAATTCGCTGATCACATTACTCAGACGTATGAGAAAATTACCAAGAACCCAGAGTTGCAGGCATTGGAGTCGCAACTCCAGGAAGCGAAGCAGTACGCAAAAACTCTACAGGCACAACTGAAGTCTCTGTCAGCTATGAAGAGAATGAAGAGATATCAAGAGAAGTGAACCACCCAACACCAAATCCATAATATCTAGAGCAGAGGTATGGAGATAACTTAGAAACTCCAACCGGTACAAGATAAGGCCTATCGATTTTTTACATATGTAGAAGGTCAGGGAGAAGAACTGGAGTAGGCTAGCACCATGATAAAACAACACCTGGAAGGACCTGTGAAGGATGCAATCATTCAAGAATTTGTTGAAAAAGAACACATAACACAACAAAAAGTAGAAGTAGTTCGAGCCAAGCTCGAAGCATTCGAAGCATAAATTCCTACATCAAAGTGACTCGGGATGAGTCACAGGTGAGTGTTGGGGGCCTGTTGGCCCTTGACCAGGTTTTGTTGATATCTGGTCAAGTTTGACCTATTTTTGGACTTCGACAGCTTGTCGAAGGA
>JZKD02S1673601.1:74913-116064 GCA_000966675.3 Picea glauca | reverse complement strand
CGGGGTCAAAGAGTTCTGCATCTTCAACCAGTACAAGGAAATCAATTGGCCATTCCTTGGATATCTCCTACATGTATTCTTCCATCAATTTGTAGTATGACTGCAACTCCTCTTTACTTTCATCCTTGCACGCAGTGATGTAGATGAAGTGGTGGTCTATGTGGAACTTTGCTAGTGGCCTGTACGTGTGCAAGGTGTTTGGGGTCATTGGAATGATTCAATGGTGTGCTTGAGCTGTATGTAGTAAGTGTGGAACACCGCATTTGATTACCATTGTTTTTCCATATAGCTTGTATACCACAAGGTGGTAAACCTCACGGCCAATGGTTCTAATGGCTTGACTTCCAGGAATGTTGCTCCCTATGGCATCTCCCAAGCAACAATAGCGATTAAAATCAACAACCAGCTGAAGTGAAACTCATATCCTTGGTCCTACACTTCATGGTAGTCCTTATCCAACTCATTGACGAGGTAGCTCGCCCAGTTCATATTCATCCCTTCGACACACTTGCCTGCGAGGTCGACTACAAACCCTGTGACTTGTGTTGGTTGGTTATTTCTGACAATATTTCCAACGATAAGATGACAATATAGGCGCACTGCACCATGCTGGATAGAGGCTACCTTTTAGCCTCAATTTCCCTTCTCTACATCACTGTAGGCTTCCTTTATTCGTTGCGCCAAGGAGTGATCTGACATCTTTCTTGGGTAGAATTTCCAAGGGTCTGGTCCCGACATGCTTAGTCCAGTAATGAGGTGGATCAGTGTCGGATCCACAATGATGCGCCTATCCAACAAAAGATAACCTCCATGGTAGCATGACAAGAGAATTTTAATGCACACGTTAACCTCTTGATGTCTACTGAAGTGGGGTATCTTCATCACGTTTAATATCTTTGACCGCGCGATCTCTTTAATCCTTGACTAGGGAACTATCTTAGGCTTCTTCCCAGTTGTCTTCGTCAGGTACCTATGTGGTGCGAGCATCACATAGTTCTTTCAATATCCCAGGTTAAAATCACTAATCTTGAGAGATGGTCCCAACTACGGTCCAATTGTGCATATCCCCTTCAGGAGGTAAGCAGTGATGCACATGTACTCAAAATCATGTGGGATGCTGTCATGAGTAACCACGCCAACCAAAGGTGGGATGTAGTCAGGCAAGATTGACAAGATTTTATTCCCGTTCACTAGATCGTTGCGATGCTTGCTTCTTTTCTTAGTCGCGGTTCAGCTAGACTAACGTCCAGTCGAGGGGGATGCTTGCAATCCATCCGTTGACAATGCCTGTATACCTATAGACATGACTTTATCAACCATGAGGTTGATCGATATCTCTTCTACATATTTCTCTACTATGCTAAGGTCACTCGACATGCACACTTGTAATCAAATAACTTGGGTAGGTGAATGGACACTCAAGGTAATCGAGTCTATGGAAAGGTCTAGATAATACAATGTTGTATATGATAAATTCTCTATTAGCTCGAATATATCAGGTTACAAAAGTGGTCCTGGTGCGACATTCGACGTATTAAATAAACAAAATCATAACAGATTCCTTCAATGGGTCGAAATGCCTTAATCAATACGAATCCATCCATTATGGCACAGTCTCAATGGTCCAATGACAATATTTCTAGAAATAACTGTGTTTCTATCCATTCTAGAGCATCATTCTAACAGTTGGGATGCCTCCAACGGTCATATAGCTTCATCATGGTGAAGTTCCATTCTGTGATGTTCTGCTATTCTGACGAGGTTCAAGTTTTGTAAGCCTACTTTCTGTGAAGTCCTCTTTGAAATTTCCTGTAGTTTTTCCAATTTTTCTTTCTTCTTACTGAGCTTTCTAGCCTTCTTTCCTGTGATTTGAGTCTCTAGATTCCTCTTTCCATTTTTATTCTTATCTTCTCCTAGTAAAGTGACTTCTCACTTTAGAGGGACTTTCAAAGGGTTCAAATATAATACCTCTTCTCTTACTGTTTCTGGGGTGGGCACTCTTCTCTCTTGCATGAACAGGATTTTCAAGCTTTCTTGTGTTCTTTCAACTTTGACAGCTAAGTCTCTAGCCCTCAGTTGCTTCAACTTGTCCTCTTGTTCTTGTATTAGTCACTCTATTTTCTTAGCTATGAAGTCCCTTAATTCTTTCTTTTTCTGTTATGTAGCTTCTTCCTCTGCTTTCCTTTGGATCTGATCTTTCTCAATCCAGGTCTTTCCCAACAAAAGTGCAAAAGGGGTGTTGTTCTTAACAAACTTAATGACTTATAATTCTTCTTCGGTCGATGTTCCATGGGAAATCATAGGCACATTAGTAACTCTTCCATATAGGGTTATCATATTTCCTTTAAACAATCCTATACTTCCCAATGAAGGAATCATGTCAAGCTTTCCAAAAATTTCCCAAGTACTTTTTGGCATAATATTCACATGTGTTTCCTCGTCCAAAACACAGTTTATGTTGAAGTCTCCTATTCTTGTTTCTATGCACTCCTTCTCTTTTAAGATCTCTGGTAAACTGATGTCTCTGTGATCATTCAATTTTTCTTTCAGTTGTAATAACATAGTCTCTGATTCTTTATGTTTCTCGAACATATCCTTAGTTTCTTGACCTTCTTCATAGTTTTCTTGTTCCAGGTTCATCTTTTCAACTTTATCAATCATTCTAGGGAAATCCAAAACCTCATGATCAACAACTTTACAACAAAGACAAATAGGACCTCTACCAGGGCATTCCTTAGAAAGATGTCCTGATCTTCTGTAGTTATAACACAATGTCAATCCTCTCTTTCTCTTAAACGATCCCAAACCTTTTGCTACACTGCTCACTTGGATCACAGTGATGGACCTATAATCTGCAAAAAATTGTTTTAGGTTCCTGCACCCACTTGTTATTCCAAAAATTATTTCTATGCATAGGAATAACATATCTTTCACCATTTTTATCAAATATATTCAAATCAAATCTGCTTTCTTCTAGTTGTGCCCTAGTTTTCAAACTGGGAAAAGCAAACATGCCTAGATTCATACTTTCGAAGATTTTTTTTTCACTTATCTTACCTTTATCAGAGAACAACACTTTAGGATCTTACCTCTTTTCTTCAGATCCGGTTCCTTTCTTAGCACAGAGTTCCACAAGTCAATTAGAATACTGCACACTATAGAAGCAGATCTACGCATAGAGCTTCCTCTTTTCTTCAGTTCCTGGCAATCACTGTTTCAGGTCCTGGCAACGGAACCATTTGTTGGCACAGGGGTAGACCCAAGGTTCAACGCTTCAACAACGCACCAAAAAAACCCTAACTACCATCCCTTTTGGCAACAACTGTGAAGCAGATGAAGTCTCACCCGAGGTAGAGGTAGGGGGGTTGCAGGACTCAAGTGTCTACAACCTAGCTGGGACATAGATCTATGATCACAACACTTAAAAAAGTACTTATCCAACAATATGAATTAAGTTATGATTATTATTCACATCACAGATCAATCCCTAAATACAGAACATCGCTGTAATAAACAGATCAAACACTTCTAAGAACTTAACATAAGCTCAGATCTAACATTCATTCACATCATAAAGAAATAAGCATTCATATATCTATCTATCATAAATCAAGGATACTGCACTAAGAAAATATATACATAAACACCATGAACAATATTGCACAAAGAACATCGACACAAGATATACGTGGTTCACCCTAGTGTGGGGCTACGTCTACCAACTCTTCTTCTTCTTTATTAGTCTCCTTCAATCTACTTACAAGCATAGAGCCACAAATCTCACTCCGCACTGGACAGGTGATCTACGCACAATGCACTAGATCCACCTTCCTCAAAAGCAGGTCATGACACAAAGCCTTACATAGTCACTTGCACTTAGCTCTACAAGTCTTAACATACCCTAATCATGCACTAAGCCAATGACCTCTTACACAGTAACTTTAATTACTTCTTACATCCTTAGCTACTTATTTATACCTTACAAAAAGGGCCTAGACATGGGTAAACCAATGGTCTAACATCCCATACCTATTACATAAACCCTTAAAGCCCAAAAATCCCACAAAATGGGTAAGATCCCATGATATCTGCTTTGCCTGGGCCCTCCATCTTCAACCAGTCTATCAAAGTCCCAAAAATGGTCAAACACGACCAATGTTTCCACAAAAATTGGTCAAGGTCCAACAACCTGCAATATGGTGGGGTGTCCATAAGGAAAACATACATGAGTTGTATAAATGCAAAATATTACTGCACATCAGATTCGATGCAGAGCATAAGAGAAATGCAATACATAGGTATGCTATACAAGAAACACTAGTGGAACACTTGGAAAAGTAAAAAACACTATGGAAGATGACATGACCAGAATAATGATTTGATTACTTCATTCACACCTTGGAAGGAATCCCATAAAACTGGTATGTAGACCAGGAATTGCGTAGAGGTACCACCGAATGGATAGTATTGCAACAAAACTTCATAGAAACCTTCTCATTTGAAAGTGAGAACCCCAAAATTGATTCATCCTTGAAGTAGATAAAAGGAATGATATTTATTGATGAACTAGAACTAGAAATCATGACAGAGTATTAACAATAGAATAGAAAGGAAGTCAAATAATTACTGTCATTCTATCATGTGGAAAAATAAACACCATATGAAGAGGATCTACGCAATATCTAAATTCCAGAAATAGAAGGGGAAAGAGAGGTGGAAGGACCCTCTTTGGATTTGACATGATTTTCCACACCAATTAAAGTGAAGAAGGTCAGTATCAAGACAAATTATAACCCAAAGATGACCAGTATTGGGGACTATTGGGACAAACAAACAATGAAGATGATAGCAGAGTTACTATGCGAGTACAACAACTTGTTCCCAACGAGCTTCAACGAAATGAAAGGTATAGACGAAGAGCTAGGTGAGATGAAGATACCTCTCAAACATGAAGCAATACCTGTAAAACAGAGACCCTACAAACTAAATCTAGTATACAAAAAGAAAGTAAGAGCATAAATCAACAGGATGCTGGAAGCAGGGATCATAGAACTAGTGGAAGAATAAGAATGGATAAGACCTATGGTATTTCAAGAGAAGAAGCAAGGAGGAATAAGGATATGTGTCAACCTAAGGAAGATGAATGATTCTTGCCTACATGACCCTTTTCCTACCCCATTTACTGATGAAGTCCTAGAGAATGTGGAAGGTCAAGAAGCATATTCATTTACATATGGATTCTCAGGCTACCACCAAATCAAAATAGCTCCAGAAGACAGGTACAAGAATACCTTTTCCACGGAATGGGGATCCTATCAATGCCCAATCATGCCTTTTGGACTAAATAATGCACCAACAATATTCTTAAGAGTAGTCATAGCTGCATTTAAATAATTCATCCATCAATTTTTAGAAGTGTACCTGGATGATTGGACAATATACAGTCTTTTGAAAGACCATGTAGAGGTGTTAAGTCTAATGTTGGAAAGATGAAGGTAATGCAAGATATCCCTGAACATTAATAAATTTATATTTGGGACACATTTTGGAATTTTATTGGGTCATATAGTATGCAAACATGCTCTAATAGTGGATCCTGCAAGATTGCATTAATTGTGAATTTTCCACCACCAAAATCAACGCAACAATTGAGAGCCACATTCAGACATACATGTTATTATAGAAAATTTATAAAAAGGTATGCACAAATCACTGCGTCAATGGAGAAACTACTCAAGAAAGATATCATATTTTAGTGGGATGAGGACTTTCAACAAGGGTTGGACACCTTGAAAGATAAGATGGTCACAACACCTATACTATTATTCCCATATTGGGAAAATACATTTCATGTGCATGTAAATGAATCAACCATAGCACTTGGAGCTATTCTAGTGCAACCCAGAGTAGGGGAGTTAGACCATCCCATAGCCTTTGCAAGTAGGAAAATGTCAGACTCAGAGAAGAACTACAATACTATAGAAAGAGAAGGCTTGACAATGGTATATGCACTGCAGAAGTTCAAGAACTATTTACTTGGCAAACATTTTAAGATGTTCACAGACCATTCTTCCCTCAAGTACCTATTCAACAAGCCAGTGTTGGGGGGGAGAATATGTATATTGTTATTTCTATTTAAATAATTTGAATTTGACGTAATAGTCAAACAAGAGAAGTTGAATGTAGGGCCTAATCATTTATCAAGGTTTACCAATGGAGAGGAACCTACAAACTTAGAGGACAAATTCCCTGACACACAATTATTTTCAGTCTAGGTAGCCGATGAATACTTTGCTGACATTATTGAATATCTGAGTACAAGGACTGCGCCACATGAGTTTAACACTGCACATAAGAAAAATTTGGTTGTCAGAGATGCAGACTATCAATTGATTATAGGACACTTTTACAAAATGGGTACATACAACATTTTGGGAAGATGTGTATTAGAGCATGAAAGGTCTAGAATTTTAGTAGAATGCCATGAAGGAATAACTGGAGGACATTATGTGGGAAAAGATACCGATAGAAGGTATTGCACACAAGATTGTGGTGGGCCGCAATTCATAGGGATGCAAATAAATATTTACAGAGATGTGATGTTTGTCAAAGTGTTGGCAAACCAAACAGAAGGGATGAGATGACTCTAAAACCACAAATGATGTTGCAGGTATTTAACAAAAGGGATATAGGTTTTGTTGTACCAATTCATCCACCAACAAGAAGGTTATGAGCTAGATACATCATTACTATGAAAAAATACTTAATAAGATGGGCAAAAGTATCACCAGTCAAATATTCCAGTGTAGAAACATCAACACACTTCTTGTTTGAACAAGTGATCACTAGATTTGGATGTTCAACGATTTTGATGAGTGACCAAGGTATTAACTTCATCAGCAACACTATCAAGGCTATGGATGAGGAGTTTGAAGTATATCATCAGAAGAGTACACCATACCACCTCAAGCAAATGGAATAGTAGAAGCCTTCAACAAGATCTTGGAGAATTCCTTGACAAAGATCTACAATGTTAATAGGGATGATTGGGATTTGAAAATAATAGCAGTACTATGGGCATATAGAACTACATGTAAAAAGTTTACAGGAAAGACACCATTCATTATGGTGTATGGATAGGAAGCAGTGGTACCATTGGAATTTATGGTACCTAGTCTGTGCGTCACAACCATTACTAACATGACAAGATGGGGCACAATAGAAGAAAGGCTAAGTCAACTCATGGAGATGGAAGAGGATAGGATCTTGGAAAGATTTCACCCAGAAGTACAAAAAGACAGAGACAAATATTGGCACGACAAACATATCAAGAAGAAAATTTTAAAGGAAGGAGACTTGGTCTTTTTATATGACAACAATTTCTTTCAACATCTGGGTAAATTTAGAATACATTGTCTAGGGCCGTATGAATTTGAGCATGTCATAGATGGAGGATCAATGCGACTAAAGGATCTAGCATGAATCAAATTAAAGGGAATGATCAATGGGTGTCGAATGAATTTGTACAGGGACAATCGACCTCACCAAGTATATACAGGGACAACAAAGTAGGGAAAGTATGTATATAGTGTACCATAGTAGATACTAGACAGAAAAGTGACAAAACCAAACAAAAAGAGAAAAAGGAAGAAAAACAAATACAAAAATACAAACGACATAAAATACAAAAACAAAAAAAATGTTGTGTGCAGGAGTTACTACGCCAGATACCAGAATATAGCACACAGTAAAAATTAAATTTGGTGCAAATGTATGCAAAAAGTGAAAAATGACCATGAAAAGGTTTATAAAGGGTGGAAAGTGCACAATTATTCAACACTTGGTGAATTTTTGAGCTCAAAGAAATTAGAAGAATCTGTGCCCTAATTTTGAAATCGTAATCGTAGCCAACCAAACTTGCAACGGTCACACAAGATGGCTCCATCGAAGCCAGGGTCATCGGGATAGTTTATCCGGGTCACCCAACAAGGTCAAAGGTGCAAGTAAAGGATACAAATCGAGACCATAATCGAGCTCAAGGATGAGACCACCTCGGAGCCAGCGTCTAGTAGCCTGATGCAGGTTGAGGAAGATCTCCCTAAAACACAGTGAGGAGAGGTAGGGAAGAGCTTTAGAAGAGGGAACATGGTTTCAAACCCTAACCCCAAGGAGCTTGCAAGACCGACTGACACAGAGGATCCAAGACCATCCCGGTCACGAGAAGAAGTCCTGGTCGAGGACATAACAGATCGAACAGAATCACCTAGGGATGATGAGGGAGCATAAGCCACCGAGGTAGACACATCCATGGTGGGGCAGAGAATAAATACCACCAAGAGTCTAGAAATTTCCTCACAATTCATTCCAGACGTAGTCACCATTATCGAGGACATGTTGGGGAAAGTGTCTAAGTTGCGCTACATAGACCATGACGTGTGCGACGCAAAACAATTCCTGGAGTTGGCCGAGGAAAAATATTTGATCAACACAGGGGATATTGGACCCTTAGGATGACCCGTACTAGAGCCCACATAGTGGATTACTTGGATATACAACTCCGACGTCATGAATTTTCTAGACATTCCACACTTCAGGCGGGGCAAAAATGTCGGTCTCTAGGTCAAGAAATTAGTGGCTTGGGTCCATGGGGGAATTCTATGGATGAACAAGCCCGTGTAGATAGATGTGGCACTAATTTTGAATATTACAGGATTTCCCACATTTAGGGTGCAACCAGAAGATTTTTTGGAAAATAAGGCACACGAAAAAGAACCGACAGAGCAGGTGAAGGCATAGTTTGGCACGATGCGGGGTGTTGGAACTTGACTAAGTTTTGAGGAACACTTGGTCATATTTGACCGTTTATGGACTTTGATAGTCTGTCAAATATGGAGCACCATGCGAAGTAGAGATCACAGGATCTCGACCCACTTTTGGGGCCCTTTTTAGGGTTTTGGGTTAATGTAATGGGAAAGGGATGTCGGCCCATGGGTTTACCCATGTTTTCGGCCTATTTTGTAAAGTATAAATAAGTAGCTAAGCAATGTAAGAGAGAAGAAGAAGATAATCTAAGTGCTAGTAAAGGCTTTGTGTATATTATGTGACCGACTTGCAGAGCTGAGTGCACGTATTGTAAGAAGGCTCTGTGCTAGATCTACCCGAGGAAGGAGGATCTGGCGAGGTGCATGCAGATCTCCTATCCTATGACAAGTAAAAGTGTGAGCTCTGTGCTTTAACCTGATTGACCAAAGATAATAAAGAAGAAAAAGTCTTTTTGGATGTAGCCCTAGGGTGGGGGTGAACTATGATAACTCTATGTGTTATGCTTGGTGCTCTGACCTAATGTGTTGGTTTCTTTCCATGTGTTATGCTTTGATATGATTATACTATGTGCTTTGCTATGATACTCTTAGACAGATCCACTTTTCTTTGTTCTTCTTAGATGTATGGGTGTAGATCTGACATATATGAAAGTGCTGAGTGCTAAACCTATTTTGCTGTTGCTAAGTGCTAACTTAACCTAGATCCAAGTGAATGTTGCGGTGCTCTGTGCCATATGTAGAGTGCCTTGAGGGTTAAATACTAATGAATGATCTTTGCTAAAGTACTTTCTAAGAGTAAGAATCACGGATATTTGTCCCAGCTAAGGTTCCAGGCACCTGATTCTTGCAACCACCCATGCCTCTACCTCGGGTGAGACTTCATCTGCTTCGCAGGTGTTGCCAAAAGGGCTAGTAGTTAGGGTTTTGTTGGTGCACTGTTGAAGCATTGAACCCTGGGTTTTCCTCGGTGCCAACAAATGGTTCCGTTGCTGGGACTTGAAATTGTGATTGTTGGGAACTGAGGAAGAAGAAACTTTGTGCAAAAGGAAGCTCTCTGTGTAGATTTGTTTCCCTAGTGCACAACTTTTTACTTGACCTGTAAAGATTTGTGCTAGGAATAAGGTCAGGTCTGAAGAAAGGAATATCAAATCTGAATAAATGAAGCGATATTTGAACGCTCTCTGCTCTAAGAAAAGTAAAAGTGGAAATTTCTAAAAGAAAGAAGTGAGATATGTAGAAAATAGGTAAGATCTGTAAGCTCCGTACTCTAATAAAGGTAAGAATAGTCAAAAGTTATTAGATCCAGAAGTGTTGTGCTTTGTAGAAGTAAGATAAGTGAAAATTTTTTGTTTCTAGAGCATGGATCTAGGTATGTTTGATAGATTCTGTCCTAGATTAAAAACTAGGGCATTAATAAATGAAAGGAAGTTTGATATGAATAGATATGATAAATATAATGATAGATATGTTATACCTATGCATCGAAAGAATGTCTGGACTAACAAGTGGATGCAGGATCCTAGAAAGAATTTTTCGCAGTCTAGCCACTATGATCCTAGTGCGTAGTACAAGAAGAGTTGGGGATCATTGAAGAGAAAGAGAGGATTAGCTCTTTGTTACAGTTGCATAATACTAGTACATCTTGCTAAGGAATGACCTGGGAGAAAACCTAGTTGTATCTGTTGCAAATCTTTGGACCATGACATATTGGATTTCCCTAGAATGATCACTAATTTGGAAAGGCTGAATCTAAATCAATAAGAATAGAAGGAAGATCTAGAAAAGGAAAAAACCCAGCAAGAATCAAAGAAAATATTAATACAGATAAAATAAACCCTGAAGGAACATAAAGATCTTCGATTACCAGAGATCTTCAAAGAAAAGGAGCAAGTCAAAGCAAGAATCAGGGACTTCGACATTAACTGTATTCTTGATGAAGAAACACAAGTGAACATTATGCTAGAAAGAACTTGGGAAGATATAGGAAATCCTGCCATGATCCCTTCCCTAGGAGGAACAAGTCTATTCAGAGGAAAGCGAGTAAACCTATGTGGAAAGCTCGCTCGGATACCTATGATTGTCAATGGAACTTCGACAAAGAAAGAATTTGATATTATTATATTTGTTCAAGACAATGCCCCATTTACCATGCTCATAGGAAAACCTTGGATTGATAGAGAACAAGCCAGATGAAAAGAGGAAGAAGAAGTTTTGGAACAAAAGAAGTAAGAGTTAAAAGACTTTATGACTAGAAGGGTCACGCACTTGATTGAAGACCAGAAGAGCTGGTTGCATATATTTAATACTAGAAACCCTGATTTCAAGGCTAAGAGAACACTAGAGGATCCACAGAAGATTGAGTTACCTATTTTCTATACAGAAGAAGTATTACCCAGGAACCCTAGGAAAGAATTTCAGCAGTGTGAAGCAACTAACACCACATAAGGTAAGCATCAGAATAGTAAAAGAATTACTAAGATGAAGCTCATTGGGAATAAGGATAGAAAGTTAAGAAAGAAAAGGGCTAATACTGTAAGGTCACAAGAGGTTCTAGAGGATACTTCGGAGAAAAAAAAATTGCAGAATTGGAACTTCGCCGAGATATCAGAACAACGACATAGAGTACTTCGCCATGACAAAGTAATATAGCCATTGGGGCCAATATATCCATTCGACTTCCACTCTGAACAAGAAATAAAGAAATAAAGGTTCGTCATGCAACCATTGAAAAGTGCCATAATGGGTCGAATAGGAGTTAATGAAGGATCATACCCATTGCAAGCAGACCATTGCTAAGTTTCCCTACTTAGTCCATCACGCTATGCATAGAGAATACTTTTTTCTAAGTGAGAATTTGAGCACAAAACCTGAGATTAATTCACCCTAAGATCATTGCCTTGTTCCCATATTATTCACTATAGTCCCTAAATTCCTTTTTCACTTGAGCACCCAAGCTTGTATGTTGGATGAGCTCAGTGTTGCTGAGAAAGAATTTGAAGACGTTTTAATCAACTTAATGACTGAGAGAGTCATGTCAGAGTGATGAATGTCTACAGGTGTACATGCACCATCCTCAGGAGAATTGCCATCTTCTCCCTCCACTGCTTGAGCAGGACCATCCCGACTGCCTTCAGAAAGACGATTTAAGCTCAAAAACAACTTCGCCACTGTGAAGATGATCCAAGTATCTTTCCTAGATATATCCCACCATGAAGCAGAATAGTGAATCAATACATTATACCCAGAGACTTCGACTATGCTTTGGTCACTGTGTACCTCCCGAAAGGGGTGCACGCTGTTCGTGCTGACTAGGATAAGCTCATAGCGCTGAAATTTAGTGATTTAAACCTTGGAGATCATAAGTTTTATAGTATTCTATCCCCGCACAAGTACTTAACTATCACAAAATGGAGGAACTCGAAGATTTTCCCTCAATAATGGATCCATAACCTCACACAGTCAACCCTCCTCAATGTAATGAATATTTCACATTTCGGGAGGCATCAGGAAGTGAATGCATGCATCAAATTGTTTCTGTCCTACTACCATAGAAGATACTTATGGTTGTATCACTGTATCATGGTGGATGTGATTCTGATCAATCAGATCACAGGGATAAGCATGAAGGGCCTTGACCCACAGTAGTTTTACCCTGAAAAGACCGCAGATCGCGCTCTCACCCAGCGAATAAAAGACACATATGGTGATGTAGAGAAGGGAACGTGAGGCTACAAGGTAGCCACCATCGGGAATGCAACAGTGCACCTCGGTTCTCAGATGATTGTAGGGAAGTTAGTCCACAAGAACATACCCACACAGGTGACTGGATTTTTAGTTGACTTGACAGGGAAGTGCACGAAGGAACTACAAATGAACTGGGTGAAGTACCTTGTAAATCAGCTCGAGCTTGATTATGGAGAAGCACACGACCAAGGGTATGATTTCCAATTTAGTTGGTTGCTCATACTCATCAATTTCATTGACTGGGAGCTACCAGAAGGTGACACTTTTTCGGAGATCGAACCCTTCGAACCACTAGCCATGAAGTTCTGTACGTTGTGGTACTCTAGCGACATGAACAAGCAGTGGCAGTCCAATGCTGTCTTCCATGCTTATTACAACCAATTAAAGAATGAAATTTAGTCTACAATGTACCTTACACCAAACACACTTCATAGGTTTAGAAATTTGATCAAAATCAACGCAGATCACCACTTCACCTATATCACAACAGGCGCGAATGAGCACAAACAACAACTCTAGTCGTACTACAAGTTGGCAGAAGAAGACTTGGAGCAGATTACCAAGGAATGGTTGGAAGACCTCCTTGTTCTAGCAGACCCCGCATAAATGTCTGATGTGGAAAGCCTTGAAGCTATACTGGATACACCTGGACTGAGAAATACTAAGAAGGATGATGAAGTTCAATATATCCAGAGTACAACCACGAAGACTACTTCGATCTCACCTGTGTAGGGAGGTGATGGTGAAAAACTAGGTGGCACAGGGGTTGAGAAAAACAAAGGCAAGGTTACTCTTCCTAGAGAGGAGGAGGATCCCTCTAATAAAAGGAAGTTCACCCCACCAAATCCCTCATCCCAGAATAAAAATAAGGCCACCCGGACTACATTTAAGACTACCCTCACACAAAACGACTTCGACTTCTTGATCGCTACGCTGAATGATGCCTCACTAGAGATCACAGAAAGGCAAGAAGCGAAGTAGTAGGATATATTCAGTTGACTCAAGGGTGAAATTCAAGAAGTGTAGCAGGTACTCTAGTCCAGCCGAGCCATTTCTACTATGCCCTTGATGACGAGAACATTAGGAACAAGTGATGAGCCCACCCAATTACACTAGATCGCCAAGAAAGTTGAAGCTCACCTTTGACGAGCTCGAGAAGACACAATGCAAGCCACCCAAGCTTTGGCACAAGTACAAAGTAAACTTATAGTATGACAGAAGAAGGCATAACAAGAAAAACTTGCCTTAGAAGCGAAGAGGGAGGAGGAGAAAGCAAAGTTGCATCAGAGCAAGGACCAATTGCTAGCAGAGCAACTTGACGTGTAGGAACGAGTTCACAAATCACTTCACTCTGTGACGATCATTGAAGTGAATATTGAAGAACGTGTCCCACAACAGGTGAAACAACTTGAAGAAGTAATCCAACAACTTCATCAACGCATCGTAGATCTGTAGCTTTGTACCCTGCCTGAGACTCCCCAAGAAGCCAAAGATCTAAGGGAGGCAACTACTCATAGCACAGTTGACAGGTTAAAAACCTTGGCTTTGGAATGTAAGCAGCTGAGTGATAGAAGTGCCCAAACTTATGAGAACCTCACAGAGAACCTATAATTGCAGACATTAGAGGCGCAACTCCAATAAGCAAAGCAACATGCAGATACACTATAGGCACAATTGAAGGCCTTGATCCCAGTCGAAAGAATGAAGTGATTTCCAGAACAACGCACATCCCAAAAACAGGTACACATGTTGCAAAGTAAAGTGATGGAAGTCTCTCAATGAGTTCAACCACTCTAAGAGAAAGCATGCCAACTATTCACTAAAGTTGAGAGCTAGGAAACCGAGCTTGTATCAGTTGTCATCACCGCAGAACAACGCATGAAAGGACCAGTAAACGATGCAGTGATCCAAGAGTTCACTGAGAAAGAGGTTGTCGCACTACAATAGGTCGAATTAGCTCGGGCCAAGTGCAAGACATTCAGAGCAGAGTTGATTAGACTAGAGTGACTCAAGCCAAGTCACAGGTGAGTGTTGGGGGCCTGTTGGCCCTTGACCAAGTTTTGAGGAACACTTGGTCATATTTGACCATTTTTGGACTTCGACAGTCTGTTAAAGATGGAGCACCAGGCGAAGAAGAGATCATGGGATATTGGCCCACTTTTTGGGCCCTTTTTAGGGTTTTGGGTTAATGTAATGAGAAATGGATGTTGGCCCATGGGTTTATCCATGTTTTAGGCCTATTTTGTAAAGTATAAATAAGTAGCTAAGAAATGTAAGAGATAAGAAGAAGACAAGCTAAGTGATAGTAAATGCTTTGTGTATATTATGTGACTGACTTGCAGAGTTGAGTGCAAGTGTTGTAAGTGCTAAGTGCACAGATTGTAAGAAGGCTCTGTGCTAGATCCACCCAGGGAAGGAGGATCTAGCGAGGTGCGCACAGATCTCATGTCCTATGAGGAGTACAAGTGTGATCTTTGTGCTATAACCTGATTGATTAAAGCTAATAAAAAAGAAGAAGACTTTGTGGATGTAGCCCTAGGGTGGGGGTGAACCACGGTAACTCTGTGTGTTATGCTTGGTGCTTCGACCTAATGTGTTGGTTTCTTTCCATGTGTTATGCTTTGATATGATTATTCTATGTGCTTTTCTATGATACTCTTAGACATATCCACTTTTCTTTGTGCTTCTTAGGTGCATGGGTGTAGATATGACATATATGAAAGTGTTGAGTGCTAAACCTATTTTGTTGTTGCTAAGTTCTAACTTAACCTAGATCCAAGTGAATGCTGCGGTGCTCTGTGCCATCTGCGGAGTTCCCTGAGGGTTAAATACTGTTGAATGATATTTGCTAAAGTACTTGTTAAGAGTAAGAATCACATATCTGTGTCCCATCTAAGGTTGCAAACACCCGAGTCTTGCAACCACCCCTGCCTCTACCTCGGGTGAGACTTCATCTTCTTCGCAGGTGTTGCCGAAAGGGTCGATAGTTAGGGTTTTATTTGTGCGCTATTGAAGCGTTGAACCCTGGGTCTACCCCTGTGCCAACACGGTGACTAGAGGCCTCGTTATAAAAGAAATAATTGATGACACGAAAATTTTCTCCAACAAACTGATAGCATGCAAGATAATAAGGAAGTGTCACTGAGAGTAATCCCCTACAGGTGTAATCGTATTGGTAGCATAGTGTGCAAAAGGGATGATGTTTATCTAGGCACCATATTTACTGAACTAGTTCCTATTGGATTGCCATGACATGAAGGATAATGGAATTGAGTTCCATTACTCCTGGATGATGATATTGGTCGCTCTCGTAGGGTGGAAGGATCCCAAGTACACCACCTTCATCAATAGGATGGGGAAGTGCTACGCAGCCAGGTACAAGTCCCTCTGGAAGGAGAAGGACAACAAAGTGTAGTAGGAAAAAAACATGGTATTTTCCATGTTGCTAGAATAAATTCAACAATGCACTGCTAACATTGCGTAGAAAACATAGAGGATTGTGAAATTCAAGGTATACCGAAACTATACGTGGATCCAAAATGCGAGGGATCCCAAGAGAGAATGGCTAAAAATGTAGTGTTGCATGACCATAGAGGAACTAGAGTGGATCATCAAATATTTCCCTCCACAGTGGAAACAACCAATAACAAAACCCACCACCAGGATAGGTACAACGCAGTTCACTGAGCCTAAAGACACAACTGAGGTATGCTTGTCAGTGAGAACAGGGAGTCTGACTGGTAATACTTGGAAAAAAACATCACAAACAGTTCCAAGTAGGAGTACAATCCTAAAAAAACTAAGGAGAACACCCACAACAACACGAACAGAAAGTGAGCCACAGGATGAGATGAAGAATCCAAAACAAGGTCAAGAGGAAACATGCCCAGGCACAACCAGTGGGGCACAACCCTCACAATCAGCAAAGGAGGCCATGCAAGGAAAAAATGCGTGCGACAAAAGAAAATATGACAAAGAGGACCCATACATCATCCTCACTTGGGATGATGCAGAGCTCGTCGCGGACAAGGTCCTAGACAAGAGTGAGGAAGTGGTCAAAACAACAGAGGCACAAAGGTGTAGATCATGGCCAAGCTAATATAATTCCATGAGATTATACAATAGCTACGGGGCCACGCAGAATCTTAGGCCACCATGCAACAACAGAAGGTAGTACCGAGGTCACCTGCGCAAAAGAAAGATGAAGAGATGGTACAATTTGTTGCCCAGAGAAGTGGCACATTTACGGTCATGTGTGAAATGATCATCCTTGATCCTGAAACAACATAGGAACCACTATAGGAGGTCGAAGAGCTGGACATAATAATGGAAAAGATACCCACGAGGGCTCTATATGGGATACAAGCGAGTGTCATGTAGGAAGTGCAGTCGAGGTCCCGCATAGATACCACAAACCTAGAGGTGGGCGGAGTCGTGGAAATGCTACAAATTACATGTGACCAACTGACTACGAAGAAATAAGAACAAAAATATCACACAGATAGGCTTGAGCAGGGAGTTACTACATCCTAGAAGAGAATCCCTAACAACACAAAAGTAGCAGATCCCAACACAACACAGAATATTGATCACATTTTGCAAACAATTGATCAATACTGACAGGAGATCAAAAAACTCAAGGAAAAACTCATCCCTATGACTCCCCCAGAGGTGAAAGAACAAAGGAGACAAGAAGTTGTAGGACAAATGGATGAAATGAAAAGATAAGTCATCACCACTGTGGACTTGCTTGACAGGGAAGCGTAGCTATGGAAAAAATTGGAGGAAGATGAATAGGTCCAACAATGGGACCAGGAAAAAGGAAAGATAAGTGCAACCATCCAGGACCTCAAGCAGAGGCAGAAAATAATGAGTATCATTGAGTGTCTCAAGGGAACACAATACATGAATAAGTTGCAAGCAGAGCTAATAGCAACGCAGATGTAGAAGCATGAAAGACATGTGCAGATGGAACCTCTTCAAGAGAAAGTAGCACAGTTGATCACACAATTGGAGGAGGAAAATAGGAACATGAAAAAAGAAAAGGAAGAGGGTGTGACAATGATCCAAGAGGAGATCACAACACAATCATTAGGAGAACTCATGGAAAAGGCCACACAGTTCGAAACACAAGGAAGGGAACTTGCAGACAAGTTCCACAGTCTAGTAGAGGCTGTTGAGGGAGCGTGCAAAGCCTAGGTGGCTCGGGATGAGCCACATGTTAGTGTTGGTGGCTTGTTGGGCATAGACCCATTTTGGGGAAAAGGATATTTTTTGAAAGAAAAGAATGAAGTGGGAGAAAGACAACTGGAAGAAAAAGTAGCACGTACAAGGTAAATCTGCATGCAAAGGAGGAAATCATGCAAGGCACACATGCAAAAAGACCTAATGATGCTAGTGTTGGGGTTTTGGTAAACATTGTAAAAAATGTCAAAATGATAGGTGAGTATAAATACATACCTAGGGAGTCTAGGTCAGTGTGTGTGTGTGGGTGTGGGTTAGTTTCTCCTCGAGTTTGAAGTTAGAGGATGTTTTATCGCATAAGAACATTGTATTCATAACCTCTTCTTGTGATAAGATGTTGATATGTAGAGAGTAAGTAGGGTAGATATTGAGGTTTAGATCACAGACTGAGGAGCCTGGTGTGATCTAGTCTTCCTCATGAAATATCTTGACTTAATTGAGTGAGAATTATAATGCGCGTCGCACAATGAATTTGGAGAAACTATAATAAAAGAGAAAATCAACCAAATCTTTATGGACGTATCCTAGGAGGGGGTGAACCAAAATAGATCACGTGTTATGTGGACTGATTATTGTTTGTCTTTTCTGTCAATGGTAAGATCTTATATAAATGCATGAATGACTTAGTGAGAACTGTGGTTTGCATGTATGAATGTCATAATATTTAGTATGAATGAAGGATATAATAAATGAATGAAGATCATTGAGTAAAATACCATATCCCCTCTCCTTCCCAGGTTGCAAGCACTTGAGAATTGCAGCCACCCATAGAACTATCTTGGGTGAGACTATGAAGTACACTGTGTGTACTTTGTTTCCTTTTGGTTTACCATGAGGGTCGATAGCTTTAGTGGGATTTGTTTGGATCTTGTTTAAATATGAACCTGGGTTAGCCGTAGAGAAAAAAGAGGATGACATTAACCAACATAGGATGGTTCTTGAATTGAGAGAGATGGAACATGAGGAGGTGTATGCAACAATGGAAAGAGATGCAGGGGCCCAAATGGCTCTAAAAATATGTGGATTATACAAATTTTGGGATCTCAAAAGGTTGAGGGCTCAAGTGAGGTTAATCCAAATGCTAGTAAACTTCTGGGATCTGAAGACAAAGGCCTTCAATCTCAATGGGAAACCATTGATAATTGAAGTAGATGAAATTTACTTTCTCATGGGATTGTTTCACTGGGGAGAGGTGGTGAATCTCAAAGCCCAGGGGGTTGGGGATGGTATGAATATAGAGGATTACATTTCCACCCACTATGTTACATGCACAAATAAAGTAGGGATCCAACTCCCCATCAGGGTGATAAAAAACCCGAGTTTGAAGATCGTCGTTCTTGTCCTTACATAGATCTCTGGTTCGAACTCATTGCACTAGGATTCAAGGCCACTCATGTTCTAAATAGTGGAGTTCTTGTGATCCATGACTTATGATTGGTGTACCTCACTGCTGACTAACATGAAGAGTCAACTGATAGATTAAAAACAAGGGGGAAAGAGAAACTTTGGGTTTTCATCCATTTTGTGTAGTTTTTTCTTTGAGAAGGTTCCATGTTTGAGCCCTAGAGTGGAGATCATTCCACATGGACCATGCAATCCATCCATGTCACAGTGGACCGACATGATGAGGCGGTTAAGAGGTGGTAGGGTGCCAAAATCCTACAATGATGAGTTCTTATTTTGCTGGCATCGACAGGTGATATCCATTGATGAATACCCCTATTCTAGGATTGACTACAAAGGGGATCCAAATATGTCTCGGCCACCAGGCTTTGACTATGGTGATATTGGTATGAATTTGTTTTTGAATATTTCATTTTTTTGTGTTTTTAAAAAAGAATAAAAAACACAAATATTTTTGTATGGTATCAATTATTAACAACTGTCTTGTCATGCATATGTAGGTATGCAACGACCAGATGGATTCCCACGACATCGAAAGAGGAACCGAGGAGATGGGAACACGAGAGGAGATGCAGATAAAGTGATACGAAATGTGTAGGGGGACCTGTCTTGTTTGATGCAGAGGATTCCTATGGTTCAGGTGGAGGATCTGCCAGAGGCTATGCAACGAAAGGTGGTGGGTGTGCCCCATGCGTGGGTGCAACTCTTCTGTCGTCTCAAAAATTCTGTACTGTGCTATCATGATACACATCTGACACCACATGCATAGATTCCATGGTCATATATATACCAGACATATATGTATTTTGAGGATGTGGGCCCCATTTTCTACTATGACACCATAGTTTTTGAAAATATGAAATATAAAAATATTGGTCCTTGGCTTTACTTATATATGTTGCAATGTGTACATTGATTAATGTGTTTTCTTTACTTTAGTTATGTGATAAATGCCAATCTAAAACATAATTAGCATATATATTAGATACATAATTAGAACTTCTAGGTATATGATTATAAGTAATAAATTCAAAATATCGTTCCAAAATTTTGTACCCGTAGGAATCATCAAAGAAGAGTAGGGTTTCACAGACAGTAACTCCTGTTTAAATGACATACGACTAACTAGGAGTCTGGGTGAACCTCTAAAGACCGAAGACCATGTGAAATGGCATTGCGTAATAGTTCTATAACAAAGCTATACTCAACCAAATTATTTGTTGATGGCTCCAGAAAAATGCCACCTGAAGACACTAGTTGGCCCTTGGGCGAGTAAATGACCCATGTGGTGAAAGCCATGTTCTGTGTATGAAAAATGGCACCGTCTGCGAATCCTAAGTAAATTGAAGACTCCATTGATATCTTCCAACCAAGGGAAAACCTAATAAGCAAGCTGATGACACAAAGGAAAATATATATGTACACTAAGACACACAAGTATACAAAGAGTCTCGCCCAAGATTTAGGGATCAAGCATAATATTTTTTCAGGTAGAGCTCATTTCTGGGCTAAAATAGCATATTCCCTTCATAATCTTCCAATTTGTAGGCTCCTTTTTCTAAAACACGTCACACGATATAAGGACCGTGCCACATGGGGTTGAACTTTCCTACTCCTAATGGTTCTTTGGCTTGGTCATACAAGAGTACCAAGTGACCCTCAACATAGTTCCGATGACAGGCATACCTATCATACTAAACCTTAACACGTCGTTTATTTGCTTCGATAGCCATAGAGGCATCTCGATGCTGCTCATTTAGGTGCTCTAGGTGTATGCGGTGTTCTTCAAGATCAAAAGTGTCAGGTAGGATCTTAATTTCTAGTTTAAGGGAAGGGAATTCACATTCAATCAAAAGGATCGACTCCACACCATGTACTCACTGAAAATGAGAAAAAATGGTGGAAGTATTAACCGAGGTTCGATATGCCCAAAGTGTAGGGTAATGCATTAGATTCCAGTCAGATTTACTCTGAATGACAGTTTTTTTCAAGATGGTCTTGAGATATTTGTTCATAGCCTCTACTTGTCCATTTTCTTGGGGATAATAAGGGAAAGAATGACCATGCTTAAAACCCAGTTTTGATGCTAACTCTTTCATCATTTCATTATGAAAGTGACTACCATGATCAATGACAATCTTCGTTGGGATTCCAAACTCGGATATAATTTGGTTGAACACAAAAAATGTCGTAGTCTTACCATCGAATTTAATGGTAGGCATGGCCTCTACCCATTTAGTGAAGTAATCCACAACCATGATAATATGTTGATTCCCCCTAGCCGAAGCTAGGTTACAGTCCATAAAATCCACCCCCCACTTGGTGAAGGGACCGATGGTGATGACTAGGTGAAGAGGGGTTGGATGTGAGTTCATTTTATGAGCGAACACCTGGCAAAGGTGACACTTCTTAACCACTTCAACAAAATCTTTAAAAATTGATAGAAAAAAATAACCATCTCGCATTATTTTTTGGGTTGTCGCAAAACCAGATAGATGACCACCGCAAGCCCCACTGTGACAATCATTAAGAATAGACTCAACTTCCTCATGAGTAAAGAAACAACACAAGATATTATCTACTCCTCAACGATACCAAGTGTCACTGATGATAAGGTAGTTTTTATCTTGATGTTGTATGCATCGTCGATCGTCTCTCGAAAGATGCTGGGGTAACTTCAAGGTTTGAAGATAAATCAAAATGTCTCCATACCAGGGGTTTGAAGAAGAGATAATGAAAATATGTTCATCCATGAATGAATCATCATGAATGATGTCCTCATCCAGTCGAGGGAAGTTTGATTTCAAATTGGAAAAAATTAGATATTTCTTAGATTTTGTCAAAGCAAAATCGAGGTCAAATTATTGAAAAATAACAATCCACTTATTTTATTTTCCCCCTATGATATGCCTAGTAAGGAAGTATTGAAATGGATTGACATAAAAAACTATGGTAGTTTTTGAAATAAATATATAATGCTGTAATATTTGAACTGCATGTACAACAACCAAGGCTAGCTTCTTAACGTGAGAGTATTTAAGTTCAGGATCAACTAAGTTTTGACTAATATAGTAGACAATTTCCTCATGGAGCTCATTGTCCTCCTAAACTATAACCATACCAACCATCCCTTTGGACATAGTGATATAAAGCAGATAATATCTACTGTAGTCTGGAGGCTTGAACAGAGGCATCGATCCCAAGGATTTCTTAAGAGCATCGAAGGATTTCTAGGCTTGCTCATCCCATATAAATGGAGTGTCCTTTTTTCAAAATATRCATGAAACCCTTAGTTATATAGGAAAAGTTCACTATAAACTAACGCAAGAAGATATGCTTCCCCTATAAACGCTGAAGTTGATGAATTTTGCATGGGGGAGGCAATCGAATTATTGCCTCAACCTTSATAGAATCCACCATGATCCCATGCTCAAAGACTAAGAATTCTAAAAGATGACCAAACCTAATGCAGAATATGCACTTGTGAGAGTTTAAATGWATGCGATAATAATGACATCTCTCAAATACTAGTTGAATGTGAGTAAAGTGATCTACTCTCTTGCGAGAGTGAGCAGCAAGATAATCAAGGTAAGATTCRACAATATGGTTGAGATCATGAAAATAAAAGTTCATGGCTCATTGGAAGGTTGCTCCAATGTTTTTAAGGACGAAAGGAATTTTTCGGTATGCAAAAGTACCCCAAGGATAGATAAACGTCATCTTATGTTGATCCTCTGATTTGATATGAATTTGATTATATCCTAAAAATAAGTCCATAAAATAATAAACCTCACTTCCCTCACATTCATCGAGAATATGATCAATGAAAGGAGTCGAGAAGTTGTCTTTAGGACAAGCCTTGTTTAGGTCTCGATAATCCATACACACACATATGGTTCCTTATTTATTATTCACAGGAATGGGGTTGGATACCCATTCAGTCAAGGGAACTGGGTATATGAAACCGACATTAAGTAGTTTTTGTACCTCTACCTTAATAGCAGGGGCCTTCCTAGGATTAAAAACTCTAAGACATTGTCGAACAAGTCTAGCATTCAGATAAGTCTTGATCTCATGTTAAAAAATGTGAGGGTCGATTCTTGGCATCTCTTCATATGACCAAGAGAATACATCACAAAATTATTTGAAGAGACTAGTGTAGATCTAAATTTCTTCAGGCGAACAATCCACATCGATATATATACATTTTCAATTTTTCTATGTGTAATGGGACTTATCGATGAATGTAGACATAAAAAGATCTCTCTAGATCCAACTAGAACTAGAAAAAACCATAACAAAACATGACGCTTTCCCTAAGATCTAATTATTGAGTTTAATATCTAGCAAGATATGAGAAACATACCATTTAAATATCACTTCCTTTTGTTGTTGTCTTCCTAGCTCCACTCTAGTGCTCATGTGATATTGAATCTACAAGGGAACACAAGCCGACCAAAGTGAAAGCAATAATATACTCAATGAGAAGCTATGTATGTGATCAAGGAATCATACAATAAAACAGGATGAGTTTTATGGGAAAGAAACATATCAATGTATCATATAATAATGAAAGTGGATATTACAACAAAAGCCTTGATGTTGCAAGGTCCCTTTCTGATGACCCTTTGCTCCAACACACACACTTGCTCCAATATTGAATGAAGAAGATCCACAATGACTTGATGAACTAAAATGATGCTCTCAAGAATGATCCAATGAAGAATTCTCCATACAATATTAGCCTTGAATTAACCTTCTGTTCTTAATTAACCTTAACCTTTTCCATGAAAAATCCCTCTTTATATAAGGGAAATAGATATGGTTAAAGAGATTAGGATGATCCCACCAAATTAGAGAAGTGATTAAGATACCAACCATATAGATGCCACCTCACTTTCTAGAAGATCCCCTTCTAGTAATTTTGTAAAACTTCCCCTTTTCTTAGTCTTTTGACATCGTCGCACCCTAGCTATAGAGAAACTTGTGAAGACGTTGCAACCCAAATTTAGGGTAGGGGGAGACGATTAGGGATTGTCGCTCCTTGCATATGGTGCAGCTTGTGATGCCCTTACTTAATAGGGTTTTTGAGAAGAGAAATTTAGTCACTCTCCTCATGAAGAAAGGCTCTTTTTGGGAACATGAAAACATGTTTTCAATGGATCACTCGGGTGACAAAAATAATGGATAACCGAATTCCCCCCAAAGTATGAGATTGGAACTCGTGACAGCCGAAATACTTTGTAGAATGTGTGTGTCGGAAACAAGGAGAACACCAGTTGAGAACCTGCAAACAGTCAAGCATCATAATAATAATATACCATTGTTCGAGGTAGACATTCCCATACTGAGATTACAAAATTTCAAACGAGTCATGGCTACCAAATATACACTTTGGATCCATGCCAATGTGAAATCGACATATCCACCCATAATACATTGTGTATCTATGCGCTAAAATGACTTAAATTCAGACATAGCCATGAGACATACAAAGTGGATCTATGTGTCAATACAAATCATGAATACTTCGTCGCAACTTGGATCAGAATGGTATGATCCAGGGTCTTCATTTCCATCGTTCCTAAGTACAAATATAACCATGCAATTATAGGTGCTGAAGTCAAACATGGTAGAAACCACTTGATTATCAGTCATTAATGAAAACTGTTAACAAGTGTGAGGGAAATCACCATTGATGCCAACGAATCCCAAGGTACCCCAGTACAATCCAACGAATGTGAATAGATGAGTTGAAGTCGAACACTCGATGGAATCTTCCGATCATGGGTCAATGATGTGAACCCACTGTTGAAAACAAAGAAACCTTCCATTGAGGCATGTAGGCTCTAAGGTATTGAATGATTTCTGAGTCTTTTTTCTGGATAATGAGTTGAAGTCGACAGGAAAAGACTTGTCACAGGAGGGCCTTGATGTATCCCCCATCAATGACACAAAATGAGTAACAAATTTAAGGTAGATCAGAGCATGAAATGATTTTGAACTGACATAGGGAAGGCTGACATGGTAAAATATTTACAACTGTAGATGGTCGACTCAATGGGAGTCTTATTAAGGCTGGACTTCTCTTGAACACATGAATGACACGACAATGGTCTTGGAATAATTGACTCAAGGAGAACCCAACATATAGACATGTGGATGTTCAAATGAGAGACAAATGGATTTCCTAACCTGGATTCAATGACGAAAGGGGGTGTCATGTTCAAGAGAGACTATTACTGCCACTAACACGGATACAGAGACACATTTATTTCCCAAATTCCCCCCCACCATTTCTGGTGAGTACCTCTTTATTTTTACGCAAGATTGAGAAGGATAACATATGCTTGTTTATGTAAGCTCATCCTTCGGACGAGTCCCTCAGAGTATATTTAATGAACCCTAAGAAGGAGTGGTTCGGTCCCATATAGGTCTTTCAATGTTTGTTTAATGAGTTCAAAGAGAGAAAACTCGGGGGTTTTTCATGTTTAGAGAGTCTAAAAAAACTTAAAGAGAACTCCACAAACTCCTTTTTTGTAAGTTAATCCGATGAGACTGAAAAAGTGATAACCTACCGCTCATCAGATGTTTTCTTCAAATAATTTCACGAGAATGAAAAGAACAAGGTCGCTCGACAATCTTTTCATTTTTATGGAGCATGAAAAGAGCTTAAAGGATACTCCTTAGGCTTCATTTTTCATGTTACCATTATGAGTACGAAAAAGAGACAAAAATATACTCAGTTACATTCTCATTGATTTACGAGCATGTGAAAGAACAAAAACAAGCTCAAAGTTTTTCCTGAAAAACTCTAGAAGGTCTGTACACGCGACAAATGTATAAAAGCAAACCAAAAAGGCGTGTCCTTGTTCAATATTTCACTCCTAGGTTTTTCATCTACAAAAAAACAAACACTTGCAATGTCCTTAGAAGTTTTAGGGTTTAGGTGGAATATATAAAATAATATAAAATAAAATGAAAAAAGTGAAAAAGTTAATAAAAATGGGTAAAAAGATTCATTTCACTATTCCATTGTTACTCCACCCAAACTTTGTTCCAAAAACCCCTATTTACCTCAAATTTCCACTTTGTATTTCACGAGGCACAATTGATCATTCGATGAATGGTCTCTGCTGAACAGGTAATTTTCATCTATTTCAACTTTTCATGGATCAATTTTTTCTTTTAATTGGTTAGAAATGGCTTTTTGAGTTGGGATTTCAAGGGTACCCATGCGTGGAGGTCATTGCAGGCACCTTATATTGTGCCCTGTGACTACCCAGGGTCATCGTAGGTGGCCTTAAGGCTAGCTTGAGATGACTCCACACTGTACGAACGCCCATGCCTACGACGTGCACAAATCAAGTGTTTTGAGATATATTTTCCAACAAAAAGTTTCCAGGGAGAAGATGAAGAGGATAATCTCTCTTTTATGTTCCATTACAGGTTTTCTACAGTAAGAATTTTGGAATGGCGAGAGAGAGAGAGCATGAAGCAGAAGATTACTTTGTCGGGAATGCCCCAGGAATGGTAAATTACCTCCGACAATGTGGACTATTAAAATTCTTCAATATCCAAGGCATGAGGGCCCAACTGAGGTTACTCAAATTCTTAGTTCACATGTGGGATGTGAACCAACAAGAATTCTATGTGGGTTCCCACATTCTTATGATAGATATTGAGGATAACTACTTCTTGACTGGGCTATCTCACCGTGGAGCCTGAGTTATGTTGACAGGTAGTAGGGGAGGTGGCGAGCTTATAAGCCACTATATTAGTGCACATTGTGTGCCAGGTACTCAGAAGAATAGTGGAAAATTCACTATCAGAGATCTCTGTGACTTGCCTCTACAGATCATCCTCTACACTATCACATGCATGGAAAGGAGTTCATCTCCCCATATGGCTCTTCAGAGCTATTTCCAGTATGCGCTGGAATGCATGGAGCCCCGAGTTTTCAACTGGTGTGACGGGGTTCTCAGAAGCATGAAAAAATAGTTGACCAAGTGCAAGAGTGATGAGTTGAAACTATTTGGATACAACTCAATTTTGGTGTCTTTTTTCTTGGAGAGGGTCCCATATTTACGCTTGTAGGTAGAGTGGAGTATACCTTTCCCACAGGATCTAAGAATGAAGAGGGGGGTCGACCTCATGGAACAACATGTAATTGGTCCTATCATTAGGTATAATGATGTTTTCTTTGATTGGTTAAGGACCTAGATGATTATGGTTGATGACTATGCCTATGCCAATTTAGACTTCCGAGGTGATATAGACTTTGTTCTTCTTGAGGGTTCCCAATAGGGGAACATAGGTAAGAAAGACATTTTGTTTTTATGATGTTTTTTTTACTTTTAATATAATTTTTTTTATGTGTTATTTATCCAATGACTAATCAAATGCTCTTTTGATGATGCAGATGTGGGACCTTACCGACCTCCAAGTTCATCCCCCATCCAGAGGCAAGGGGAGAGAGCCGACGTAGCAGGAGTAGCGGTTGCTGACTATGAGATTCTAGAGAAGAATCTATAGGGGGTCACGATGAACATCCCAGATTCCTCCATCGATGATATCCTAAGGCATTATCAGTGCCATACAGTGGGCGTATCAGCTTCCATCGGTCAACTACTCCATAAAATAACATGGGTAGTTGCATGTTATAGCGAGCAACATCCTTGATTTTCTATTTGTATATGAAGCCACGTGCTTCAAATATTTGATATTTTGGTATTCGGACAAAAACACTTTTTGTAACACTTTTATCATTATATATATATGAGGTTTCTATCGACTTACTTGTTGTATATACAAAGTGTGATTGGATTTTATAATTTTATCAAATGTCTGTCTAACACATAATTAGCTAAAGCATCAGTTAATGTATTAAGACATCTAGGAATGTGTTTATATTCAATGTAATCAAAATAACATTCCAAGAGGCGAATTCGTAAATATACCCTTAATAACGTAGGACTTCGAATGGAGTAGACATTACTCAACTGTAGGACTACTAACCGCGAATCGAGTCATACAATAAGATGATGGATTCCATGTGACACAACGTCGGTCAGTAATTCGATGACTGCACTGTATTCCACAATATTGTTAGTTGCACGATCAAGGAAAGCACCATGTAGACTAATCAATTCATCTGTAGGTGCATAGATTTCCCAAGCGACAGATTCAAAGTTTTGAGTACTCTGACTAAAGCCATCAACAAAGCCAATGTAGGGTAGAGAAGACACCGACATTTGGAAACCAAGCACAACACAAGGTAAGCAAATAGAGGTCAAAACCAAACAACGAAAAAGCACAAAAGAGTATGATACACTAAAAGTACAAGCACTCATGCAAAAATGACTTAAGCATAGTACTTCTTTAATTAAATCCCATTTCTGGGTTTACTCAAAGGGATTCCATTGTAATCAACTAAATCATAAGCTCCCTTCTCCAACNGTTAGTTGCACGATCAAGGAAAGCACCATGTAGACTAATCAATTCATCTGTAGGTGCATAGATTTCCCAAGCGACAGATTCAAAGTTTTGAGTACTCTGACTAAATCCATCAACAAAGCCAATGTAGGGTAGAGAAGACACCGACATTTGGAAACCAAGAACAACACAAGGTAAGCAAATAAAGGTCAAAACCAAACAACGAAAAAGCACAAAAGAGTATGATACACTAAAAGTACAAGCACTCATGCAAAAATGACTTAAGCATAGTACTTATTTAATTAAATCCCATTTCTGGGTTTACTCAAAGGGATTCCATTGTAATCAACTAAATCATAAGCTCCCTTCTCCAACACACGTTTGAAAATGTAAAGACCTTGCCACATGGACTCAAATTTACCGGCCCTTATCAAGTCACGATCTTGTTCATAAAGAAGAACTAGATCACCTTCAGAAAAAACACATGGTTTGACATGTTTTTCATATTGGGCTTTAATGCATTTCTTCTGGGTCTCAATAAATAGGGTGACATCACGACAGGTTTTGTCTAGTTGCATTAAATACAAAAGACTCTCTTCTTCGACAAACTTATTGGGGATAAGTTCAACGACCAGTTTCAGAGACGATATTTTACATTCAATCAAAAAGATAAATTCAATACCATAAACTAGCTGGAAATGTGTAAATCCCATGGAAGAATTAACGGATGTCTGATAGGCCCATAATGTTGAGAATAACATCGTGTTCCATTTTTTCTTATGAATTCCTATCATCTGTCGAAGCATAGTAATGATAAATTTGTTTATTTCTTCAACCTAGCCATTGGCCTGTGGGTAACAGGGGGTCGAGTTTTCATGACAAAGACCCAACATTTCAGTAAGGTCGAACATCATAAAATTTTGAAAATTACTACCATGATCAGTAACGATAGCTTGAGGGATACCAAACCAAGTAATGATATGATTGAATATGAACAGTGCTACAGTCTTCCCAGTGTTATCAAATGTAGGCATTGCTTCGACCCATTTAGTTAAATAATCCACAGCTATAATGATGTATCCATGCCCCCGAACTGAGTGAGGGTTACATGTCATGAAGTCAATGCCCCATTTGGTGAATGGACGAACAAAAACCACAAGACGTAAGGGAGAAATATGCAATCTTATTTTGTTATTATAAGTTTGGAAAGCATGGAATTTACAAACAACAGTAATGCAGTTCTTAAACAAAGAAGGCCAGAAATAACCCACTCGTAAGATATTTTGGGCAATAGCATACCTAGACATATGACCGCCACATGCTCCAGAGTGATATCCATTCAAAGCTTTCTTAGCTTCATCGTAAGTGAGACATCATTGAAAAATGGATTCAATGCCATGGCGATAAAGGGTATCACCAAGAATGATGTATTATTGAGCTTGTTAGTGTATACAATGACGATCTGTACTAGATAAGTCGGGCTAGAAAGTTTGAGTCTGGAGATAGATAATGATATCTTCGTACCATACATCATCAGAACTAATAAAAAAAAGGGATTCATCAAGCAAGGAATCCTCTACCACGTTTTTTGTCTTAGTGGAGGGAAGGTCACATTTCAGTTCGACGAAAACCAAGGATTTATTTGACCTAGTGCGTTTGAATTCCAAGTCAAACTCCTGGAGAATCACTATCCATTTGGAGTACTTTCCCCCTATAAATTATCGAGTAAGGATATGTTGAATAAGGTTGAAATCGAAAATAACAATGGTTCTGCATAATAAGATATAATGATGAAAACGTTGGACAACTTGCACAGCTGCCAAGGCTAGTTTCTCCACATGGATGTATTTGGTCTCAGTAGTCATGAGACTCTGAATCAAATAGTATATCACATGTTCATCATGAAAATTATCCTCTTGAAATAATACCATGGAAATGTTAGAGTTTGAAGCAACTAAGTAGAGGAAGTGATCCCGACTATAGTCAGGGGGAAATAGTAATGGCATACGTGTTAAGGCAAGTTTAAAATATTCAAAGGATTTGTTTGCAGTGTCATCCCATACAAACTCGTAAACTTTCTTGAGTAGTCGATTGAATCCTTTCATCAGTTCAACGTAATTAGGGATGAAACGACGCAAAAAGTTTGCCTTCCCTTGCAAAATTTAGAGCTAACAGAGTGTGTAAAGGGGGAGGTAGATTAAGGATAGCCTCAACCTTCAAAGGGTCTATGCGAATCCCATGTATCGACACAATAAAATCAAGAAGTATGCCATACTCCACACAAAAAACACATTTGTGTGGGTTTAAGCGGATACAATAATAACGAAAACGTATGAAAATGTCCCTCAAATGTGTCGGGTGATCTTGGCGACGTGTAGAATGCGTCGGTAGATCGTCAATATAGGGCTAAAAAATGTGATTAATCTCATGGAAAGCATAAGACATAGCGCACTAAAAAGTTTCACCAACATTCTTGAGACTGAAAGGTAATTTACGGTAAGCAAAGGTTCCCCAAGGGAAAATAAAATCAGTCTTGCGTTGGTCTGCAGGTAAAATATTAATTTGATTATAGCTGGAGAAACCATCCATTAAAGAAAATATTTCACTTTCGGCACAGTCGTCAATGATATGGTCAATGAAAAGGGTCGGGTAATTGTCCTTAGGACAAGCCTTATTGATGTCCCTATAATCTACAAAAATGCAGATGGTACCTTGTTTCTTATTTAACAGAACTAGATTGGATACCCAATCAGTCAAAGCCACGGGATAAACAAAGACAACTTTAAGAAGTTTCTCAAATTCAAGCTTGATAGCAGCATCTTTGTGTGGATGTACAAGGCGAAGTCATTTACGAACGGGTTTAGCATCTGGATATGTCTTAATCTTGTGCACAATGATATCATGATCAATGCCTGACATCGCCCGTAACTCCAGGTGAAAATGTCACAAAATTCTTGGAAAATGGATTTATATGTGTGGACCTCATTAATAGAACACAAGGCCTAAATATGAACATTCTCCATGACTCCGGGTTTAATGGATATGTCAAGAGGGATGGTAGGTGAAATGTTGCTTAAGTTCCCTTCGTACAAGACATCGTGAGTTGACTCAAGAACAAAAGAAATAACAACAATGGTTGACAGAGTCAAAATCCATTGGTAACTCTCTATGGTATCACATTCTAGGAAGAGGATGGCATGATGATGCCCATTGTCCTAGGAAGTGTCTTCCATAGACATGATTGACATGATCATCTCATCATTAGGAAAGAGCACGTGGAACATATCAGGAGATGAATCACAAAGAAAAGGGGGAGTGGGGATTACCGATTGAAGGTAGTCGATTAAAGGCATCTTGTCACCATAATGAAGGTAGTCACCAGGGTTAGGTACTATCCATGGGTTGTATGACTCATGTGTTTCATGAAAAATGGTGGATATCATGTTAATAGAGGCAACAAAAGGAGGGGAAATATCAGGTGGTGGGATTGGAAATGTACCCATCAAAGTTGAATCTTTCAAAAGACCCACTCTGACATTCTCGTAACCAGGGGGTGTCTTCGAGATGAAAGAAATGTTGCTAGTACGAGAATTAGAATTAAAGAAGGCTAGTTGGTCAATAGTAACAACCTTTCCTTGGTGCAAGAAATGTACCACATAGAAAAGGGTAGACACAACTGCACGCATGGAATCAATCCATCGACGACCAAGTAAAAGGTTATAATCAAGAGGTGCATCAAATACCTCAACCTCAACATTGACTGATTTACCTTCCAACATAATAGACAATGGCGGAAGAACACCGTAAGGTTTAAAACCTATACCATAGAAAGACTTAAGTGTATTGTGTGATTCAGTGAGGGTAGGAGAGCCAATATATTTCCAACAAGTGATGATCATAACACAATTCAAGGCTACTTTGTCAGTAACAGTTCTATAGATATTCTTGTTTTAAACAACAACTTGGATCTGAAATTCTAACTGAGGAGGAAGCCTTGGAGCATGATCTTCCAAGTCAAATATTATTAAATTAGTATTCGTGGGGTCAATTCCACCAATGGACTTTAACAATGCCTTCCGTTGAGCAAGGAAACTTTGAAGGACTTCGATAGATGACATCGTGAAGGGTGCTTACACAAGATCTTCTACAATGCTGTAGTTTTTGGAAGCACGTGCATGAACGCTGAATGTAGAATTTTGAACAACACCCTTGGGAGGAGGGTGAAGAATTGTATCGATACCCGATCGTTTGAGATGAAGAGGACCGCTGGGAGGTGAATTTGGGGGAGAAGTTTGAACAAACAAAGGTGATGTATCATCAACTTTCTCTTTTGATGGAGGTTAATCCTTGGCTCGAGTTGCGATTGCAACTTCATTATTTTTAGAATCACCAGTACACATAAGGACATAAGATGAGGTAGAAGGAGAATATTGGTCATGAATGACCAGTTGGTCTTATTGCTGAGAAGGGAAAGGTTGTGACAAAAAGACATGTGTAGGAGGTTTCCTCGTCCCTTGGAGGAACTTAGTAACCTCGACGCTTCTCAGACAATCTTTCGTGTAATGATTGTCACCACAAATCAGGCACAGGTAGCGAGGCTTATGTTTATCTTTCTCATCAACGGTTTTCATTTTGGCTTTATCAGATTGTGGATTATTATTCTTGTTTTCCTTGTTCTTACCCTTCTCCTTCTTTTTAGTTTGATTCTTTTCGGTAGGCGCGGATTGAAAAGAATTAACTTCGACAGTCTTACCGATGGAAGGAGTAGGAGTAGGAGTATTTTGTGCAGTAGAATTATTAGACTTAGGATTGGTGTGATCGACATGTGCATATTGAGTCTTAGCATGAAAGGTACCGACACACCATCAACAACATGAGAAGCTGTTGGAGGCATTGGGGTAGGGTTTGTGGAAGAACACAAAGCATTCTCGTTTGTGAATAAACAAGATCTAGGTACTGAGCATGACTAATATCATTCTCTTCAATGAAAACACCACCCATGGAGACATCATGAGTGATAGGTCCAATGAATGATTTAGTAAACCACTCAGCCAATAGTTGATCAAGAAGAGGAGCTTTGATCAAACATCTTCTCCTCCTCCACTCATGGATGTGATCAGAAATATGAGTGGATGAGGATTGTTTAAAAGAACTCAAAATTTTGGTTCCCGTATTGTATCGAATTGGTAACTGGTAATGTGTCAAAAATTCCATGGCTAGTGTATTAAATTCATTGAAGAATCCTCGCAGTACTAACTCGATGTACCATTTTGCTACCTAACCTGTGAGAGTTCATTGAAAAATTTGTAATCTGATAGAGCCATCCATCAAGGAGTTGGATGAACAGAACAGATGAAAAGTCATAAGATGATTATTTGGATCTTCTCCTACTTGACCTTCAAATTTACCAATGTCAGATGGTAACTTGGTCGGTATGATAGGCCAATAAGGATAATGTATGATAGGATCATTCAAAAACCTAGACAGATCAGGTAAATCCAAAGTGGCAAGGAAAGGAAACTATCGATTCACTTGTGGAAACTGGTAATTTTGAGGGGGAAGTCCTGTAGCTATACTAGTAGGATCATAATCAATCTACATATAATTAGACAGTCCTGACTATTTCGGTTGTGGAGGATTTTGAGGCATATAGCCCACAGGGATGGGTTGATTAAGGATGTTTCCTTGGAAATGAACATGAGATTGCAAGTTTTTACCCCAAGTGGGATTCAAATAACCTGGATATGGTTGACCGAGGTTAGGGGGTACAAAATAATTGACTTGAGGATGTTTCTACCTAGATGGTTGTAGATTTCCTTGGAAAGGAAGCTTCCAAGGTTGTGTTTGTAATACATGTGCATTTTGTCCATAAATTGGATTATGGACTCCAACTTGAGGTTTCCCCCCAAGTTGAGGTTGTGCCCCAATTTGAGGTTGTCCCCCAAATATAGGTTTCCCCCCAGCTTGAGGTTGAACTCCAAAAGGAATCTGGAAACCATAAGTGAAGGGAAGACTGGTGCCTCCAACTGGATTGGAGCCACTGGGGCCAAGATGATGAGATCCTCCTAACAAAGGTGGAGGAGGAACATAAGTCCCTCCAAAGAGTACCTGGGCAGGTGTAGGAATAAACTGACTTGCAACGTTATACCCAGGAGGAACAAAAATTCTAGAACCTCCAAATGGAACCTAGGTAGAGATAACAACATAAGTATTTAGGGCTCTATACCCAAGTGGAAGTGATGGATTTGGTCTAGATGGAAGTGGTGTTCCAATTGGAGCTTGGGTAACAACCACATTTCCCGTAGAAACTATGGTAGCTCGTGGGAGCATAGAATGGACCATCTGGAGAAGAAGGATCAAGTGAGAAACAACCAACAACTTGTCTGAAATGGTGGTGACACTACTAGTAGTACCAATAAATTGGTCTAAAGGTACCATATAGGTAACAAACGTCTCAAGCATTTGTGATGCCATAATTTGATTAGGAATACCTTCTAGGTTGCCGTAAAGATCACGTACTATCAAAGGGATGGAACTAGAATTATAAGTTCCGATAGTGTGAGCCAGGGTCCTAAAAGATTCACTGTGAAAATGTGTATCTTCTACTCCAGATCCCGCATTAGGTCCAGTAGGTACTTCAAAATTTTCATCAACAACGATTTCTCCTGATGAATTCATCCGAAGCATACGTGGATTTTGTATAATACTCAATGCATGATTGACAGGGAGGTGGAAATCCTCTAAGGAGTCCAAAACAATTTGAAACCCCTCCAAAGAGTGTGTGATTCCAACTTTGGAAGCTACTTCGTTGTTGGCCACTCCCTTGGGAGAGCCTTCTGGTGAGTTAGGAAGAAAAGGTTGGTAATCTTCCGGATATTCTACGGGTAGCCTTTGCATCCTACATGAATGACGAAGGCCGATGTTGGATGAACCAAATAAAGAACAGAAAAAATCTATGGCCAACTAGAGAAAACAAAACAACACTCACTAATAAAATCTAAGAATCAAACCAATAAAAAAAAACTTCTTATTTCGAAGTTACTAGTTGGTGATGAAATCCAACGTCATGAAATCAAGACAAGAAGGGGTTGGGATAAGTGAGTGGAAAGGTTATGTTTGCGACCTACTTAACGGACTTACACCCTAGTGCAAGATCCCACACATAATCGTGGGTATACCCTCCAAGGAGCCCGAGTGATTGTGGCCAATGTCGATTCCAGGTACCGTGAAGACTTTCCCCTCCATAATCACCTTGTTTAAAGATCCTAAAGAGATAGGCTACTAAGGTTACCAACTACAACAATGATTCCTGGGAAACAGTTGACAGTCCAATCCACGTGCAAAGGTAGAGTATCTAGCCCGAAATCAACTCGAGAGGCTTTCACTCATAATTGTGGGTATACCTCCAAGTGACCCCCAATAATACATGCATTCTCTGCACCAATACCAACAAAGCAGGGTGAGTAACTCTGCTAGTCTTAATGCGACCTCAGGTTTGACCCTTGTGTGAGACGAGCTTCCCAGGACAAAATGTAGCAATTTGATTTTAACTCTCCCTATCAAAATATACTATTGTGTGTTTTGATGGTTTGGAGAGTGTACCTCACAGCCTATTCCAAAGTGCTATCCTAGCTAATGTTGGTGAAACGATCCCTAGAACATAAAATTTACTAATAAATTTTAAATTTATGCTGTGTTTTAGAGGTTGTTGCTTACTCAAAAAAGGGATATGGAAGTGAAACTATTGATGTTGTGACCTTGACCCAATAAAATGCAAAAAGAGATGAATATGCTATTTTTCAATTCAATGAACTCTAGTTATAGTAGGGAGAAGGTATTCTTTTGAAGTACAACAAGCTACAAATTGCAATTTCTTAATTTTGAATGAACACAATTCCCAATAATCATGAACTACAAATTTCCCAATTTCTTCTCTTTACAAATATTTCAAATGTAAAAAATTTCCGTATAAAGGATTACTAAAAAGAATAAATAAATTCAATTCTTCCTTTCCAAAACAAAATGATAGATGTGATGATGGAAGGAAAATGTAATCCAAGAAAATAAAGACATTCTCAACAAAATTCCCAAATCAAGTTTGTAATATAGACAAAAATGAAAAAGACAAGAAAACCTTTTGACACAAGTAAGAAAAAGTGTTTCTTAATCAACAACCAATCTGAAAAACAAAATGAATCCAAAAATTCATGAAAACGAAAGACCCTTTGTCGAACAAACACAGATTAGGATCTAAGATTATATCCTTGTGACAATGAGCAAAAGTAAAAAACTTGCAAAATAAAAAAAGAGACTTTCAATCACTGAAAACTAATTGAAAGCAAGCTTTAAACTCAGGAATAAATCAATCATGGGAAAAGGAATTTCACCCCAGGATATTGAGGTAAATCTGGGTGATAAAAGACAAAATCACTCACTCCATCAAAACCTACATGAGTCATCGCAGGCTGGGTATGGGACATCGTCGCAGGCTGGGTATGGGACACAATGCAACAAGTAAGGGTCGTCGCAACCTACTATCAGGGCAGAGTTCGACATCATTGCACTGGATTGGCTAAGCAGAGATTGATGTCTCAAGGTCGTCATAAGATGACAATAAGGTACAATGTGACGATCTTTGTAAATTTGGAAAATTTGGAAGAAAGACAAAAAATCTAAAGGAATTTCTAAACCCAGGGAGTCTAGACAGATCACCCACAGACTTAGAGAATGAAATTTATCAAAGGAAGGGAGGAAAAATAAAAAAGGGAATCAAAAAATCAAAAGGAGGTCGCATCCCTAGTATGGTCACCAATTTTTTTATGGGATTTATCAGTAAATGCAGACATAAATAGATCTCCCTAGATCCACCTAGATATAGAACAAAACAGAACATAACATGACGCTTTCCCTAAGCTCTAATCATTGAGTTTACTATCTAGCAAGAGATGAGAAACATATCGTTTAAATATCGCTTCCTTTTGTCATTTTCATCCTAGCTCCACTCTAGTGCTCCTGTGATATTGAATCTGCAAGGGAACACAAGCAAAACAAAGTGAAAGAAATAATATACTCAACAAGAACCTATGTATGTGATCAAGGAATCATACAATAAAATGAGATGAGTTTTATGGGAAATAAACATATCACTATATCATATAATAATGAAAGTGGACATTACAACCAAAGCCTTGATGTTGCAAGGTCCCTTTCCGATGACCATTTTCTCCAACACATACACTTTCTCCAATATTGAATGACGAATATCCACAATGACTTGATGAACTGAAATGAGGCTCTCAAGAATGATCCAATGTAGAATTCTCCATACAAAATTAGCCTTGAATTAACCTTCTGTGCTTAATTAACCTTCATTAACCTTAACCTTTTCCATGAGAAATCCCTCTTTATATAAGGAAAAAAGATATGGTTAAAGAGATTAGGATGATCCCACTAAATCAGAGAAGCGAGTAAGATCCCAACCATACGGATGCCACCTCACCTTCTAGAAATTTTGTGAAACTTCCCCTTTTCTTAGTATTTTGACATTGTCTCACCCTAGATGTAGAGTAGCTTGTGGAGACGTCACAACCCAACTTTAACATAGGGGGCGATGATCAGGGATCGTCGCACCCTGCATATGGTGCAACCTGCGATGACCTTCCTTAATATGGTTTTTGAGAAGAGAAAGTTAGTCACTCTCCTCATGAAGAAAGGCTATTTTTGGGAACATGAATGCATGTTTTCATTGGATCACTGGGGTGACAAAATTAATGTGTAACATAATTCCCCCCAAAGTCTGAGACTGGAACTGATGACAACCTAAATACTTTGTAGAATGTGTGTGTCGGAAACAAGGAGAACTTTAGTCGGGAACTTGCAAACAATCTAGCATCAACATAATAATATACCATTCTCTGATGTAGGCATTACCATACTCATATTACAAAATTTCAAATGAGTCATATCCACCAAATATACACTGTGGATCCATGTCAATGTTAAATCTGCATAGCCACCCAGAATACGCTGTGAATCTATGCGCTAAAATGACTCAAATTTAGACATAGCCACGAGGCATACAAAGTGGATCTATGTTTCAATACAAATCATGAATACTCCATTGCAACCTGGATCAAAATGGTATGATCCAGGATCTTTATTTCCATTGTCCCTAAGTACGAATCTAACCATGTGATTACAGGTGCTGAAGTCAAACATGGTAGAAACCACTTGATTACCGGTCATTAATGAAAACTGTTAACAAGTGTGGGAGAAATTACCATTCATGCCAATGACTCCCAAGGTACCCCAGTACAATCCAATGAATGTGAATAGATGAGTTGAAGTCGAACACTCGATGGAATATTCCGATTAGGGGTCAATGATGTGAAGTCGACATGAAAAGACTCATCACATGAGGGCCTTGATGTATCCCCCATCAATGAAATGAAATAAGTAACATATTTAAGGTAGATCATAGTATGAAATGATTTGGAACTGACATAGGGAAGGCTGACATGGTAGAAGATTTACAACTGCAAATGGCCATCTCAATGGGAGGCTTATTAAGGCTAGACTTCTCTTGAACATATGAATGACACGACAATGGTCTTGGCAACATTGACTCAAGGAGGACCCAACATATAGACACACATATAGTCAAACGAGAGACAAATGGATTTCCCAAACTGTATTCAATGAGGAAAGGGGGTGTCATGTTCAAGAGCGATTATTACTGCCACTAACATGGATATAGAGACACATTTCTTTCCCAAATTTCCCCCCACCATTTCTGGCGAGTACCTCTTTATTTTTACACAATCTTGAGGAGAATAACATATGCTTGTTTATGTAAGCTCATCCTTCAGACGAGTCCCTTGGAGTATATTTAATGAACCCTAAGAAGGATTGTTTCGGTCTCATATGGGTCTTTCAATGTTTGTTTAGCGAGTCCAAAGAGAGAAAACTTGGGGCTTTTTCATTTTTAGAGAGTTTGAAAAACACTTAAAGAGAAATCCAACAGTTCCTTTTTCGTAAGTTAATCCGATGAGACTGAAAAAGTGATAACCTACTGCTCATTAGATGTTTTCTTCAAATACTTTTACGAGTGTGAAAAGAACAAGGTTGCTTGACAATATTTTCATTTTTATGGAGCATGAAAAGAGCTTAAAGGATACTCCTTAGGTTTTGTTTTTCGTGTTACCATTATGAGTATGAAAAATAGACAAAAGTGTACTCGATTATATTCTCATTGATTTACGAGCATGAGAAAGAACAAAAACTGAGCTCAGAGTTTTTCCTGAAAAACTCTAAAAGGATCTGTACATGCTACAAATGTATAAAAGAAAACCAAAAAGGTGTATCCTTGTTAAATATTTCACTCCTAGGTTTTTCATCTACAAAAAAAAAACACTTGCAATGTCGTTAGAACTTTTAGGGTTTAGGTGGAATATATAAAATAAAATGAAAAAAGTGAAAAAGTTAATAAAAATGGGTAAAAAGTTTCATTTCACTATTCCATTGTTACTCCACCCAAACTTTGTTCCAAAACCCCCTATTTACCTCAAATTTCCACTGTGGATTGCAGGAGGTACAGTTGATCATTCGACAAACGATCTCCATTCAAAAAGTAATTTTAATCTCTTTCAACTTTTCATGGATCAATTTTTTCTTTTCATTGGTTAGAAATGGATTTTTGAGTTGGGTTTTCAAGGGTACCCGCACGTGGAGGTCATCACAGGCGCCTTTTATCGTACCCTGCGACGACCCAGGGTCGTCACAGATGACCTTAAGGCTAGCCTGTGATGACTCCACACTGTACAAATGCCCAGGCCTATGACGTGCACAAATCAAAAAGTGTTTTGAGATGTATTTGCCAATTAAAAGTTTCCAGGGATAAGATGAAGAGGCTAATATCAATTTTATGTTCCATTGCCGGTTTTCTACGGTAAGAATGTTGGAATGGAAATAAAGAGAGCACGAACTGGAAGATTACTTTGCTGGGAATGACCTGGGAATGGTAAATTCTCTCCGACAGTGCAGATTGTTAAAATTATTCAAGATCCAAGGCATGAGGGCCCAACTGAGGTTACTCGAATACTTAGTTCACACGTGGGATGTGAACCAACAATAATTCCATGTGGGTGCCCACATTCTTATGATAGATATCGAGGATATCTACTTCTTGATCTAGATATCTTACTGTGGAGCCCGAGTTATGTTGATAGGTAGTAGGGGAGGTGGTGAGCCTATGAACCACTATATCAGTGCACATTGTGTGCTAGGTACTTAGAATGTAAGGTAGCTAGAGAGGTAGTGGGGGGGCCCACAGGGCCCATAGTAATAATAATGGAGGTCATTCAATGTAAGGTGGACTAGGTCCACTACATTATTAAATAAGGCTCACTATGGTAGTTAGATATAATAAATGGGTAATTAGATATAATAAATGTAAGAGGACTTCTTAGAAGGTTCTACTTCTAGAAGATTCCTCCTCTAGAAT
>JZKD02S1673601.1:47674-66518 GCA_000966675.3 Picea glauca | reverse complement strand
GCTACTCACAATCTATCTTGACAAAGCAAATCTCAAAGCCACTCTAACCAAGCCAAAGCTAACAAGCTCAAGAACCAACAAAAGCTAACCCAAGCTAACTTTCTCCATGAGAACTTTTCTCCTTTTATAAGTTGAAGAGGATAAGGGGAGGAGGTTAGGATGATCCCACTAATTCATGAAAGCGATTAAGATTCAAACCATTCGGATTCCACCTCACCATAGAAGCTTATCCTTCTAGAAGATTCGAGAAAATGCTCATTTTTCCCATGTGCAGGAATTCTCGCACCCTAGATATAGAGAAACCTGCGAACACCTCGCACCCTGGCTATAGTGCAACCTGCGAGAATGGGTCATTCTCACACCCTGCCTATATAGCAACTTGCGAACTTCATTTTTTATAAGGTTTTTACATAGGAAAATGCAACTTCTTTTCTCAGGAAAAGTTCTTCTCCCTTCTCTCTTTAGGAACTCAGGCCACTGACCCCTTTGAAGGCAACATATAGGTTTACATCATTAACGATCATAGGGATGACGAAAATAATGTGTAACAGGTAACATGGAAAGAATTTCTACAACGATTCCAATTGATATCTCCAAAACCCCCGGCATCATGGAGAATGTTTTCATTGAAGCATATTTATCCCCCAAAGAGATTCAAACTTACACCGAGTTATTCAAGGAGTTTTGTGACGTTTTTTCCTGGTCTTATGAGGAGATTCCAAGCATTGACCCACAAACTGTCGAACATGAAATAATGACTTATCCTGATGCCAAATCGGTCTGACAGAAGCTTCGTCTGGTCAATCCTTGAAAAGCGAAAACCATCAAGGTAGAAGTAGAAAAATTGTTCAAAGTCAATTTTATGTACCTTGTACAATTGACAGAACGGGTGTCGAACCCAGTTCTGGTCAACAAGAAATAGGGCATGATTCACGTTTATATGTATTTCCATGATTTGAATAAAGCCTGCCTAAAAGACAATTTCCCAACCCCATTTATTGACCAAATTGTCAATGAATGTGCAGGCTACAAAGTCTTTTCGTTCATGGATGGTTTTTCGGGATACAATCAGATTCATATCAAATCCAAGGACCAACATAAAACAAATTTTATTTTTCCTTGGGGTACCTTCACATATCGAAAGATGCCTTTTTCCCTGAAGAATGCTAAAGCCACCTTTCAGCAGGCCATGTCGTTTTATTTTCATGACCTCAAGCACATAGTCGAGGAGCACCTCGATGATCTAGCATCACATTCTCACAAGGGATCTTATCATCCCACCCATCTACAAATAATATTTGAGAGATGTCGCTACCATAAGATTCGCTTGAATCCTAACAAGTGCAGTTTCTGCGTGACGTCAGGCGTCTTTTAGATTTGATTGTATCGAAAACAGGGATCATGTTCGATCCTCTCAAGGTTGAGGTGATAGTCCAATTTCCTCCCCTGTGCACAATACCCCAGCTTCATAGGTTCCATAGGAACGTGATTTTTCTTCAGCGTTTTGTCGTTAATTATGCCAAGATCACTAAAGGGTTCATGCATCATTTGAAAAAAGGGGTCCCATTCTATTGGGATGAAGCTACTCAATACTCTCTTTAAGCGTTGAAACATTCCCTAACATCTACCCCTTTGCGATGACCTCCTGATTATAACATATACTTATTGTTGTATTTGGATGCTGTAGAGTCCACCATCGACATGGTATTGGTTAAGGAATATGACATGATCAAAGAGCACATTATATATTATCTTAGTCGAGGCTTGGTTGGACCATAACTCAACTACTCTCATGTTGAGAAACTTTCTTTGGAAGCTATCCACGTTGTCCAATGATTCTGTCACTACATTTTTCTTTGCAAGACCACCATCATTGTTGTCGTAAACCATTTCTAATATGTCTTAAAATGATGGGTCATTGGTGAAAAGATAAATATATGGATATTTATCCTACAGGAGTTTGAATTGGATTTTATTTCTGCAAAATCCAAAAAGTCATTGGTCTTTGCTGAACTCATTTTGAAACTGCCGGTCGAGTTTAGTGATATCACACTCGAAGAATCACCTATCAATGGGGATATTTTTCTAATTTCATCTTCGGACCGCTGGTATGGAGATATACTTGTGTATCACCAAACTTTGAAGTTCCTTGCTTCTACTTCTCATGATAAGCATTGTCAAATTCGACATCAGGCACAAAACTATCATATACTCAATGACACTTTGTATAATCAAGGAATATATTTCATTCTTCGATGATGTCTTACACTTGAAGAATAAGAACTCGTTTTGAATGACTGGGTGGCGGTCATTTATTTGGGTCAGAAACAACCCAAAATATTCTATGTACAGGTTACTTCTGGCCCTCATTAATAAAGGATTGTGTGGAGGAGGTAAAGAAGTCCCACCTATGCCAGATATTCTGTTAGAAGATGCGAGCACACCCTGCTCCTATGTTTCCAGTCATTGTTTTTGGTCCTTTCACCAAGTGGGGGATTGAATTTACTACATGTCACCTGACATCATCTAGGGGGAATCATTACATCATCATAGTAGTAGACTACTTCACGAAGTGGGTTGAAGCTATGCCAACATTTAGCAATGATGGAGAAATTGTAGCTGTTTTCATCTTTAATCAGATAGTAGCAAGGTTCGGTATCCCGAAGGATATTTTCATTGACCATGGCAGTCACTTCCCGAAAAAAATGATGATTGAATTAATGCCAAAGATCATTTTTAAATAGAAACATTCATAACCCTACTACCCGTAAGTGAACGATCAGGTTGAAGCTGTGAATAAGTCTCTCAAGATTCTTCTTCAACGAACGATCAATTCTACCAACTCGAATTGGTATTTGATGTTGTATTCAACATTGTGGGCCTATCAAACGTCTATGAACACTGCCACCAATTTTTCACCTTTGTAACTCGTATATGGGTTGGAAGTAGTCTTACCTATTGAATGTGAGATTCCTTATTTAAAGTTGGTAGTCAAATTACTGCCAAAAAATTTACCACTTGAGGAACGCCCTCTATATATCGAGCAACTCAATGAGTAGCATTATGATGCATTATTATCCAATGAGGCTCATAAGAAATGAGTCAAGTGTCAGTATGATTGGTCCATTCGTCCTCAAGTTTTATCTGAAGGTGATCTTGTCCTGGTCTATGATAAAGACAAATATCCCCTGGGGGCAGGCAAGTTCAAACCCATGTGGTTCAAACCGTTCATTGTGAAAGAGGTCTTAGAGAAGGGTGTTTACTGTCTGGTTGATTTTGAGGGAAATACTTTGGTAGAGCCTATAAATGGGCTCTAACTTAAGAAGTACTACTCTTAGGTTGGTCACATGGGTGGCTTATTGTATATATGTATAGTCTCTTATACATTTTTTGTCCTTTTTGTCTTGTGGATGTGTAGTTATTTATGTCTTTCGTTTCACTGTGGCAGATGTCAAGTGAATCAAAGGTTTACTTTGGGTTCACGAATGGTGCTAGCTAACACACTCGGAGGATTTCTTCCGCATCTTGGGTAATTTTCACACCTGGAGGCTAGTTGCTATCTTCCAGAGGTATTTGTCTAGGTAACGCTACAAATAATGTTTTCGAGTATAGTGCAATGATAGAATTGTTTTGTGATGCTTTGTCACATGGAATTTCTCACCTCCGGGTTTACCTATATTCTCAGTTGGTTATGTCCCATTTAAATGGGGTTTACCACGTTTATGATTCCACTTTGCACTGTCAATTCCTTAGGGTACGTCTCTTAGAATGATATTTTGATTACATTACATATAACCATGTTCCTAGGAGATTTAATCATTTAATAGATACTCTAGCTAATTAATTTTTAGATTGGCATGTTGCTCACACATAAAAAGAAAAACACACACATACACACATAAATACATTTGTAAAAAATGTTATCCACAAAGAAAGAAATATGTATACATATGTATGTCCAAAAAATAGTGTTATGAGTACAAAAGTGGGCATGAAAGCCTCAAAAGTCATCGGTCTACATCGCTGGGCTTACGCCCTCAAAAAATAAATATAGTACAAAAAGTGCCCTCGACACATCAATGGCCGACACTATCTAAGGACGAGGCCTATTGGTCCTGCTATAATTAACGACAATGTTCACAAGATGTGAGGACAACTAAACCCAAGTCTAAGGCGCCCCTACTACATGTGGCTACATAGCCAAGGGGAGATCATCGATCTTGACCATAGGAACAACATGAGTGAGTGAGTGAGGTTTCGATCCACTTGTCGTAACACTCTGTCAGCCTCTCCGAATGGGGATCCTCCCGTAGCTACTGGTCCTCCTTCTGGCTCTGGTCCTTCCTTTGATCAAGGATGAAGTTGAGTTCTGGTGAAGTCTATCGGTCGAACATGCCCCACATCTTTACATAACCGATTCACGAGTCAGTACTCTACACACACATAAAAAGTATATATATGAGAACTAAAAATTTAATAAACTTTAAAGTATATGTTACCTATCTCTCCATGCTCCTCGCTAGGAGGCACATGCATGTCTAGGTCACTGATGAAGTTGATCCCTACATAGGGGTAATCCTCGATCACTAGGATATGATGTGCCCACCAGTCAAAACATTTCTCATCGAAGCCCTTTATAGTCCTCCCTCCACTCTGTCTAGGCAGCAAGGCTTCCCACTTGTTCACTACTGGGAAGGAGGCTACATGCCCCTCATATCGTCTCTTTGGGATTGAGACTGGGCACGCTGTTAAAGAAGAATGAGCATAGAATAGTACCAAATCCAAATTTCTTGTTGGTATGTCATTGACACTATGTGAGTTGTCTCTTCATGCATACAATCATGGTGGTTCTCTAGTAAAAAATAGTTTCCTACAAACATTGAATGGCACAATTCATATGTGTGCATGAGGCCTGATGAAGTGCCACAAATCCATTAATCTACTCGATCAGAAGTTGGTTCAATCATAAGGAGAGGCTGGTGATCTTATGGATCGACACTTGAGAACCTACTTTCTCAGTGCCAACCTCACAACACATGCTGATGTAATCCTCAATGTTGAAAGGCCCTAGAGGAAAAGTCCTCAAGTTGACTGGTACCCCTCTTCTCAAGAGGCCAATCAAAAAGTATATATCCTCTGTGGTCGGGGTCAATGATTGATCCTCCAACATAAATTCCTCTACATTGGGATTCTAATACTCCACAAGATAATTAAGAAGCCTCGATTGTGGCCTCATAAATGGACATTGGAAGAATTTCCATAATCCACACTGTTTCAGTGCAACAATGGCCATAGGGTCCTCCTCGACCAATACTTCGAGCTCCTCATGCTCTCTCTACCTCCAGTGAACATACATCCTGTCATATGACAAAATTGGAGAGGAGTTAATGCTTTCTTTTATATTTTTTCAATGCAATGGAGGGTGTACGTGGGCTTCTTATTACACAGTAGTGTATGTATGTAGGTTGTTTATTATTCTTCCCGGGTACATGAAGGGATTCCCTTTTTACAAGAGAACACCCCTCCTAAACTCAAAATTAACCTACAAAGGAAGAATTGAAATGAAATCATAGGTATTTTGTACTTACTTGGTCCAAATAGAAGGTTGTTTTGTCCACTGTAGCTCCCATAATCCACTCTTTTAACGAAGGGTTTTTTTGACTTTTTGGTTAATTTCCAATTTGCAATGGTAAAAATGAGTTGTCCACCTCTCTTTATAGAATTTTTTGGCCCTTTTTTCCCTTTTTGTCCCTTTTGCATTTTTTCCCAGCTTGGTGGTTACTTGATTTCACATCTGAGTTATCTATTGGTTGTTCCGGTACTTTTCTCCTTTCAATTTGGTAATTTTTTGGGTTTGGTTACATTTTTGACATCCTTTAGTAAAAGTCATTTTTTCCCAACTTTTTGCATATAAGTTAGGATTTCATTCCCACTTTATGCATCACGTTGTATTTTTCTCTTTTCCATATGATTGACCCCACCAAAGTGCGACACGAAACCTTCATTGCTTCTTTAGAAGTGTCGTAATTAAGTGGTAGATCCTACTTCTACATGGATGCCCTAGGTAGGTCCTCTGCTACATTTTTGGTCTCCATGTTGTCAGTTTTGATTATAGGCTTGATAGTTATTGTTAGTCTTGTCATGATTACATAATGAATCCCCATTCTTTTATTCATCATCATCCTAGGCCTTACCCTCGGTACTCCCTAATGAGCACACTTTGTTGTCTTTCAAGCTCGCTTTAAAATTCGAAAGCAACATCCAATGAGTCTGTATTTATTATTTTTGATCTTGTCTGGATTACTTGAGAAAAGTAGCCCCCTGGAGTCTTCTTTAAGCCCTTTTTAGACTCTCTAAAAATGAAAATATTGTTGAACGATCTTGTTTCCCTTCACTCTCTCCAAACTCAAATTTGAAGGCACATTTGTCCGGCGGTAGTTTACCCCTTTATCGGTCCGAATGGATAATTTTATGAATAAAGGTATGCTCTAGGAACTTCAGTTCGCTATAAGAATATTCTCAGGCATAAGTTTAACCCCTTTTCAAGCATGAGGGATTAAATATTCAAAAAAGGAACATTCTCCTTGGTTTTGGGTTATCACCTTTTTCGAGCCTTGGAGNGCTAACAAGCTCAAGAACCAACAAAAGCTAACCCAAGCTAACTTTCTCCATGAGAACTCCTCTCCTTTTATAAGTTGAAGAGGATAAGGTGAGGAGGTTAGGATGATCCCACTAATTCATGAAAGCGATTAAGATTCAAACCATTCGGATGCCACCTCACCATAGAAGCTTATCCTTCTAGAAGATTCGAGAAAATGCTCATTTTTCCCATGTGCAGGAATTCTCGCACCCTAGATATAGAGAAACCTACGAACACCTCGCACCCTGGCTATAGTGCAACCTGCGAGAATGGGTCATTCTCACACCCTGCCTATATAGCAACTTGCGAACTTCATTTTTTATAAGGTTTTTACATAGGAAAATGCAACTTCTTTTCTCAGGAAAAGTTCTTCTCCCTTCTCTCTTTAGGAACTCAGGCCACTGACCCCTTTGAAGGCAACACATAGGTTTACATCATTAACGATCATAGGGATGACAAAAATAATGTGTAACAGGTAACATGGAAAGAATTTCTACAACGATTCCAATTGATATCTCCAAAACCCCCGGCATCATGGAGAATGTTTTCATCAAAGCATATTTATCCCCCAAAGAGATTCAAACTTACACCGAGTTATTCAAGGAGTTTTGTGACGTTTTTTCCTGGTCTTATGAGGATATTCCAAGCATTGACCCACAAATTGTCGAACATGAAATAATGACTTATCCTGATGCCAAACCGGTCTGACAGAAGCTTCGTCTGGTCAATCCTTGAAAAGCGAAAACCATCAAGGCAGAAGTAGAAAAATTGTTCAAAGTCAATTTTATGTACCTTGTACAATTGACAGAATGGGTGTCGAACCCAGTTCTGGTCAACAATAAATAGGGCATGATTCACGTTTATATGTATTTCCATGATTTGAATAAAGCCTGCCTAAAAGACAATTTCCCAACCCCATTTATTGACCAAATTGTCAATGAATGTGCAGGCTACAAAGTCTTTTCGTTCATGGATGGTTTTTCGGGATACAATCAGATTCATATCAAATCCAAGGACCAACATAAAACAAATTTTATTTTTCCTTGGGGTACCTTCACATATCGAAAGATGCCTTTTTCCCTGAAGAATGCTAAAGCCACCTTTCAGCAGGCCATGTCGTTTTATTTTCATGACCTCAAGCACATAGTCGAGGAGCACCTCGATGATCTAGCATCACATTCTCACAAGGGATCTTATCATCCCACCCATCTACAAATAATATTTGAGAGATGTCGCTACCATAAGATTCGCTTGAATCCTAACAAGTGCAGTTTCTGCGTGACGTCAGGCGTCTTTTAGATTTGATTGTATCGAAAACAGGGATCATGTTCGATCCTCTCAAGGTTGAGGTGATAGTCCAATTTCCTCCCCTGTGCACAATACCCCAGCTTCATAGGTTCCATAGGAACGTGATTTTTCTTCAGCGTTTTGTCGTTAATTATGCCAAGATCACTAAAGGGTTCATGCATCATTTGAAAAAAGGGGTCCCATTCTATTGGGATGAAGCTACTCAATACTCTCTTTAAGCGTTGAAACATTCCCTAACATCTACCCCTTTGCGATGACCTCCTGATTATAACATATACTTATTGTTGTATTTGGATGCTGTAGAGTCCACCATCGACATGGTATTGGTTAAGGAATATGACATGATCAAAGAGCACATTATATATTATCTTAGTCGAGGCTTGGTTGGACCATAACTCAACTACTCTCATGTTGAGAAACTTTCTTTGGAAGCTATCCACGTTGTCCAATGATTCTGTCACTACATTTTTCTTTGCAAGACCACCATCATTGTTGTCGTAAACCATTTCTAATATGTCTTAAAATGATGGGTCATTGGTGAAAAGATAAATATATGGATATTTATCCTACAGGAGTTTGAATTGGATTTTATTTCTGCAAAATCCAAAAAGTCATTGGTCTTTGCTGAACTCATTTTGAAACTGCCGGTCGAGTTTAGTGATATCACACTCGAAGAATCACCTATCAATGGGGATATTTTTCTAATTTCATCTTCGGACCGCTGGTATGGAGATATACTTGTGTATCACCAAACTTTGAAGTTCCTTGCTTCTACTTCTCATGATAAGCATTGTCAAATTCGACATCAGGCACAAAACTATCATATACTCAATGACACTTTGTATAATCAAGGAATATATTTCATTCTTCGATGATGTCTTACACTTGAAGAATAAGAACTCGTTTTGAATGACTGGGTGGCGGTCATTTATTTGGGTCAGAAACAACCCAAAATATTCTATGTACAGGTTACTTCTGGCCCTCATTAATAAAGGATTGTGTGGAGGAGGTAAAGAAGTCCCACCTATGCCAGATATTCTGTTAGAAGATGCGAGCACACCCTGCTCCTATGTTTCCAGTCATTGTTTTTGGTCCTTTCACCAAGTGGGGGATTGAATTTACTACATGTCACCTGACATCATCTAGGGGGAATCATTACATCATCATAGTAGTAGACTACTTCACGAAGTGGGTTGAAGCTATGCCAACATTTAGCAATGATGGAGAAATTGTAGCTGTTTTCATCTTTAATCAGATAGTAGCAAGGTTCGGTATCCCGAAGGATATTTTCATTGACCATGGCAGTCACTTCCCGAAAAAAATGATGATTGAATTAATGCCAAAGATCATTTTTAAATAGAAACATTCATAACCCTACTACCCGTAAGTGAACGATCAGGTTGAAGCTGTGAATAAGTCTCTCAAGATTCTTCTTCAACGAACGATCAATTCTACCAACTCGAATTGGTATTTGATGTTGTATTCAACATTGTGGGCCTATCAAACGTCTATGAACACTGCCACCAATTTTTCACCTTTGTAACTCGTATATGGGTTGGAAGTAGTCTTACCTATTGAATGTGAGATTCCTTATTTAAAGTTGGTAGTCAAATTACTGCCAAAAAATTTACCACTTGAGGAACGCCCTCTATATATCGAGCAACTCAATGAGTAGCATTATGATGCATTATTATCCAATGAGGCTCATAAGAAATGAGTCAAGTGTCAGTATGATTGGTCCATTCGTCCTCAAGTTTTATCTGAAGGTGATCTTGTCCTGGTCTATGATAAAGACAAATATCCCCTGGGGGCAGGCAAGTTCAAACCCATGTGGTTCAAACCGTTCATTGTGAAAGAGGTCTTAGAGAAGGGTGTTTACTGTCTGGTTGATTTTGAGGGAAATACTTTGGTAGAGCCTATAAATGGGCTCTAACTTAAGAAGTACTACTCTTAGGTTGGTCACATGGGTGGCTTATTGTATATATGTATAGTCTCTTATACATTTTTTGTCCTTTTTGTCTTGTGGATGTGTAGTTATTTATGTCTTTCGTTTCACTGTGGCAGATGTCAAGTGAATCAAAGGTTTACTTTGGGTTCACGAATGGTGCTAGCTAACACACTCGGAGGATTTCTTCCGCATCTTGGGTAATTTTCACACCTGGAGGCTAGTTGCTATCTTCCAGAGGTATTTGTCTAGGTAACGCTACAAATAATGTTTTCGAGTATAGTGCAATGATAGAATTGTTTTGTGATGCTTTGTCACATGGAATTTCTCACCTCCGGGTTTACCTATATTCTCAGTTGGTTATGTCCCATTTAAATGGGGTTTACCACGTTTATGATTCCACTTTGCACTGTCAATTCCTTAGGGTACGTCTCTTAGAATGATATTTTGATTACATTACATATAACCATGTTCCTAGGAGATTTAATCATTTAATAGATACTCTAGCTAATTAATTTTTAGATTGGCATGTTGCTCACACATAAAAAGAAAAACACACACATACACACATAAATACATTTGTAAAAAATGTTATCCACAAAGAAAGAAATATGTATACATATGTATGTCCAAAAAATAGTGTTATGAGTACAAAAGTGGGCATGAAAGCCTCAAAAGTCATCGGTCTACATCGCTGGGCTTACGCCCTCAAAAAATAAATATAGTACAAAAAGTGCCCTCGACACATCAATGGCCGACACTATCTAAGGACGAGGCCTATTGGTCCTGCTATAATTAACGACAATGTTCACAAGATGTGAGGACAACTAAACCCAAGTCTAAGGCGCCCCTACTACATGTGGCTACATAGCCAAGGGGAGATCATCGATCTTGACCATAGGAACAACATGAGTGAGTGAGTGAGGTTTCGATCCACTTGTCGTAACACTCTGTCAGCCTCTCCGAATGGGGATCCTCCCGTAGCTACTGGTCCTCCTTCTGGCTCTGGTCCTTCCTTTGATCAAGGATGAAGTTGAGTTCTGGTGAAGTCTATCGGTCGAACATGCCCCACATCTTTACATAACCGATTCACGAGTCAGTACTCTACACACACATAAAAAGTATATATATGAGAACTAAAAATTTAATAAACTTTAAAGTATATGTTACCTATCTCTCCATGCTCCTCGCTAGGAGGCACATGCATGTCTAGGTCACTGATGAAGTTGATCCCTACATAGGGGTAATCCTCGATCACTAGGATATGATGTGCCCACCAGTCAAAACATTTCTCATCGAAGCCCTTTATAGTCCTCCCTCCACTCTGTCTAGGCAGCAAGGCTTCCCACTTGTTCACTACTGGGAAGGAGGCTACATGCCCCTCATATCGTCTCTTTGGGATTGAGACTGGGCACGCTGTTAAAGAAGAATGAGCATAGAATAGTACCAAATCCAAATTTCTTGTTGGTATGTCATTGACACTATGTGAGTTGTCTCTTCATGCATACAATCATGGTGGTTCTCTAGTAAAAAATAGTTTCCTACAAACATTGAATGGCACAATTCATATGTGTGCATGAGGCCTGATGAAGTGCCACAAATCCATTAATCTACTCGATCAGAAGTTGGTTCAATCATAAGGAGAGGCTGGTGATCTTATGGATCGACACTTGAGAACCTACTTTCTCAGTGCCAACCTCACAACACATGCTGATGTAATCCTCAATGTTGAAAGGCCCTAGAGGAAAAGTCCTCAAGTTGACTGGTACCCCTCTTCTCAAGAGGCCAATCAAAAAGTATATATCCTCTGTGGTCGGGGTCAATGATTGATCCTCCAACATAAATTCCTCTACATTGGGATTCTAATACTCCACAAGATAATTAAGAAGCCTCGATTGTGGCCTCATAAATGGACATTGGAAGAATTTCCATAATCCACACTGTTTCAGTGCAACAATGGCCATAGGGTCCTCCTCGACCAATACTTCGAGCTCCTCATGCTCTCTCTACCTCCAGTGAACATACATCCTGTCATATGACAAAATTGGAGAGGAGTTAATGCTTTCTTTTATATTTTTTCAATGCAATGGAGGGTGTACGTGGGCTTCTTATTACACAGTAGTGTATGTATGTAGGTTGTTTATTATTCTTCCCGGGTACATGAAGGGATTCCCTTTTTACAAGAGAACACCCCTCCTAAACTCAAAATTAACCTACAAAGGAAGAATTGAAATGAAATCATAGGTATTTTGTACTTACTTGGTCCAAATAGAAGGTTGTTTTGTCCACTGTAGCTCCCATAATCCACTCTTTTAACGAAGGGTTTTTTTGACTTTTTGGTTAATTTCCAATTTGCAATGGTAAAAATGAGTTGTCCACCTCTCTTTATAGAATTTTTTGGCCCTTTTTTCCCTTTTTGTCCCTTTTGCATTTTTTCCCAGCTTGGTGGTTACTTGATTTCACATCTGAGTTATCTATTGGTTGTTCCGGTACTTTTCTCCTTTCAATTTGGTAATTTTTTGGGTTTGGTTACATTTTTGACATCCTTTAGTAAAAGTCATTTTTTCCCAACTTTTTGCATATAAGTTAGGATTTCATTCCCACTTTATGCATCACGTTGTATTTTTCTCTTTTCCATATGATTGACCCCACCAAAGTGCGACACGAAACCTTCATTGCTTCTTTAGAAGTGTCGTAATTAAGTGGTAGATCCTACTTCTACATGGATGCCCTAGGTAGGTCCTCTGCTACATTTTTGGTCTCCATGTTGTCAGTTTTGATTATAGGCTTGATAGTTATTGTTAGTCTTGTCATGATTACATAATGAATCCCCATTCTTTTATTCATCATCATCCTAGGCCTTACCCTCGGTACTCCCTAATGAGCACACTTTGTTGTCTTTCAAGCTCGCTTTAAAATTCGAAAGCAACATCCAATGAGTCTGTATTTATTATTTTTGATCTTGTCTGGATTACTTGAGAAAAGTAGCCCCCTGGAGTCTTCTTTAAGCCCTTTTTAGACTCTCTAAAAATGAAAATATTGTTGAACGATCTTGTTTCCCTTCACTCTCTCCAAACTCAAATTTGAAGGCACATTTGTCCGGCGGTAGTTTACCCCTTTATCGGTCCGAATGGATAATTTTATGAATAAAGGTATGCTCTAGGAACTTCAGTTCGCTATAAGAATATTCTCAGGCATAAGTTTAACCCCTTTTCAAGCATGAGGGATTAAATATTCAAAAAAGGAACATTCTCCTTGGTTTTGGGTTATCACCTTTTTCGAGCCTTGGAGATTACTTATGAAAAAGGAACTCCCTCGGAATCCATAGTTAAGATGTTTTCAGACTCCCTAAAATTGAAAAGATCACCGAGTGACCTTGTTAGTTCAGACTCATTAAATTGGTATAGAAGAACATCTATTGGCATGAGTTTAACCCTTTTTCCAGCTAGTGGATTATAGTGGAAAAAGGTACGCCTCAGGAGATTCGTCTCATCGAGAGAGTTCTCCTCAGTTACTTTTATACTTTTTTGGGCTAAGGAGACTAAAATAAAAGAGAGGTTGTGAGTTCATAGTTAATCTCTTTTCAGACTCCTTAAAATTGAAAATATTGCCAAGTGATCTTGTCTTTGTCACACTCGTTAAAATATTTTTAAAAAGATGTATTTTCGATACAAGTTTAATCTTTTTTCGAACTGACTAGACTAAATCCGAAAAAGGTACTCCCTAGAGTCTTCTTTTGCATTTTTTTAGACTCTCTAAATGTGAAAAAACTATCGATATTACCTTCTCTGGGCTCGTAAAAATTTACATAGAAGGGGTCTCCTTGTGTCATGCCTATTCGCATTGTGAGTCTCATCTTTGCATCTTTGGCCTAATGTCTTCTCCATGTTTCTCTCAACTGAACTTTTGAATAATTCCTTATACACAAGCCTTGCAACACTTCTTTCCTCTACGATCTGACACCTTGAACCATGGACGAATTTTCCCGAGTGTCTTTATCTTGCACATGTCTCTTTGACCTAAGCATTAGTATGTTCCATGCACTTGGAACCAGTTTTCTTGTCATGACACTCATTCCTCCTTTGTAACGTAGCATTCTTTTATTCATTTTCAAGATATTTAAAAATTCAAAAAGACAAAATAATCAAATATTCCAAAAAGAGGGGACGAGATATTTTCATTATTTTTTTGGCAACAAAGATAGTCACCCTTGGCCAAAGCACATCCTGCCATTTGTTCATCAAGCATTGGGATCTAGTATGACCTTAGGAATATTTTCTCACTACATAGAGCTGCATCCTCCTCCGTTTGGTTACTCTTCCAAACATATGGAGAGTTTGTGTTGTCTTTTGCATCACAAACTTATGTTAATGTCATGTTGCCTGAGTCTAATCATCTTTCGTGATTTTGTCTAAGGGAAATTTTATCAAACCTGAGTCGGCCTTTCTGCAGTTTGTCTCGTGACTTTCATGAGTCATCCATCCTGAGAGTCTATTCAAGTCCTAATTCAAAATCTATGAAGTTCTCTGACTGATCATCAAGATCCTCCAGTATTTTCCCAATGGATTGTCAAAGACCTCAGGGTAGTGAGTCTTACACTCCCATTGTACTCCTACCTTATTTTTTAATATCTTGAAGTTATTTCTTGAGCTATGAAGACTTCATCTCCAACCACAAGCGTTGGTAACTTCTTGAAGATGCATATTGTACTTGTACATTTTCAACTAATTTTGAGATGTAGATTTGTTGTGTATTGCTTGTGGCTACACTTTATATAGTTATATGACATGGATCTGTAGTGTAGTTGATTGGAAACCATGATTTAGTTCATCCCAAGCATGGGTATGCTCGCCTCAGAGAGACAATTGTTGTTTTTCAGATGGCACCTCCCGAACTCTGGTCTAGGGCTCACTCGATTTTGTGCATTGGTGAAGATGTTGTAATGTATTTCGGCCATCATTTGATATTCTGACATCATACATTAGGGGGCATCTGTTATATGCCTAAAATGACCTAATCATGCATACATGACATTGGCCTTCTTACTTTCATAATTTTCCAAATCATTGTTGAGGAGTTCTATTTAAAAAACTAATTTTTAGAGCATGTACATTCCCTAATGCACTACTTCCCATGTACATACGCTTGTTGCATGCTAGACATCCCACTTACATATGCTTTCTTCACACTAAACAACCCGCGTATACCTCCAAAAGTTGCAAAAATTAAAACATTGTAAGGAATTCAATGGAATTTATGAGTTATTGGAGGTTTCCAAACCAATTCACTTGCTATATCCCATCCCCCAACCGAATAACGATCATTTTGTCATATAAAAGAATGTCTTGGGGTATCATTCCATAACCATAAATTAGAATGGTGAAACACTTCCCAATTTCCCTTCCTTTCCTTGGCCAAGCATTTACAACCTTTTGTGAGTTATTTCCTCCGCATTCCCACTCCAACCCCTTTTCTTCCATTCAATCCATTCCCTTCCCTTGAGGTGATTAGTATATTTTGAGAAGAGGCTTATCGGAGGTGCACTTGGAGCATTGTTAAGAGGAGCGTAGACTAGGTTCGTGGAGCGTCAGCCTGCAAGGATTGTAAGCTTCAATATTTGATTAATGAATAAAATAATCTCTTTTCCCTGTCCCAAATGATGATGTTTTATGTATTTTCTTTGGTTTATACATAAAAATTGATATCTAACCCTAATTTATGAATAGAAATAGAATGATTGTAGCCTTGTTTTCCTAGCCTTGGATGCAGGTCATCTTTGGGAGGAGACTTGCAGCCTTTGGAGCTACAAATATTGAGGAGATCTTCACCAAATGTTGGATAAAAGGTACGGTTATTGATCTTATTTTCATTGCTTTTTGTTCATCTATTTTGGTATGTTTGGGGTAGTGTAGAAACTAGATTGAATTTTATGGATTCATTTGCTCTGTCTATACTTAAAACCCTGGTATAGTTATAGGGGGATTTTACCGCTAGCAAGGTCACGGCATTGGTGCATTTTTAATGGAATAAGGAAGGCTCCTTTCCTTTGAAGGTAGCCAACTTAAAGGAAATAACTTACTCAAATCCATTTATGAAAAATAAATTTTGGCCATAATATATGTATTTAAGAAGTGAAACCCTTAACTAATAGGAATACACTTTAAAGTAAAAATTGATCATGATAGTTTGAAGTAAATGTTGGTGGAATGATTATCTTAAGAAGAAAAACAAAATGGGTTACAAATATTCTAGGTTATGACTCTGAATTTATCTACAAAAAGGAAGACATAATATGGTGGCAGATGCACTTTACAAAAAGGAAGAAAAAGAGGGTTTACTATGTGCTATTTCTATTCCACAATTCGATTGGGTGGAATAAGAAAGGATATAATGGTAGCAAGATTAGAAGGTTTTATCCCCCCATGTCTATTGGTAATTAAGAATATGATGTCTCGAGGCCCACGAGTTGCATACATGAAGTGCCGATATCTATATGAGCATACATATCCCCTCTTCTTACCGCACATCGCCATTGATTGGAAACAACAACATCCAACACACCAGATTGGATCACAGAGGAAAGTAGGTCTTGTTTCATGAAGTAATATTTTTTCATGAAGTAACAGGTTTGGTCTCAAGGTAGGTATCATTTTAATAATTGAAGCATTTGAACATGTTTCAAAGGGTCCTTTCTTGATTTTGAAAACATTTGCTTGGAAATTATGCCTTTTGCCTCATTTCACCTTGGTGGTTGGCATGTTGTCCTAGTAAGTGGGTCACCCTCGGGGAAAGGGTTTCTACTGGGGGTCTTCTTGAAGGGTCATCATACCATTACAATCCATACTTATCAAATTTTGATGCTTATTACCCTCAATTTCCTCATGTTTTGGGTTTTTGGGATTATTGACCCAAGAAGGGATTGTACCTAATTTCATGGGAAGAAGGGACTAAAGGCCCAAAGGTTTGTAGCTGGAAAAAGATAAAATACATATATTATCGTCTATATTCTCACCCTAAGGTCCTCAGATAAATGAAACTCTTCTCCATAAAAATCAAGGACCTGTAAAATAATACACATAATCAATAAATGTCCCGATTGTTGAGGGAATGCATTTGCAATGTCTTTTACTTTCCTTTCACATTGAAATCAATGTGTTCCTAGCTTCAAGTGGCATTGAAATACTCATTAATTTATATTGCACATAGTACTCAATATTCATACCATAATGAACTAATGGAAAATAAAGGGTTTGGAAAAATATTGCATTGCAAACAAGGATTCAACACACCCTATACAGAGGCACCCATAAATGATACAATATGAGCCCTTTTATTTCAATAAACCCCATGCCAAAAAGTCATACCCCCATCCACCTTATACTATTTTACATGAATTAGAGAGGGTATTCTTGGGAAAATTTCCTTGACTTGGGGATTGATCTACCCAATAGGGAGCCATGACAACCCTCCCATACTTAAATTTGGCAAGTTGTATAATGTCTTTGAGAATTTTCTTAATTTGAAAAGGGGGGATTTGATGCACATATTTGGGTGGTTATTTTATTAAATATGGCTCACTTGGCATCATACATGTGAGTTTTGGACCCTTGGAGGGCGTACTTATTTTTCTTTCCAGGACCTTTCTAGGTGAAATGTTTTCTGTGGAGGAACAAGGTTACTTGGACCTTCATAGGGGCTTGAAAGCCCACAAGATGGATTCCATTCCCCACAAGATGGGTAGAGGACCCCAAATCCATTGAACACTTTGGATGATGGACATTTCCTTTGGAGGAATTTGGACACCACTAGGTGATGACACCATATCCCCTACCACTTGGATGTTGGCCTTTGGAGGCCCAAAATGTCACCTTCCAAGCCTCGACGTCATGAAAGAGAGGCTAGGGTTTGATGAGATTGATGGTGAACTCATATAAATAGAGATCACTTCACTTTCATGTTATCATCATGGTTTTGAGAATTACATACTTTGTTGGCTGAAATTTTTTCCCTACTTGGGAAATTTTATCTCTCTATCCTTTGGTGCATTTTGGATGTAATATTATGTCTATTGGAGGAAAAAGGATAGCATTATCACTTGGATGCTTCTTTCTTGGAAATTTGGTGGAATATTCTTGATAAAGAATGGTTTTTCATGCTATCTCTTGAACTAGGTGATGAATTTTGTAAATTGTGTTGTTTCTTCTTGGTTTTAAGGTTAATAAGTTCAAAAACCTTGGAGGAGTATAAGGGCATACACCCTCCATCAAGATATATCTTTGTTGTCATTGAAAATACTATTTTGAAAAGGTTGCTACAAGGAGTAAAAGGGCTTACACCCTTGTATATTTACCTTGATAAGGTTTGTTTTCTCTAAGGAGTAAAATGGATTACACCCCTAGAGAAGTAATAAACCATAGATCAGAGACAAGAGACTCTATAACCCAATAGATAAGGCAATAATCTACTTGCATTGGAGATTAAATATTATGCATTGGTAAACATGATATCAAGGAGATTGAATTGTCTAAGTTTGGAGTTTAATTTTACATGATTTAAGATTTCTTATGCCCTAAGGGAATCTTGATTAGCCAAGTGACATCATTGCTGTAATAGAACTAATGATACAACCAGTAGGGTTGTAGAAAAATAATTTTTATCTTACTCTTTGCTCACCTTTCTACCACTAAAATTAACTTGCAAGCTGCCATAATTAATCTATAAGTTAAATGCTATTGTTTGGGTGAATTTTTTGTTGAATTTAGTGGATAGAACTTTTTGCTGCAAAAAATATTTTCTACAACCATAAGGCTGTTACAAATACTGTTGATAACACTTACTAACATCCCTCTAATTACTATCACAGTTTGGTTTTAATCATTGGAAACATGTCTACTTATTGCTATCTTTATTTCCAACATCTTGCACTTGATTTTGTAGGTATATTTTTGCAG
>JZKD02S1673601.1:13949-30297 GCA_000966675.3 Picea glauca | reverse complement strand
GAAAGGAGTCAGAATCACCCGTTCCTTTTTGGGTTTCGAGATTTGGTTCTTCTTGAGGTGTGATCTTCAACCATCCCCTTTTCCCGGTGCCAAAATCCCGACGCCATTTCAAAATATTAAGAAATATAAAGTAAAAAGGGGAAAGAAATGAACGTTACTTTTTTCATTGCTTACCACAAGAACTCTTTAATCCGTAATTAATCAAATCCCTAAACACAATTATCTCTCCCTTAGTATTTCATGATTCAGGTTTCCCTTTGCTAAAATGTTTTCAAACTCTTGTCCTTCGAACTCCCAGTCCTTGATTTTACGAAAAGTAAAAATTAAAAAGTAATTGTCCACTAATCATGATTAATTAAAGTTTTAATACAAATGATTAGCGCCTCACTAATCCCATCGCAATTTCATGATCCGGGGTTTACTTGTGACATATCCCCTAATGACAGGATCCCCAAAGTTCCGAAATGCAAAATCATGTTTTCTTTAAACAAACCCTAATATTAAAAGATCAAGATATTTTCAAAACATAATTAATGATGACTAAGCTGGTTTTCACATTTCGAGACTTAAGGAAGGCAGTGATTTTTGGGTTTTCAGTTTCGAAATCGCCAATATATGACAATATTAATTACAAGTAAATGCAGATATTTTTTTGACGTGAATTCGTATCTCTAAGCATATCTTTCAATTAAAGCATTAATTTTCATCGCTTATATCAGTATGCTCATTACAACACAAATTTAGAGGTTAATAAAGGTTATGTGTGTCGAAGTTCATTCTTATCCTTTACCTCTATAGCAAGTCACATTTGTCTAGTTTTATACACTTTTCTCTATAAATAGGTTTCTAGTCCAGTACAACCACCATAGTGCCTAAGAAGGCCATCAAGAAAAACGAGGAAGTTGCAAAGGTCTCAAGTCTAGATGGAGATGTTGTATCTGATACAATACTGCATGCCATCGATTCCATAAAATTCTGGAGGCAGATTTTTGAAACTCTCGATTATGAAATTAAGAACTTCCCCCATGATGCTGACAACAAACTCTGGGATATAGCGGAGTCTGAACTTCAAAATGTGGCTACGCGGTCGTGACTCCTGACTTATAATGACATGATCAATTGGGCCTTAGAGCGAGCGGACGTGCAAACGAGGAGAATTCTGGATAGCTGAGGGCTCGTCATCGACTCCTTCAGACCAGAACATATACAAGTAATGTATAAACTGTCTCCTGGTCCCAATTACATTTATAATAAATATTTTGTTAGTGATTTTCAGAGGAAAGAATGTTTTGAGTCAGACCAAATGTATCCTGGCATAATAAAAGACTGGTGGAGAAATGAAGAAAAATTCAGGGCCGACACACATGGTGTCTACGCCACAGCTTCTTTAAATGAGTATATGGTTTATGTGGCGATAATGTTATGTAGGATTTTAGGTAAAAAAAGTCCTACCCACTTCCCAGCAGAATGGGTACCTCTTTTTCATGAGGCTGCATAAGGTTACAACTTCAATTGGGATAATATTTTATCCGATAACATAGTGAGAGAGGTCATGGAATATCAGACTGCTAGATCAAAAGGCCAACTGGTAGCCTTTTATATTTCTTCATACATCATGGATGCTATATTCTTCTCAAATCCTTTCCCTTTGATGAATTGGAGTTGGAATCCGAATTACCCAGAGCCTATTCATGAATATCATTCTAAAATTTGGGAAGAAAATGCCAAGGATTCATTCTATGATATCTATCATTTCATGTTAATACCACTACACCAAATTCTATATGAATGTGCACCCCCCCCCCGCATTTCATAGTTGGTCATAGGGAAAATTCGGAAAATTGATGATTGGCTTATAGAGGAGAATTTATCCTACATCAGAGTTTTTGGATGTTCAATTCCTCCACATGCACTCCGAAAATTCCTCCCTGACAGAATAATGTGTAGGGAGGTAGCTTATCAAATAGTAACAGGTGGAATCCGGATAGAATTAAAGACATCTCAAAAGAAATCTTGGCCTGTTTTTCCTGTTCAAATTGGAAATTTTTCACTTCTCAACTTGGGTCATTCCAAAGTTGAAGCGACAGCACCGGAGGAGGTCAAATTGCTAGATCTAGAACACAGGAAGTACGATCCTCACCAGTTAGTGGGGAAACACATGGCCCACTGCAATATGAAAGACTATGAACATGAGAAGTCCCCTTGTGATGACATGTTCAAAGGGACTAAGACTTATGAAGAGGTGTTAGAACGAGTACAGACACTGCCGTCTGACTTGCAAGCTAGTTTTCGTAGTTCCCAGAAGAAAAGACAGAGTGGTCTACCCAAATTACTGCAAGGAGAAGCAATCACCCTTCCCTAAGAACAAGAAAATACTCCTCCAGGATTCAAAGAGGAAGCACAGGATAAGGGAAATCCCTAAAAGTTCCCACAGGATACTGAAAAAACCCCACAAAATAAAGAAGCCTTACAGACAAAAAAACCAGAGACAAAAACAAAGAGGAAGTCTGAGACACCTCCCGAGCCCAGTAAGCTCACTCCCCATTCATCACTTGCTGTTGATGTCAATATGCCTAAGGCCATAGAAGGTAAAATATCTACAAAGATAGGAAGTCCCATAGCTTCCTTATCCCCCTTACAGTTTGCCTTTGGATTTCCATAGATGGGAGCCATATTTGTTGATAACCTCACCCCTATCTCCATAGATGAGATTCCTCCTTCTAATTATTTTTTCAGCAAAAAGAGGAACGTTGTCCTGAAATAAGAGTTGTATATGAGAGAGGGGGGTATGGTAAAAAAACATAGAGTCTTGCTAGATGGACAAAATTTGGAGAAGGAGGATTTCGCTACAGAGATAGCAGGTTCCATGGGAGCCATGGAAACAACAAACTTTTTTACCATGGAGAACATGAGAACAAGGATAAAGAAGAGTAATAACATAATAGCCCAGTTATAGGACCAGTTAAAGAATGCTGAGAAGAACATTAGAGAAGAGGTGAGTAAAATCTTGGAGCAAGCCAGGGCGATTGAAAGGCTAGAAATTCAATCACTCAAATCAAGCCTGGATGAAATGAACTAGAGGATACACGCAAGTCGGATGTAGGTTTCTCAGCAAAAGGAGCATGCATAACAGTTACAGGTTAAGTTAAATTTGATTGAAGGTTGGGTTATAGACTTAAAGGATTTCCATACCCTCTCATTGGAAATGCATACAAAAATAGAAGTTGAGCAACAGAGACTGATCTCCAAAATAGAGATCATCCAGAATTATTTTCGAGAGGTAAGAAAATCTCTTGATAATATTATTTTACTAGAAAAGGAAGCTAAAGCAACAAGGAATACTTTCCAGAAAGCGGTTGCATGTTCAGGGAACAAAGAGATGGAGAAAAATCAAAAGCTATCTGTCACATAACAGATAAAAGGAGACATCATGCTCAAGGTATGGGAAACAAATATATCTGAGAGCAAGAAGATAGTTAAAGAAATCAAAGACGACTGTGAAGGAATCTTTGATTCTTGGGATAAGAAAGCATTAGGTATCAAAAGAAATGACTGTTCTGAGTCACTGGGGCAGATAAACATTGAAAAGAAACAGTTGTATTGCAAAGAAGGCTTGAAGGAGATTCAAATTGAAATTTTACAATGGAAGGAGATGGATACCAACCTAATAGACAGATGGCTAGTACAACCCAATTTAAAGTTGTAAGTGATCAAGTTTTTCGACCAAGGTTTTGAAGATCGGTTCCCAAAGGTACAAAAAAAGTTTTATCTGTTTGAGACTAAGGATCTTCCAACACCTCATGCAAAAATGTATTCAATGTGTAGCATCAAAGGAGGGAGATATTTTGACTAAACAATGAAGTATCGTTTGGAAACTCATACTATTGGAATGATAGATAAACAAAAGTGAATCGTGTAATGGTTAAGGTTGTATTTTTATAACTATTTTTCTCCCAAAACGTAGGATATTATTAAGCATAAAGTATGGATGACCTTGTATAAATATAGGCAAGGAAGACTAAAACAAGGCTTTTTGATCTCTCTAAAAAAAGCATTTTTGACGAAGTAATTTTGAAGAGTCTCTAAATTAACAGAAATGGAGATTAAAGATTCCAGATCTTGTCACTTTTGAGTTATGTGTTTCCTTGCCATCTCATCTTTCTTTCATATGTTTAATTGATGAATTCTTAGCTACAATTTAGTACAACCTCTATTGTGGAAATTATGATTCTTGTTATTTCAAATCATTTACAGTTTTTCCTTTGTGTCCATTATCAACAGATACAATACCTGTAGATGCTTAGATCTTAACATCATATGCTTCATTAATATTTTTCTCATTTCGTAGTCTTCTGTTACAATGTGAGATTCCTATGAAAGTGATGCCTCACTTTGCTAATAGCTTTATGTTTTTCTCCATATCATGCATGTTTCTTTTCTTTAAAATTTAACTCAGATACAAGAAAAGGCCTATAATTTAGTCATACTATTTCTTTGTGTATTGACATCATTCTCACTACATTGTGGAATAGAGATAACAAGCCTAAATAGAAAACATAGAACTTTATCCTTCTTTACTTTTATCCTTCATGACAGTACTAGTTGCAAGGCAGCCTAATATTGAGTCCGCCCTCTCAGATCAAACCAACATCGCTCTAAATTTATTTAACACTATCTTACAAACAATCGATAACCGGGTTGAGTTAGAATGTTCATGGGAAACAATTGAGAGGGATATCAGTATCCAAAAAACTGAGAATTTCGATAGAGACAGTTGAGAAACCAACAATAGCCTCCACCATTTTATCATACTTTTTCTATCCTTAGCTCCCTCTATCTTTTTAGATGCCTTGACAATATACTTTAAAGCCTTATGGTATAAACTCAAGAACAACATCTTGGAGAAAAAAATGAACAAGATTAGGGTCTCAACGTCAACCTTGAAAACTCTACAAAAATAAAAATTCTGACTATCCTGAGCCTGGTTTTCAATAGATTTCTTATCCTAAATCTGACCTCAAAACTATGTAATATAATCAAAACCCAATTAACCATCTTATCAGGATTTTCATGATTCTATTTGCATCAAGGCAAGTATTTATGCCATGTCCGATAAGGAGATCTTAGAAACCTATGATAAAATCTAGCCGAAAAGAAGAGAAATTACCAGAGCATCTTTTAACTCATGTATAACAACTTTTATCAGATACTAGGATATTGCTTCATTGCCAGCGAGCCTGTTCAGTACCCCGATGAAGTTATCTGACTTCCCACATTGAATTTATTTTCACCACTTCATTTTTCGCAAGCATTTAAATGCCAAGATGAGGGAAATCAATAAGTATGAATTTCCTTTCTTCATCTCTTTGAACTAGATGGGGGCAATCAAAATTGAATTTCCTTTCACCATCTATCCATATTCATTTTATTTTTTTTAGTTATGAAGTGGGGGCAATCAATGAGTATGCAATACACTCAGGAAGATATCTGTTTGAAAAAGAATCAAAGTCTGTAAAATCATTTAAATCACTCTGGGTCAATCTTCTCACCTGCCTTCAAAAATCAAGGGTTTCAGAGGACTTCTTATTGGAAACTTCTTGACCTTTATTCTAGGGAACTTCCTTGAGAAAAACCAATCAGTTATTCTTGTTAGGATAACTAATAAGGTTAGGATTAACCTAGACATGTTTACGATCCAACCAGAGTCAAAGAACGAAAAACACAACCTACTCTCTTCCTTGAAAGTTTGTTCGAGACTTACCATGACCGAAGAGAGACCCCTCTGTTCTCAAGAAAATTCATTGATTAGACATATATGATCAATTGATAAAAGGCTTTACTATGGCCAAGGAGGAGGGTAAAGGGGTTTAGACAAGCTTCTATACATGTGGATGTTCTTAGAGATTTTCTTGATAGGCCTTTACAACCCTTTCTTAAGTCCCCCTTTTTTTTATAATACTTTAAGAATTTCTTCTTCTTCTTTTTCTTTTCTCTTTTTTTATGACAAACAAAAATGAAACGATGATTTATTTATTCGTACTTTTTAGAGTTTTTATCCAGAATTTAAAAAAATGGGATTTCATACCTTTATGAGCTCTTATATTTCCAGTCCAAATATTATTCGTTCATTGCCTTTTTCATTGTGAGAGACTTGATAGGAATACCTGCACATGCCACCTTTCAGTACCTCAAGTCCGCTGTCTCATGAGAAAGTTTTCCTGCGGATAACATAACATCATAGTCCTTAGGAAATGACATGAAAGAATCTTATATATTATTATTATTATTATTTTTTGGATCTATACAAAAAGCATGAAAACAAACCAGTATATACAATGATAATTTAGAAACACATTATTGCATGAAGTGTTTGAGATGCTGCCCGTTTACAGAAGCATTAAGAATGTCTCCATCCAAGTTTTCTAATAACCAAGCATTTTTTCCTTCCAAGGTAGAAATTGTGTATGGACCGGACTAGATTGGATAGAATTTGCCATGTTTTCCAGCGTCTTCTTTTCTAGCTTCCCATTTTAAGACCAAGTCACCAGAGAGGAATTCTCTATATTTCACTTCCTAATCGAATAAGGGTTTCATTTTATCCTAATACCTTTGCAACCTTTAATTTACTTCGACCCTATTTTGCTGGACTTCGACCAAATGGTTTATTCTCCTAGTAATGTCATTGGGTTCTTCATTGGAATCTTTCCAGAGTTTCATTACCGGCAGAGCAAGATTTATTGGCAAAACGACATCAGTGCCATATACCATCTGGAAAGGGGAAATCTTGATTAATCTTTTGGTACTTATTCTATTGGCCCATAAAAAATATTTTAAATGGGTATGCCACACATTTTTGTTTTCAGTTAAAACCTTTTTTATCACGGTAATCAGGCTTTTGTTGGATGATTTAGCCAGACCATTAACTTGTAGGTAGTAAGTTGTGGAGTGTCCTAGTACGATGTTATATTTTTGACAAAAAATTATCATGGCCATTGATTTAAATGCCTGTGCGTTGTCAGTGACTATTTTTTGAGGACAACCAAATCTGGATAAGATATTATCTTCCAAGAAACATATTACTATTGAGTCAGTTGCGTTCCTTGTGGGGATAGCTTCTACCCACTTAGTGAAATAATCAGTAGCCATTATGATCCATTTGTGTTGTGCACTAGAGTGTGGATGGATTTCTCCAATGAAATCGAGTCCCCATTGCTGAAACAGGGCTTCGGTTTTAACTGGAATCAGGGGTAAAGATGGGACCCTCTGTTTGCCTGTGAACAATTCACATGGGACACAATTTCAAACTTTAGTGTTCACTTCTATGAACAATTTGGGCCAGTAGTATCTATCTCTTAAGATTTTATACGTTGTTGCTCGCCAAGCATGATGTCCTCCACATACTCTGACATGGAATTCATCAATAACCCCTTCTGTTTCAATATCAACTAAGAACCCCAGTAGGAAACCCAAGGGGTATTTCCAATACAACTTTGCATATATGATATAGTATTTTACATCATGTAACTTTAGCGTCCTAGATTTTGACGGGGTTAACTCACTAGGACATTGAAGCGTGAGTAGGTAATGAACAATGTCGTGATACCAGGATGAAATCAAAAAAATATCTTAGATTTCGACTGTAGGTGCATTGATATCAATCTCATCTATTTCTAGGAATCCCTCATTCTCTTGCAGCCGATTTATCCCAAGCACTTTTAAATTTGATTCGGCAAGCAATTTGGCTAAACCTTGAACTTTGATAATTTTAGTTGGCTTGAATTCTAGGTCAAACTCCTAGATCTTAGCTAACCACCTTCCTCTTCTTCCATCACTTTCTGGTTGCACCAAGATGTCTTTAACAGAGCTAGATGGTACATAAGCGATGATATTTGAATGTAACATGTAAGTTATGAAAGACTTCAAAGCTTTCACCATTGCGTATGTCTGTTTCTCTAATATATCATATTTCAACTCAGTATCTCTGAGCATTTTTCTAAAAAATGCAATAGGCTGCTCAAAACTTTCTTTGTTTTTTTGTAACAAGACAACTGCAATGGTATGTTCTAAGGCAAAAGAAAAAATCAAAAACTCTTTCATGTAATATGGACTTGCCAAGACCGGTGCTTCACTTATCACTTTCTTGATGCATTGAAATGATGCTTTGGATTTGATAGCCCATCTCACCTCACTATCCTTTTCAAGCATATTTGTTATCAATTTCACAATCTCAGTGAATTTAGGGATGAATCTCCTTAAGAAATTTATTTTTCCTAAAAAAGACTAGATGTCTTTTACATTTCTAGGAAAATTTATAGTGTCTATTGCTTCAACCCTTTTTGGATCGATTTTGATTCCCTCTTTAGACATGATATGGCCCAAGAGTTTACCTTCTTGCATCGTGAAATGAGATTTCTTGGAGTTGAGTGACAAACCAAATTTTCATCACTTCTCAAAGGTTTGCTTAAGGCGCGTTAGATGTTCGGCATCAGATTTGGAGAACACGGCCAGTTCATCAAGATAGATAAAAACAAATTTATCTCTTTCACCCACGAAAGCGATATCCATGGCCCGCTGAAAAGTATCCCTTGCATTCATCAAACCAAAGGGTATTTTATCGTACATAAAAGTACCCCGAGGGGTAGTGAAAGAAGTCCTTTCTTTATCATCCTGATGCACTACGATCTGATTGTAACCTGAAAAACCATCAATCATAGACATTCGGTTAGCTCCAACTACTTTCCTAAAACATGATCCATCTTAGACAATGGGTAATTTTCTTTGGGTGATGATTGATTCAGGTTTCTAAAGTCGACACCCAGTCTGATCTCACCATTTTTATTTCTTACCGGGACCAAATTGGCTACCCACTCAGAGTATCTCAGTGGAACTATGATTTTAGCATCTAGGATTTTTTTGACTTCTTTTTCTATCACTAGTAACAGAATAGGGTTAATTTGCCTGAGTTTCTGTCTAAAAGGTTTGACACCTGGTTTTAGTGGAATTTTATGTTCCATGATTGTTGTATCATAAGTTCTCAACTTGTCATAAGACCATGCAAAATCATCTTTGTATTTTCTAAGAAACTCAGTATATTTACTCTTGATTTCGGGAGATAGGTACTTGGACAATTTCACTAATCTGGGACTCTCATCAGAACCTATATTGTAATCTTCAACTTCCTTCGGATGAGGCTGTAAGGTAGTCTTCAAAGGGATGTCATCATAACTGAAAAACCTTTCTAAGGGAATCAGGCCCTTGGGTATCTGATTATTTTTTAAAACCAACATTCGATGATTTGCAATTTTATCCTGGAACTCTTGGGGGTCTTCCCCTTCCTACATGATCCAAATAGGATCATTTTGGTTCTCTTGGTCAACGTGGGTTTCAGCGAACTCGTCTATCGTTTCTAGAAATTTTTGTTGTTTTTCATCGTCGTCAAATACTTGCCAATGTTTTATGTTATTGTGTATGGAAGGTCTATGTCTCATTTGTATATGATATTTAAGTTTGAAAGCAGTGGGAGGTTCGAAAGTCGAAGCTTCTTTGGCTAAAGCATCCGCCTGTTGATTTTCTGCTCTCAGGACAAAGTGAACATTAATAGAGGATAGTTTTTTTTTGATTAGGTCCCAAACACAATTTTGATATGACCTTAACCTAGTATGTTTGGCTTGATACTGGATATTAACTTGTCTCACAATCAACTCTGTGTCACCCAAAAATTCCAAGTTTTTAATTTTCATTTTCCTAGCGGCCTCTAACCCTAACACTAGAGCTTTGTACTCACATACATTATTGGTGTGGTCTATGTTCCATTGAATCCTATAAGAGAAAGGGATAATGAATTGGTTATCGGGTGCCACAAAAATTACTCCAGCCCCAACTCCAAGATAAGATGAGGCATTGTCCAAAAACATTTTCCAAACACCAGTGTTATACACATCCTGTTCTATTTGTTCTTTTTCTTTTTTATTTCCTGTACAACTTTCTTCAATACATGCATCCACATCATCATGTATAGATAATATACAATTACCTACATCCTGATCAACAATATATACAGGATACTTATTTGGGATGAGAAGATCACTAATCATAAATGCTAACCTGGTTTCCCTGTACAGCAGCATGAATTGCCCCTTGAAAACTAGAATTGTTGCGTACATCATATCAAGCTGAAGGGAACCTCCAATTTTGGCACCCCAAGATTAGGACAAGAGCATGCCATATTTTGGGGGATATCTTTGACAACTACATCCATTAAAAAACTTTTTGAAGGTACCTGTGCAAGGTTTACAACTAAATTCTTTATCATACCTATACACTTGACTTTCCTTGAATCAAAAGAATATAAATCTTCATAAGGCTTGGTGATTTCAAGGCTGAGTCTGTCCATGATTGCTTTAGGCATCACATTGTGAGAGGCCCTAGAATCTAACATGCAGTTATGGAGCAGATGGTTGAAAATGGTCAAAGTAATGTAGAAAGGGGCAACAATGTCTTTGGCATCTTCAAAGTGTGGGCCAAAAATTATGTTAGGATTTTCATCCTCTAAGTTTATAACATCATCCTGACTTTCATTTTCTGAAAAATTAATCATTTTAGCAATTTTTTTTCAATATATCGGGTTTTTGGCCAGTTCGACAAGAGGAATAAGGATTTTGATCTTATTAATTTCATTTTCTAGGTTAAAACTTCCAATGGTTTTGTCAATTTCCATGTTTTGAACCTCCGACCCTTTCTTTTTAGTTTTCCTTGACTGGAGGGCCTTTGTTTCGGTAACAGGGGTGTCTAGTTTCTGCATGCTCAAGGGTGGCATTTCTGTTGTCTTTGTTTTAGTAGACTAGATGTTAATGGCCTTAGTCCCTTCAGTCTATTTTTCATTGCTTTTTGAAACTGGTTCATCAGTTTCAACCCTCGGCAGTATCTTTTTAACTAGAGCAGTTGTGAAAACCCTGTTTCTAGGTCTCAGGTTGTATTTCTAGTGGATTTGCACCATTATTCCATCCGCTATTCCTTGATAGGTCAAATTTTCAGAAACACTATCGTTCTTGCTACTCTTGGTCCCATACTCTATAGTCAAAGACTTTTCATAATCTTGTCTTGTTATGTAAGGTTGTAGGCAGTCATCACCAAGATTGTTCATATCCTCTTCCTAATCCTCGAAATCCTCCAAGTCTTGTCCTCCTATAAAGTTTTCACTTTTAAAAGGGGTTTGGATGTTTTGATCTTCATTCTTAATTTATTTTTGGTGGTTTTGCGGGTTAGGGTTCTTTCTGAACTCCTTTCTAGGGTAATGTTCATTCTTAGCTTGTTCTAGTTCCATTCTCAATATCTTGTTTGATAGTTCTTTGATGATTCTAGCCATATCGTCCATTTTGTCTTCTGAAGATATTCCTGATCCAGAGGGTGCTCCTTGCTCCCTGTATCTCCTGATTTCTTTTTTTCCTGTATCGAATTTAGCTTTCATCTTCCCTGATGCCATCATGCTAGATTTGATTTCAAGGGCATCATATTGCATCTTGGTAATATCTATTGATCTTCTCTCCCTTAATAACAGGGCAAATTCGAGGTCAAAATCTCCAGCGAAAGTCACAAATTTCATTTTCAATGCTTGAAATCTAAAGATGGTTTTCATTTTTCCCTCTGAGATATCGAGATCTTTGAAACTTTATCACGCGAGCAGTGATGATTATTATACCCTCGAAACGAGTCCTACCTTTCGTAAAAATGCTTCCTCTTTTGTTTTACTTCGGGATCTCGTAGGTCAGATACTATAAGCCATGTAGTTTGCACGTCCTGAGCCACGAAACAACGAAATCATTTTAATTTTATACTCAAGCCAGTAACGAGGGTAAATTTTTCCCTAACCCATGATTTAGTGTCATCGGGGTTTCGCGCCTCGGCGTTCGCCAAACCCAAAATTTTATTGTCATAGCCCCGATAGCTGAGAACACGAGGTCCTTATTTGAATAACCCATGTCAAGGTTAAAGGCAAGAGCTAACCGTGGTAAAAGATTCTCTCGGCGTTTCGCCACTCGGTGTTGTCCTTTTCGAAAGTTACATCTTATAAACACCGACTCACGAAATCACGATGCAGTAATAACGTGATTAATTAATCACTTAATCCAAGATTATCTTCCCCTTTAATTAAGTCATGTTATCACGATCTCGCGGTTTCATACCTCGGCATGTAAATCTTCTAGAAACTTATCTTCGTAGCTTCGAGTCGCGATATGGCGAATATAAAGATTATAAAATTGACTGAGCCCCTAATCACGATTTTGTTTTTATTAACCAAAATTGGTCATCGCAGTCTTGGGTGTTAGAGGTTCAAAATGTTTAAGTAAAATCCCCGATATAACGAGTACCGAAACATTGTGGCAAAACTAGATTAATTAAGCTAAATTAATGAATATATCGCACTTTGATGTCTGCATGATTTATGAGGTAGCCTTTTTCCTCCACATGCCAACTAACTTTTAAAACGCCAAGATTTATGACATTAATGAGGAAATAGGGTAAATCGATAAATATAAGATTGGATTTTTATGGTAAAATTTATTTCCAAATGTGATTTGACAGACTTGTTCTGAAAGGTACCAAGTTTTCAAATATATATAAGGGATGTGGTTCATTTTAACAAATTCATTTTGTATTACGTAGAGCACATTATCTCTGAGAAGCTGACTTCTGTATGTATACGCATTTCTATTGTAGAAGAGCTAAAACGCAAGCTTCAGCCATGGCTCCGCAAAAAGCATCAAAGGAAAATTTTGAGGTTTCAGAACAAGGCTCAGACAATGTCTCTGATACTTTGCCCCGAAGTATCAACTCGGTCCCGAATTGGTCATACGTTTCAGATATTCTGCAAGCAGAATTGGTGGATTATTTCGACGACTCCAGCGACAACGAAAAAGATGATATAACCACCAAGCACAAAATAGTCATCCAATCCGGAATGAACAGAGTAGCAGCCAGGCCACGGTTGCTTCCATATTATGACATGGTCCGATGGGCGTTGGATCAAGTGGACATACCGACCAGGACTATCCTGAATGAGCAGAGAGTCGCCATTGGGACTTTCAGGACGGAGCATCTACAAACCATGTATAAGCTGCCCACGACGTCCGACTACACATATGGCACTGATTTCTTGGATGAGTTCAAGGAGAAGGAATGCGTACAGTATGATAAAACCATGTCCAGTTTAATAAAGGATTGGGTTTCAAACACCGTAAAGTTCATAGCTGACACCCATGACATATATTCAATCGCTTCGTTAGAGCCGTAGTACAAATATGTGGCTATGATGACATGCCGGTTATATGGGAAGGAGGACACCTCACATTTTTTCCTTTTGTGGGTGCCTCTAATGTTTTGGGTCATCGAAGGCAGTTCCTTTGACTAGGAAAAGATGCTTTTCAATAGCTTGACCAGTCGGGTCACAGAGTATCGGACGTAGAAAAAGAATGGAAAGGCGTCTTCATTCTTCATGTACGCATACATTATGGACACAATTTGTTCTATGACACCATTTCCATTAATGAGATGGAGTTGGAATCTGGCCGAAGACAAACCCATACATGTATATCATGCAAAATTATGGGAAAACAAAGCGGAAAATTTTGCGTATGAAATTTTTAATTGGGTGATGGTGCCCTTGCATGTCACCATTTTTGGTCACCTGCCACCCTAGATCTCGGACAACATAGTAACATATCTGAGCAGCATAGCAGACTGGTACATAGAAGTAGAATTTTCATACCTCAGAGTTTTTGGGGCTTCTGGTCCCCCACATGCGCTGCCATTGTTCATTCCCGACAAGCTGGCTTGTCGTGAGGTTGCCCGACAAATAGTAATTAGCAGTGTAAGCAAAGAACTTAAAGGGTACTCGAAGAAGGTATGGCTGTCTTTTCCTGTTCATTTGAATTCTTATTCTTTATTAGATTTTGGGCATGCCAAAGCTGAGGCTGTAGCCCTGGAAGACTTAAATTTAGTCTCCATCGAATAAAAGAAGCACGATCTGCAAAGGGTCATGAGCAATCATTTGGAAAATTGTGGGCTCAAGAGATTTGAGCATGAGAATTCACCCTCGGATGACATTTTCTAAGGAGCAAGGTCCTATGCAGAGATTCTAGCTCAGATACAGTCCTTGGCACCCGAGGAAAGAGCCGATGTTCTGAAGTTCCAAGAACATCGACGTAGCTGTCTTCCCACAGTGTTGTGAGGTGAGGGCTCGAGTACGTCAGAGGCGAAACAAAAGGATGTCGAAGGTTCTAAGGATGCAACTCCCAACCAAGGAAAACAACAGGATGAGGGGGAGCAAACAAAGAGTCTGGAAGCAGAGAAAAATACTCCAGACCCATCGAAGAAGCAGAGTTTGGAAGCAGAGATAAAGACTCCCGAACCACCAAAGAAGCAGAGTTCGGTCGCTACTCTGGGAAAATATGTGAAGTAGATTGGGGAACCTATCAAATCAGTTACCACCTTGCAGTCGACGTAGGGAAATATCGATGCGGGATGGATATTCAATGAAGAATTGAGGCCCATAAGGGTGGAAGAACTCCCTTCGAATGAGTTTTTCTTCGATAAGAAGAGAAAGAAGAGAAAGGCAGTAGTAAAAAGGGAATTCTACTAGGAAGGAGAGTCAACTGCCAAGAAGTATAAAGTTATAACTGAGGGAAAGGACAAAAAGAATGAGCAATTCACCACTGAAATAACAGGGACACTAGGAGCATATGCCTCGACGAATCAATTTTCAGTCGGGCTCTTAAAAAACCAACTTAAAAGAAAAAATCCCCTCATTAGGACCCTTGAAGCCAGAATAGCCACAACAACAGAGACTGCTAAAGACCAAGCGAGCGTAGGAATAGAGCAGGCCAGGTTAGCCGATAAAAATGAGATAGAGATGCTCAAAACTAAGCTCGAGCAAGCACAATTGGTGGTTCGGGATGGTCGGATGCAAGCGAGCCAGCAGAGGGATTTGATTGAACAATTGCAGGCTAGGGTGGAGATCGCCAAGAACATAATGATAAAAATCGGGATGTTCAAATCCTAGGCGATCGAGATTCAGGGCAGAGTCTCTCCGACACAGCGAAATTTTCTCACCAAGGTAGAAGCGATCCGAGACAAATGTTTTCTAGTCAATCAGGTTTTCAAGAACTTATCCGCCAGAGAAAGGGATGCCGGAGCAGCTCGGGTCACCTTCCAAGAGGCTATGATAGCCACGAATAATAGGATTTTGGTAGGTACTCCTAGGTTCACCATTTCAGAGAAAACCAGAGGAAACATTCTATTAAAGGAATGGGAGCATAATATCGCTGAAGGAACACAGCAAGCCCAAAACATAACCAATTCCTTAGAGGAGGCCTTTAATTTTATAGACGACGATCTGCTGGGTATTGACAGCGGAGGTAATGCCAAGACGTTGATGCAAATGAATGTGGAAAAGATTTTGCTTGTGAAAAAAGAAGAAGAAAGAGATTTGACCGATATTTCTCAGATGACTATGGTGGACATAGTCCAAGTAGATAAATGCATGATTAAACCCAGCACACAATTATGCGCCATCGACATCATAGATGGACAGATGGAAGACAGACTGTAGCAGTTAGCCCGAGAATGTTACTTCTTTGAAGCCAACTGTCAAGTAGAACCGTCGCGGCTAATATCTCGGATGGTTGAAAGATGTGTCACCTGTACCGAGCTCGCACGAGGACAAACATCTGGCACCAAGTGAAGACAGAGAAAAAGAAATGGAGCGATTGCTCTCCTGCCTGTCATAATCGAAATTTTGTGACTATTGAGATTCTATCATATTTGTAAAAATGTATAAATATACCAGAGAAAGAAATACACCAGGCTGGACCTTTTTGTGTCGATTGTAATAGAGTTTTTTACATTTGAGTGTTAATACAAAGCAAATTTGAAGATTCTCAATTCCGTCACAATTGTGTTACAAGTTTGTTTCCTTTTGTCTCATATTTCGTTTCATTTCATATTCTTAACTAATGTGCTTCGTTATAATTTAGTACGACCACTACTATAGAGAATGAATTTTGTTTTTTTGTAATTGTTTACTGTTTTTCCTCTGTACCAGCTATCAGTGGGTGTAAGACCAGTCCACATTTTCAGAATTCTACACATATTCTCTGCTACGTCGATTATTTCCTTACAATTCTCCTCTTCTGTTTATACATGTGATTCTCCCCTGATAGGAGCCTTACACCATAAACAACTAAATGTTTTTCTCCCACCTCATACCTTTTATTAAAATATAATACAGTTACGGGAAAGAGCCTTTGATTTGCATCCCTATTTTATTCCTGAAACCGTAAATTCTCTTTTA
>JZKD02S1673600.1:1133077-1143454 GCA_000966675.3 Picea glauca | reverse complement strand
CCCGAATCTTGCAATTGTGCGCCTCTTGAGCACATGTGACACTACGATGATATTCACTTGGTTGCTTGGAAACACCAAGGATACCTCATCCAAACTACACCTCTTCACCTAGAACACACTCATACTTCGTTCTAAACTATAGGTGAGTCAAACTCTTGTTGTAGTGCAACTCACTTGTATACTTCGACAATTCGTTAACAACTTAACACTTAGTCATTTAAGCATACATCCATGAACAAAGAGGACACTTGCGAAACAAACACGAGACACATATATAGTGCGGGTGGTACAAGATGTGCCTAACACTTGACTAAGTCTTATTATTGTGAAACAATGACAATATGAACACTACTGTCTTGGTTTACAACATGGGCAGAGTCGCACGACTCGCCTCACCTCACCAAGACACTTATACACAAATTCGTCACACTAAGACTCATTTGTCGCAACTCCTGGGGTGCACCTTAGATATGCGCCCACCTTAGACACACTGTCTCTTCTCTATCACAAGACTTCGCACAAACCTACGGTTGTGTCTCATAACATGCCTCACCCAAACCTGCAGTTCTGTCTCATAGCATGCCTCACCCAAACCTGTGACAAGACTTCCCCAACTCCAAAATCACCTTGTCTGCTACTAGACTCAACCCAAAGAAGGTCGCCCCAAATTTGTCCACAGAATCACGTCAAGGCAACAAAAGTCCTCCCATGTGGAGCAAGTCGACCCCTTGAGGGAGCTCACCCCTCCTTGTCCAAATTTGCCGCATAACCTCAGAGTTGATCTTGTCCCCTTCACTTGCTCTATGCCTTGTGCTCTTATATGGACTCCAAATGTCACCTTCGCGAACCGTTGCGTCCTTTGGGTGTCTCACGCCCCTTCGCGGACCAATGCACCGAAACGAACCGACAAGCCCCTTCGCAGACCGATGTGCTCCTTTGTGGATCGACACGTCCATGAACTCGTGTGCCCCTTCATGGATCAACACGCCCCAACCTTGGGTGCACTCCTCATGTTGATGTGCACCAACCCCTTTGGTGCACCCCTTCTCTTGGTCGCTTCCGCCCCATGGTTCGCCTCATGCTTGGGCAAGCCCCTTGGCGTGTTCGCGTGCCCAAAGTGCCTATTTCCTCAACCAATGCAACTCTTGGGTGTCGGAGCAACCTCAAATTCCGTCTCCCTAAGGACTTGGGCGAGGGTGCCTGTGCCCTTCTAGCCAAAGACCTTACACCAATCATAATCCTTCCACCAAGGTGTCATGAGTGTGAGGTATCTATTTCGCCAAAATCACATAGAACTTACACTTAGCCCCAACTACAATTACAATCACAATTACACAATAAAAATGAGCACAAACCAAAATTGTCATTAAAAAGACTTAAGCCTCAATAAAACTAACACAACACCACGATTTACCGACCACAACACCACACTTCACCAACCCACTGAGCGAAATGAATAAAAACTTATTTCCATTTAAAATAATCCTCTCCGTGTTTATATATATATATGGCGTGGCTAAACTTATATGGATAACGCACAACCTTGTCCACATGGGGAACGCATGGCTCTAATCGTTAGCGGGCCCAAGGGCGGTTAGGAAGTCGACCCACCTCTACCCAAAGGTCACCAATTAATGTGCACGTTGGGCACACAACACCTCTAGTGGCCTCTCCTCCACACACATTCTTTTTTAAACATTAATTAAATATTACTCAACGAATCCACCAACAACAGGAAATCAAACGCAACGAAATGAAACGAGATTTCGGATCGAATGAAATAATATGAAATGCAAGGTCCGCCAATGAGGTGCGAGACTTAGATCGGATCAGATCGAGCTTTCTCGTCCACGAAATTGATACGCGATTCCAGGTGTCACAACCTCGTGAAACGAACCCTCGAACAAATAGAGTAAGCTGTGGGGATTTCTGTCCACGTGGCAGTTGGAGGCTCCTAGGGTCTTCTGCCTGTCCGGACACCGCTAACAGCCCCACTCTCAAATTTCTGTCCGATTGCCTCTATCTTGGCGGCGCTTCTCCAAATTTCACTACTCTCTCCCCTGCACATATTTATAGCTAGTCGAGGAGTTTCGATCGGATTTACCAGAATTTCAGTACCTTGACCGGCGAACAGGTCGCAGGTTCGATCCCGAGAGCTCAAGGAAGAAGAGATCTTCTTAGTAGGTCGGCTGTGAAAAGATGTCTCTCTCTCCTCGACAAATTGTTGCTAGGCTTTCTCGTTAGCAGGGGTCTGTGGATGGGGAACTGGCGTGTCGGTGCAGTAAGAGGCCATTACAGTTCTCTGGTCGAGCTATGTCAGATTGGGGTTTATACGAGGTAGATAAACACTCTTCTTCTTCCTCTTAGTCTCTGCCTTTTAGCTGCAATATGTGCAGAGACTTCTCTGACATACAATGTTGAAGGCAAAATTTATAAATATTTTATTTGAGCCTTTAATCAAAAAAATCCTTAGCTGAAATTTTGCACGGGCTTGGTTAGTTTGAAAAGCTTAGGGTTGGTAATTTGAGTTCAAGAGGGACTAACTCTGCAAGGTGACTTGGACTTTTTTTTTTCCTTCCTTCCTTTTTCTCTTTGCGCATGTTAAAAAAATGAGTTCTCTGAAGGCAGCTACTTTGATGAAGACTATAGTTTTGAGTCCGTTTTAAAGATTCTTTGAAAGTTTCCTTAGACAAGTCCAGGCCTGGTTAATTTTTGTACCTTTGTGATCAAAGCCACATGACTCGGACTCGTCAACCAGGCAAACCCAAAGTAGAAAGTCGGCGCCACAAAATTCAGCAATAACTCAACTTTTATTAAAACAGGGATTATACACTAAAAAAATGCAGGGAACATAAACTCAGCAAAACCCTGTAATACTTGGTGAAATTTGGTGACAGAGCCGAGTCTGATCTGCCTGATCCGGAGTTTTAATGGAGCTCGCCTTGTCAGTTCGGAGAGAGGGGTAAACTCGAGAGTACTGGTAGAGTTATAAAAACTCCTGTTTAAATGCTTATGATTTGTGCTGCGATGAACTTTTCTTTGCATATTTATGAAAGTTTGTAGCATTAAAAGGCCTTTGCCCTTCAATATCAGATGTGCACAGAGGGATGGCAGCAGCTCCCGCTAAACCACGCACTATAGTTATATGGAGGCTAACCAGACTCGATGTGTACATTCTGGGAAACATTTACATCCTCATGATCAAACTTACAACCCTCACTCTGTTGTTTGCTGTGTCCAATTCAAGCCCTTTCCACTCTCAATGGTCTGTATGGCTTAAATTCTATGGAAATCTAGGATGATCGGGTCATACTTGTCGTGTATGTGAGAATTGAATTGAGGCAACTGGCCTATGGGACTGAAAAGCTTACATCCGATGCAAAATTCCAAGGTACAATAAGGAAGAGGCGAGATCCTTGATGTGGTAAAATAAAACTTTTGGTCTACTTATCTGGATTAGGCCTTCTTCTCTCTCTGGACTTATATTATGGTAAGTTCACATGCTTTTTTCTTCCTTCCTTTCTCGTTTTTTTTTGGTCTGTGTATAATAAATTAGCTCTTTGAAGCCCACTGCTTTGACGATAGCTATTGTTTTGAGTTTGTTTTATGGATTATTGAAATTTTTTCTCAAGACAAGTCGAGGGCTAGCTACTTTTTGTACCTTTGGGATCAAAGTCATGTGACTTTTTCTTGAGGACTACGCAAACGCAAAGTGGAGTCAACTTGGCACAACTCAGCAATCACTTTGCTTATTAAAAAATGAGGGAACATAAACTTAGCAAAACTCGAGTAAACTCAAGTAAACTCAACAAAATGTGGTAAAACTTGTCAAACTATTGACCAAAACCTAGTTGATTGGTTTTCATTGGGTGTTTTAACTTTTGATAGAGCCTTGCTTGCCAGTTTGGACATTGAAGTAATCTCAAGAGTACTCGTAGAGTTATAAAAAGTCTTGTTTCAGTGATTGTGATTTGTGCTATGATGAACCTTTCTTTGGATATCTATGAAAGTTTGTAGTTATGGGAATTCCTTTGCCCAACAATATTAGATGTGCCATTCTACAAAACAATTTCATCCTTATTATCAAATTTACAACGATCACATTGTTGCTTGCTATCTAATCAAGCCCCTTTCACTCTTAATGGTTTGTATGGCTTAAAGTTAATAACAATCTAGGATGGTGGAGTCATATTTGTTGTGTTTGTGAGTATTGTATTAAGTTGAATTTTATTAAAACACATACGAGGCCAACTACCCTATGGGATTGGAAGGCTTACATCCGATGCAAAATTCCAAGGTACAGTAGGGAGGCGGCAAGATCCATGACGCACTAGAAAGAAGTTTTGGATTACTTAATATGGATTGGGCTTTCTTCTCCCTATGGACTTAGATTTTGGGAAGGTCACATTTTTTTTGTTCCTTACTTTTTTGTTGTATTTGTAATAAATTAGCTCTTTGATGACGACTATTGTTTTGACTTTATTTCAAGATTGCTGAAAATTTCTTGTGACAAGTCTAGGCCTAGTTAATTTTTGTACCTTTGATCAAAGTCAGATGACATGAACTTGGCAACCAAGGAAACCCAAAGTGGGGAATCAACTTGGAAAAACTCAACAATTCCACAACTTATTAAAGAACTAGGATCATACACTCAATATGTCAGGGAACATAAACTTGACAAAACTTGGTAAAACTTGGCAAGCGTTATTGACCAAAATTGATTATGATCGATTTTTCCTTGGATTTATTACGAATGCTTGTGATTTGTGTTATGATGAACTTTTATTTCAGAATTTATGAAAGTTTGCAAGTCCGAGAAGGCCTTTTCCCAACAATATTTGATGTGCACATCTTGTGTAAACACTTACATCCTTAGGATCAAATTTACAACCCTCACATGGTTGCTTGTTGTGTCTCATTGAAGCCCCTTTCACTCTTAATGGTTTGTATGGCTTAAAGTTAATGACAACCTAGGATGTTTTAGTCATGTTTGTTGCATGTTTAGGATTTGCTTTGAATTGAATTTTATTAAAATGTCCACAAGACCAACTGGCCTATGGGCACAAAAGGTTTACATCTGATATCAAGTTTCAAACTACAACTAGGAGGAGGCAAGATCCACGATGAGGTAAAAATAAGTTTTGGACTACTCATATAGAGCAGGCCTTCCTCTCTCCGTGGGCATGTCTCCTAGTTTGGTTAGATTGGCTTCGAGTAACTTGTCCCTAAGGCACATCATCTTGGAGGATCTCTTAGAGGTGTCCTCTACACGCTCCTCTCCAAAAACCAACTCCCAACGATTGTGCCTACAAAATCAAACCTAGTTGATGCACAATATGTCAAGGAACAACTTAGAACTTAATACATAACAAAGTCATGACTTTGGAGTTAGTGATGCACAATTATAGAAGAGTAAGGATGTATTGCTGCAGATGAACATGAATGTGGCCTTCCTCATTTACTGTGATAAATTTACCTAAGGTGCTTCTAGGGACTACTTCATGGTTCTTTGCATTAAATGTTACTTGCTATGAAATCACTTTACTTTGTAATGCTTCTAGTACCTCCTTGTCATTGAGCCCTCTCATTTATTTTCTTATGAAAACCCCTAATGAGCATTTATATTGGAAAATGGATATCATTCTATGCTTCCATGCTACAAAATTGTGGCCTTCAAACTTTTTGAATAGCTCTTGCATGATAGTTTTGTTTTTTGTATTTGGTGGAATCGACAATTGGGTGGGTTCGTACTCGCGTGACATGAGGTCGAGTTTTCCCACCGCTACCACTATAACCTCTAGACGTACCCCTGCGGTCCCACGCGCGGTACACACGACTTCGCAAGGTTCGAACCAGAGACGTCGCAAGGAGTGCCTTAACAATGCACCCTATCGCCAACTGATCTACACCTTTGGGACTGCTCTGGCATGATAGTTGACAAATCATGAGAAAGATAAAATTTGTAAGAGAGTTGCAAAAACCAAAACATAAGGGTATATACAATGGGATCGTATATCCTCTTTCGAAGAGTTACTAGGGCAACAACAAACTCATAATAAATGAAAGCATCTAACTCTTTGGCATCGTTAATCAAGAGATGACCTTTGGAAGACAATTGCATACATACCTCTTCTTGCCAAGAGTGGCAAAAAGATTGGATTAAACTAACCTCATTATGGAAAACATACTCGCACCTTAACTTCAAGATTGTAAACAAGGCTGTAATCCGAAGATAGTCCCAAATGCACATGAAGTGAAACAATACCAAGGACCATGGGTCACCAAAATGAGTTGCGGGCTAATGAAGTTGTCCTTGAAGCAACTCTAAATGTTGACCTTGAACATATTTCTAGCAAGTTCTATCGAATTTGTACTCCCATAAAATGTTTTTTAAGGTCTTTGAGCGACTGTAATAGGGGCAAAGGCCATCCACCAACTCGCTTTTAGCAAGGCGAGATTTGGAGGGAAGCCCTTGGTAAAAAATGAACCATGCAAAAACTTGTAGCTTGTAGTTGAGTCAATGTGACCAAACATTGTGCAACCGACAAATCCACCTAACCCTAAGGTCAGAAGATGTCCATCTAACATTCAACATAGGAGATAAAGGATGCTTCTAATGCAGAAGATAGTAAAGTTTTTTGTATCATATTATTGAATTCGCTTCCCAATTCTCCATCCCCAATCACTCCAAAAAGGGCCCTCCATATCTATATTTATCTTATACTGTTCCTTAGGAGGAAGAATTCCATAATGTCTTTGATAGTCGGATTATCAATTGACAAAAGAGCCTTCTAATGAGCTAAATATCTCCAATCCTTCTAGTCCTTAGATGTAAAGTCCCAAAGATTCCTCCAAAAGAAAATCCCTTTCTTACTCAACCCACGTGCCTAAAATTTGGGAAACTTAGAAATACATTGCCCCTGATGTAACCAACTCTAAATAGGGCATCGTGCCAAGTCCCATCCTGCACAACTCCAAAGAAGTTCCATCTAATCAAAGGAGTGACAAACTTTGAAGAATTCCACATGCTTTGACAAATGATTGATCTATACACCTTAAAGAGTTGAGGGGATGAGATAATATCACATAAGCTAAAAGGGATTTTGATCAAGAGTAAATGATGGGTAGATTGAAATCAATAACGCAAGAGGATTTTCCATGGGATGGACCCTTCAAGGCACCCACATGCTCCGCCAAATGATTGATCTATATACCTTAAAGAGTTGAGGGGATGAGATAATATCACCCAATCCAAAAGGGATTTGGATCAAGAGTAAATGATGGGTAGACTGAAATAGAGGATTTGCCATGGGGTGGACCCTTCAAGGCACCTGACTATCCATTTCGCGACCAAGCTATAACCTTGTGTTGCTGCATCAATAAGGCACTAGTTCCACAAATCAACAACTAAAAGATTAGTACCAAATAGAATCCCAAGATAGTGGACAATCACTCATGGCTTGACCCAACTCCATAAATGTGGAGTCCAAGCTAGAGAATCCTCAAGCCCAACCAACCAATAGTCTATTTTCCATTCATTGACCACTGCCTGAAGCACTACAAAAAGTATCTGAGCAACCCCTAGTAACTTCCATTATAACGTTTCCCAGCTTGACTGAGGTTCATCACATGTAGAATATACATAATTTTTTTTTTTTGCTAACATATCCTGTAGCTTACCAGCTATAGGAAAACACCTAGTTTTAACCACTTTCTGGTACCATTAATTAAATGCATCTACAAGATTCTAAAATAAACATGAATGCAATTAATAAATTAATCACAACAACATATAATTCATTCTCATACACAGAGTAAAATGCACAACAGTTAAACTCAAAAAAATAGATAAACACTTATCTTTTTAAAACAATTGCGCAACTAGCTACTTGGGACAAACATTCCTCTCAACCATAGGTTTGTTGTTTCATATCTCAATAGCAAGTCACCCCTCGAGCTGGGGCTAGGAATCCGCGAAAGAGGGTGCCTCTCACTATCCACTCATAGCTCACATAATACCACAACCCACCCACATTCTCCTGTATCTATCTCGATTTCTACCAACTTTCTTCCTCTCAACCTGCTCAACCCAAGGAATGTACCCCTTCACTGCTCGTAGTCCCTCGGGCATCCCATCCATTTATTAGGGTCTCTCTGGCACATGTAACTAAGAATCTCACTATTGGGAACTCAAGGGAAACTCGCTGCTAGGAAAAGTATTAGGAAAACAACAACAACAAGCTTCTTGCTCCAGTGCAACTTGTTACCCCCCCTAGACTAGGGGTAACTAAGGAGATGATGTCTCGAGGCTTGCAGGTAGCAGACATGGAGTGCTAAGAGCTAGGTGACCAGCTAAGCCCACATTGAGCAGATAGAGCCCCTCCTCTCCACCACACATCATCATTCATCGTTAGTAGCATAGTAGCATCTGCCACACCAGCCTGGCCCAAGAAGGACGACAAGGCTTGCTTCATGAGGTAACAAGTCTAGTCTCATGGCAAGTGTCATTTTAATAATTGAAGCATTTGAGCATGTTGTAAGGGATCCTTTCTTGATTATGGAACGTATGCTTGGAAATTATACCTTTTGCCTTATTTCACCTTAGTGGTTGACATGGTTTCCTAGTAAGTGGGTCACCCTCGGGAAAAGGGTTGCTACTGGGGGGTCTCCTTGAAGGGTCATCATACCATTCCCGCTCATATTTACCACTTTCCACACCTCTTCCCCTTTGTTTCCTCATCTTTTGGGTTTTTGGGTTCATTGACCCCAAGAAGCCCTTGTACCTCATTTCATGGGAGGAAGGGGTTGAAGGCCCAGAGGTGTTGTAGCTAGCGCTGTAAAATTCAAAAGCCATAATCTATCCTTCTAGATGCTCGCCCTAAGGTCCTGAGAGAAATTAAACTCTTCTCCATAAAAATGAAGGACTTTTAAAGGGAAATAAATAAAAATGTCTCGCTTGATGGGGGAATGCATCACACTGCCTTTTAATTTCTAGTGCATATGGCACTTATTGTATTTTAACTTCAAGTGGCATTGCGATGCTCTTTTACTTTCCATTGCACATAGCGCTCAATGTTCGGACCATAAAAAAATGAAAGGCAAATAAAGGGATTGTAAAAATGTTGCATTGCAAACGAAGGGATGCAACGCACCCTCCACAAAGGCACCCATAAATGAGACAATATGAGTCCTTGATATGTCAAGAACCCCATGCCCAAAAGTACTATCCCAATCCATCTCACACTCACTACATGGCCTAGAGAGGTTCTTCTTGAGAAACATTCCTTGACTTGGGGATTGGCCTACCCAATAGGGCACCATGACACCCTCTCCATACCTAAATTTGGCAAAGTTTATAAGGTCTTTGAGCATTTGTTTAATTTGAAAAGGGGGGACTTAATGCACTCGTTTGGGTGGTTCTTTTATTAAATGTGGCTTACTTGGCATGATTCATATGACTTGTGGAGCCTTGGAGGGCGTATTTGCTTGTCTTTGCAGGACCTTGCTTGGTGAAAGCTATTCATGGAGGTACTAGGCCACTTGGACCTTCATAGGGGCTTGGAAGCCCACTGGATGGATGTTGCGCTCCACTCATTTGAGACCTGCAATGATGAACGTTGCACCTTGGGAGATGTCTCTAGCACTTGGACAAGTCCCGAAAGCATGAAAAGGAGATGATGTCACCCTAGTATGCCCAAACGTCTCTCCCTTGGAGCATGACGTCACACTTTTGAGGGGACGTTTTACCATTTAGATGCACTTGGTGGTGTTGTGGGCTTGAAGCCCCATACTCTTGCTTGATTTGGGGGAGATGTGGCACACTTCTAACATGACATCCTAGCCTTTGGAGGCTTATCATCACACGTACCACCTTAAAGAAGAGTTTTATGGGATTATGTGCCATCATTTTGTAGCCTATGTGGGCAAAAAGAGCAAATCGATTTGCTAATTAAGTATTGTAATTTAGGTTTTAGCCTAAAATTATGGATTTAATTGTAATGTTGACAAACTATGACTTGGGTTTTCCTTTACCAATAGAGGCAAGTAATTTATCACAAAGACATAACTCATCACTTGATATTTTTACTCTTGGACTGGAATTTCGGCCCTCTTGGATGATTCACTATCTTTTCTTTTCTTGGCAAAATGGATGCAACTCTTGTCTATTGGAGCAATAAAGGCTATCGACTTCTCTTGATGGTTTTTCTTTGGCAAATTGTGGATGATATCTTGGTAGTAAGGGTTTATTGCATGCTTTCTCTTGGATTTAGTGAGAAATTTATGCAATTTATTGTTGTTTTGCTTGTTTAAATTCAAGAAAATATCCAAAACCCTGTTAGGATATTTAGACACTTAGGATTTAGTTAATATCTACTT
>JZKD02S1673600.1:1086145-1100439 GCA_000966675.3 Picea glauca | reverse complement strand
TTTTGAAGCAGAATAAACACAATGAACAACAATCACACATCCATGTAATACTCAGAATTTAGGCAACCAGCTAGGGAAAACCCCCAATGTGGGGAAACCCAAAGAGAGAGAGAGATTTTATTAGCTTCAGAAAAGTTATATCAGCAGCAAGATTATATTTACAGCCAAGAGAAAAACACTTACAACACTCAACAATCCCACAATAATCCAAATCCGTACTGTTGTACGACCCTCCTTTATTGGAAAACACCTTGAAAAATGTATCAAACAATAACTATATGGTCTGCTCCTGTACGGCCCTACTGCAGCAAGAAACACTCCAAACAACCAAGATTTCCATGCCCTCCAACTGCCTCAAAAACCATGCCCTCTTCCTTGATCTACGGACTGTACTGTACGCCCTCTTCAGCAGCAAGAAACACTCCAATCAGCCTTGAATTTTGTGCCCACAAACAGTCTCGAAAACCATGCCCTCTTCCTTGCTGTACGAACTGTATGGATCCGTATAGTACGGCCTCCAACAACAGCAAATAACTCAACAACTTCACACAGAAAATCACCTTGGGATATGTGCCCAATCTCCCTTGGAAAATGCGCCCAACTTGCTGCCCTTTCCTCCTCTCCTCAAAGCTCTCTCGGAAATCTCTCAATCTCTTCTTCTCATTGTCTTGCCCACTACGCAATGCATTCTCTTATAATTTGAAAGTGACCTTTCACCTTCTAAGTGTCTTTTCACCTTCCCCATCCCTAAATCCAAAGGCCAAGATCTAATCTTTCCTATACATGATCAAGGGACATGATTCATTCCCTTCAAACTAAATCACTTAAAATATTAAAGTACAATTTCACTTTATAACATAAGTGCACTTTATGAAATAAAGTCACTTTAATATTAGAAGGTACACTTTATTAAAAAGTCACTTTAATAAAAGAACCACTTTATTACAACTTTATAAAAACCCTTTACAAAGTCAAGTGCCTAATAGTGTAAATACAAGGTTACTTCTGCATACAGGACAAAACATGCAGAGTACCTCCCGAGCTATAAAAGCTAACAAATAGAGGCATAGTTAGTGTGGGTGAGCAGGGAAGCATGGCACTGAGATGAATTTGTAGGTGGGGAGATTTTATCTATGGAGCAAAAATGACAAGAAACAAGGTCGAGTTGGAACAGGAGGAACCTTCAACCGTAAGAAAAAAGTGTCTACAAAAACCCAAAATTGTTAGGTTTCCAAGTGTTTGACAAAATCTGTGAACCAAACCTTCCACTCAGAACAACAAAAAGTCAGAATTGAAGCTTGTTTACACAACAGAATATTCATTAAAATGTGGCTCTGACTTGAAGTATACACATCGAAAGTTATGCAATCTAACCCAGATCATGTAAGCAGTAAAACCCAGTAAAAGAAGTAACTGGAATAAGTGAAATAGCTATATAATAAAATAATAGATGAATAATTGAATTATAAGTGAAAAGAGTGCAATACATGTTATTAATACATGCTTAGTGTAGCACTTGACAATTGGCCTACATATGGGCTGACTGTTGTTTATAGTTACTATTCTAGCCTACATCCTAGCCCTAGTAATGAACATCTATATTCATTGCACTATCATACTTTTACGTCACCTTAAATCATTTCTTCTTCATTAACAAGCATGGAGAGGAGTTCTAGATAGCATGTATTAACATAATAGAATTTTATTTCCTTGCAATTGACTTATGCTTGTTGTGAAATGCATGAATGGTTCGGCTTTGTGTCGAAACTGAAACCGATCACCATATTGCATGAGGGGACTTGCCAGCTCTGCCACCTTCAGGTCATTGAGACGGAGGAGCACTTCATATTCCGCTACCCACCCTATTATGAGATCTGAGGACATTTCTTTTGACTTTTCATGGAGTCCCAGAACTCCCTCTCGTCCTTCTTATGGTTCCAAGATCAAATATGCATGGCCTTGTATATAAGGGAGGCCCATGGACTTAGAGCCCACTTGCTCTGGCCACCTTCGCATAGATCAGACATCTCCAGACTGATTACCTCCTACTTCTTGGTGCATCTAGCATATAGCGGCACCAAGAGGTAGGTAGACTAGAGCACTGCCTCAGAAGCTAGACCTGTGAGATCTCAGGTGGCCATCCATGGTCCACCTACGAGACGCTTATCGAGTTGTTGCCTCAAGTCTCGGGATAGTTTACATAGTACCAGCAGATGGACCATTAGTCAAGGGAATTCTTCTTCCAGACTTCGGTAGCAGGCTACATCGTCCAAGTAGTAAGACATACCTCTGACTAGATCTTATAGTACTACTAGGTCCTCTGACTAGTCATCTATCAAGAGCTTCTTCCTGATAGCCTTGGATGTTAGGTGAAGGAAGTTGTCCCTTCCGCCCTCCCTCAGTAGTTTGCTTCGAGGAGCTTTGATTCGAGTCTCTTAGGCGAGACATCCTCCTCGGGAGTCTTTGTTTCTCAGTAGCTCTTATTTATATCTGCAGTACTGCTTAGTAGTCTGCTCCTTTCTCTTAGGCTTTACTTCTTATTTTGTATAGCTTAGATTTGATGCTTTTGTGATTACCTTCCCTTTCCTTGATATCTATGACTAAAATGGGCATCCTGCTTATAATTGGAAAAGGTGTTCTTGGCCATTAACAAAAAAAGCAAATAGCCAGATGGTTTTTTCCAACAGGATCTGCAAAACTGTCAGAAAAGAGCAGTTGTTCTCTCTTATAAATCGGACTCTATGGGACAACTGAGGTTGCCATGTCCCTATTGTATTTAATCTTTTTGCCAATAGATGTATTAGCTTTTTAAAAGTCATTATTATGTTTGGTTTAACTCTTTTTCGTTGCAGGTTAGGAATCCCTTGATTTTATTTTTCATGAAACTGTGCTATCACTAATTTGGCAAACTTAAGTATTTAGGTAGTGATCTCCTTTCATCAGATAGAGTAATTTCCTGATTAATTGTTTATCACATGTTGAAGACTGTTAGAATTAACATACCTATCCTCCTTCAAAATAAAGGAAGTGACTTTGGGGAAAATTGTCCAACTAAAAATATCCGATTAACTGCAGGCAAAGACAAAAGTTGATCTTGTTGGATTTTCATGTGTGAAAGAGATCTTTTCTAGTTATATACTATATCCCAGTGAATATCTTCTTAATTATTATATTTTCTGTCAGCCGCTGGCAGTGCTTAATTTATCAAATTATTGTGAAGCAGCACATGTACACACTCCCTTGCATCAACAGGTAAAGTGATTGTGCCATGTAGAGTTATTTGAAGCACTGGTCAATCCACAGCATTTCTTATTGGCTATCCATAAAGAGACTTTTACTGCTTGCTGATGACTTATTCTTTCCTTTGCTGTGTCTACTCACATCTAACGTGGAATCTTATTTGTAGTCTTGCACTTTTGGATGTAGAAACATTTTGGCGTCAAAATGAATCAATTTCTTTTAATCTTTATTTCAGTCTTAGACAAATTTCTTGTCCGAAGTTTAATTTTTGCCTAATATGGCACTACCATAAATACAAAATAAACTCTCTTGAGGAATGATCTAAGAATATATGTTCTTTTGTGATTTTCTCAGATCGATGATGTGGTTTGGGATGGATTTGAGCAGAGTGATGACCATATTGTGCCTGATCCTGAAGACACACAAGAAGGTACTTGGATGGTGAAATATGATAATAGGAAAAAGTCTCTCAATGTTCTATCTAAAAGTACAGAGCAAAAGCCTGTAGGGAATAAAAATGTTTTGCACAGGGAAAAGGAGGAAGTTATGGCATGTTCAAATGGCAAGGAGGAACCATCGACTCAGTTACTGGATATGGATACATGGTGTGATGTACAAGATGAAAAGCAGGCTACTTACAACCTGATGCATACTGATTCTGGAATGGGGATTAAATCTGGACAAGGAGTGGGTAGTGATTGCTATACAGACATAAAACTAGGGTCAGCTGAGAATGACTTAATTATAGGGATTTGTAAGGAGGATTCTATACTTGAGAATGGGGATTCTGTACTTGGGGACAGGGATGCAACAATTATGAGTAATTCTTGTGATTTCTCACTGACTGATATTTGCCCACCAGAAGATGACCTTGAATTTTTTGGGCATGAGCATGGAGATAAAAATAGTTGCAACCTGCTGGAGTATGGTTGGGCTAACATTGGCAATTTTGAAGATGTTGACAGACTTCTTAGGTATAACTTGAATGTTTTTGTCTAAACTTTATAGCTCCATTTTACCTGCAGCTAGTAGCCAGTGAAAGCATGAAGACTTTTTTTGGTACATTATCAGTATGCAACTTTAATATAATGCTTGACACTTATGCTATCTATGTATGTATTAATTATTCATCCATACTGATCTAAATAAATAGAAAGTTATACTTTTTTTTCAGTGTATTTTATGTATATAGCTAGATGAATTCCACATGCAGTAGTTATTATGTAATGATTTTGATTATTTTTTTTCACATCTTCTTCTATGGATTCCTGAGTTGTGGACTTCTTTCTTGGCTTTGTTCAGGCTATCTAATGTAATTTGTTTCTTATTGCTTTTGAAGAACTATTTTGGCATTTTCTGCTCATAAGTGATGCTTGTTCCAGAAACTGTGAATCTACAATTGGACATGCAGTGAATAGCGGCGTGGATGAGTTATTATGGCTCTCATCATCCTCTGCTTGTGTTGATAATAGCCCTCAGGGGACTGTTCAACAGGAAATGGCCTCATCAAACCCAGATTCAAGAGCACTTAAAGGGAAATCACAGCAAGATGAACTAAAGATGGAATTCATGCCTTGTGATAATCCTCCCCTCCTGGCCTCATGTCAGAAAGGTGATTCAACAGTCATTGATTGTAAGAAGGATGATAGTATCTCAAATGCAGACAAGCCTTTTGAACAACAGTCTTCTGGGCACATTGAACAATCACAACAGCATGCACTGAATGAGAACAAATGCTCATTGGAACAACAGGTGTGTAGAACATCCATCAAGTGACTTGATACAAGTAGGGTCCTGGGCTGCAGTATCAGATTTGTTAAATTTCGGAGTTAATGAAAGCTGCTTTTAGAGTGCTTTCAAAACAATGCATAAGTTTGTAATTGTATGTGATCTATTCAGAGTCAAATTCAATAGGATCCTGGAATGATTTTGCTGATCTCTTTGAGCAGCTTCTTGCCTATGAGATTTCTTAGTTTCCTTATCATGCTGATTGGCAGCGATTAGAGAACAGTGGGAGGCCAGAAGGAACACCGAGGTTTCAAATAGAAGGCACTGGTATCAAGCAAGAGGACAAGGTAATGTGCTTCAGGCATTTTCCTTGGTATAATTTCCCAACACATGGCTTATTTGGTTACTTCATTTCTGTTGTTCTGTTTTGTTTTGTGAAAGATATTAGTTGGTGTTACACAGGGATGCGCACCCCCCATGCTTCCCACATTTCCAGGATAGGGAAACTCAGTGCAGGAAGCTTCCCCATGTGCCCCTTTTGGGGAAAACTTGAAGAGATGCAAGGTGGGTGTTTCTTAAGAAATGGGGAGCATTTCCTTTTTATGGGGGATGCCTAGGTGCTCCCCTCAAAAAAGGGGGATGCCAAAATGCCCACCATGGTTTTTTACCAAAGGCCTTAGAAACAGTGAAAAAAATATTTAAAAAAACTCAAAACCCTAAAGCGAATGTGACGTAATTTCATGCTTTTATTGTTCATGTTTGTGACTTGTCATTGTTTTTCATATATTTAAATTTTTTATTTTTTAAGGATTTCAGACAGGGTCCCCTATTCCCATGACATTTCCTAAAATCTGGGGGTTGTCTCCACACCCACCCCACAGTAACAGGATATCTTCAAGTCCACATGGGTCCTGCAAAGTCTGATCGACCAGTAACTGAAATGGGTTGGTTTGACCTAGACCCAGTGGGTCTGAGTTGGACTTGGGTTGACCACCTGGATCCATCAAAAAACGGATAAACCCATTGAGTTTGCCTGGAAAAGGATGAAACCCCTCGAGTCAACTGTAAACCCACAAAGTCAAACATATAACTGTTGAGTCAAAGAGTCTATAAAACAGACGTTTTTGTCATTTTCACCTTTTTTACTTGCGTCCCCTGGAGTTTTATGAGAAGAGTTTCTAACTTAGGTTTTGAACTTGAAGCACAACAGCAAGGGTTTTGGACATTTGCACACCAGTTAGGATTTTGACTGGCTCTGGGGTTTTGTCATATAGATTCGACTCTTGAGTCTTGATAGTGGATATTCATGAATCATAAGCCACGGTCCATGGCAATTTAGAATCTTCTTAAATCTTGATGGGTGAATGATGATAATRGATATGACCATTGATCATGCTCATATCATGTGMATTGTGCACTGTATGATATATCTAGTTATGTTTGGATATGTTATTTTTGTATTATATTTGGTGTATTTATGTTATAATCAGTGTAATCTCCCATGTATAATCTAAATCTACTTTATTGGTTTTAAATCTACATTTTCTGTATTGTCATGGTGGGCAAGTCTTTGTCGAGTCCTGCATCAGCTTTAACTCACTAATGAAAACAAGTCTTATCCCGAGTTGACTTGGAATCTCTGGCCAAAACAAGCCTTGTCCAGAGTGAGCTTTAACTCCAACCAAAACAGGTCTTGTCCCCATTCCCGTGCCCCCCGTCCCTGAAACTTGGTGGAACATTGATATTAGTCTAGCAGACTGCCAGATTTGTGAACAATAAAAACATATTTTTCTAGAGCAAATGTATTGTAAATTGTAATATAAGATTAGACAAGTCTAGTTTTGTAAGTCTGCAGAAAGGGCTTTATTTACACTGATAATTTGGCATCCCTTATATTTTATGACTTGGTTAGCCTTATGAACGACAACTCTCTTTTTGTAATCGGGATTCAACATAACATAGTTACAACTTTATTGCTCCCATTCCATAGGAATGAAAAATTATAATACTTTGATGGTTGTGCTGCCTAGATTAAGTGTATAAAGTGTTTCTTATGTTTGGTATTGTTTCAACTTTGGAACAAGACAATCTGGTAATCTTCTAGTGGTGCATATTTTATATCCTTGAGTTGAATTTTCAGCCTTACTTCAGCAATGCAAATTTTGATTGACCATTTTAGGGCACAATTGTAAAACATAAGCAGTTATTTTCATTATATATTACCTGGTTTATCTTACTTCACTACCATTATCACAGGCTAACTCGTACAGAAAGCAGACAAGTCACAAACAACCTGAAGAGAAGAACAAGAAGCATCTCTCTGATAGGAAAGCTACACAGAGTATGCCACCTGTTATCTCTTATTCCACAGGCTTTCAAGGGCACCAGTCTATATCTTCAAATATACAGAATTCAGTATCATCAGCTCTGCAAATATTCCCCTCTCCTGTGCATGCTTCACAGGTCTACCCTCAGGTTCCATATATCCACGCAGGCTATGGGTATCCTTTGCATTATATGCCTATCATGCCTTCTTTACCAAATCTTAGACCCCAGTCAGATCAATCTCAATCACTATTTATTGGTTATCAGCTACCAGCAGATGTATCAAATCAACCACAGCATATAAAGAAACCTTTTGAAATTCCCTCAAGGCCTTCTAGTATGACACCACAAGAAAAGATAGAGAAACTAAGATGGCGCCAGCAGATGCAGGCAATACATGCAATCGAACATCAACAACAGCAATTTGGTGGTCAGAATGATTCCATGGATCATTCTCTTGTTAATAAGCAGCCACAGAAAAATCAATCTCAGCATGCAATTGTAAGTCCAAAGGAAGGGGCTAGCAAAATTTTGCAGTCATTAAGTGTAGAATCAGATTCATTAACTCCACGGGAAAATTCCACTGCAGCTTCAGTAGTTACCTACGTTGATGATGATGATGGCTCTCTAGAGGCAGCTGTACTTCATCAGCTTCAAAGTGTCATAGCAGAGGTAAAACAATGGCTATAATTGGATCTTGTCTTATCTTATTGGAAGAATGGCATGATATTTATTTTGAATACAATTGTAATATCACTCTTGCTAAAATTTGTTTCTTCCTGTAGTTGGATATCAGAACAAGGTTATGCATCCGAGGTGCATTATTTCGTCTTGCTAGAAGTGCAATGCAACGGCGCTGTGTCAATGATATGAAGAACAGTAATCAAAATCATGAAGAACAAATTGGAGTAGGTGGCATGTGCATGTCTATCGATTGTGACGAAATGCGGATTAATAGGTTTGCTACCCTAGCAAAATACTTTGCACTATGGTGTGCTGTTGTTTTTTTATCAAGCAGTAGATATAATATCGTTCAGAAACCAAGAAAAATGTTATTGTTCAGTTTTTAATATTTATGTCATTAGGTTTCAGAACTAGAGTAATGACAGTAGTCGTAAGCAAGCATGAAACTTCTGACCATATTGTAAGGTGTGCCAAAGATGAGAAAAGATTTCAAAACCATGGAGCCCTGAATTCCAAACTCAGCTGCATTGCAAATCATGCGTGCAAAATTAAACAAGCCTCTAATTAACTGATCTACTGCATAACTTTCTAAAGTACGGATGCTATAGTAGGCAACATAAATGACATTGAAAATCAACCAGATTTGTAATTGCTCTACACAGTGTGTTTGTTGTGACATATTTGCTATCTACCACTGGGACATGACTTCTGCACACTAAGTCCTTAAACCAAATATTTCTGGAGTTGTATTAACCTTTGTTTAGTTTAGCCAGCAGCAAAATATTTTTTAAGTAGAGTTTAATAGCATGGAAACCATTGTGCTCTGAGTGCAGGTGTACAGGAGTGAATGACATGGAAACAGAGACGAATCCAATTGATCGCACCATTGCTCATTTGCTTTTCCATAAGCATTTGTTACCTTCAGCAGGACCTGTTAGTGCGACTGCAGGTGCTAGCGATTCCACTTATTCTATGAATCCTCAGTCTCTTTCTGAAGCACCAAATCCCTGGCTATGTCATCCTCCAGTGTCCAAGTCACCAACTGGGCTTAGCATAAACCCAACAGTCAAGACCCAGCTCCCTATACCAGTTCAATCACCTACATCCATGCCGCAGACGGGGATAGGATGTGGTACTCAGGCTGTTAATAATTTAAAAAGTTCTACCTCAGGTGGTTCTTCGACCACTTCTGTCTTTTTCAATCATCGACTGCATGGTCCTTCAGCCTCTTCAAGTCTCCAAAACTACAATCCTCCTGCTGAAAGGGATGTCATTTTGGATACTAGTGAAGGCTTGACAGAACTACGATGCCAGAACCTGCCTTCACATCAAAGAGATGGTGAGATTTTTTCACCAAGCACTGGAAATATGGTGAAGCAAGAACCCATAGAAAGCATGTTAGTTGATATGATGAATGCAGATTCTGAAGTTCTGACATCAGAACATTTTTCAGAAATTGGTGATACAAAGAAACGCCGTATCAGTCTTATTACAGAATGAAATTTTTTCTGTCCAGCAAAATCTCCAGGAAGCTGTAGCATGTTGGCAGTACGCAAGGTTAAAATCCAAAGAAAGATACAACGAAGGAGAAAGCTGTTTCTTGGAGGCAGTAGTAGTCTGTTATTAAGTTTTTTACTTTGGCTAAATTGCAAACTTACAATTCTATGGACCTGGTGCAGAGAACTGAGCTGCCATATATGCCACATAAATACCCTCCTGTTTTATCCCACCATTAAGATCTTCAGTGTGTTAAACTGATTAATTTTCATCCTTGTATGTTAAACTGAAAGTAACTCCTTTTAAACTTGATTTTCTCAAAACCTACCTCTCAAATGTGAAAATGGAAAAAATAAATAGAGACAAAATGTATAAGAGGTGGAACTTTAATTCGTTTGAATGTAAATGTGTAGGAATCTGAATTGTATTTTTAAAAGCAGAATCCAGAAGATATAAATAATCATAACGTCCATGAAGAGTCGGACTTTGGGGATCTATTATGGTGTCCTTTGCAGGATCTTCTTCTAAAAGATTATTTGCAGGGATTTTAGTGTGAACTTACATTTACAAGTACAAAGATTAAGGTTTTGTGCTTCACATTCTCGGAAATTTGCAGGTGTATTAGCAACCTCCTACACAATCATTTAGGCTACAGTATGTGAAACAAAGACTGCTCGCTAGTATCAGGTTGTAAAATGTTGTGCTTTGACGGCATGGATTGAGGTGAGGATATATGCCATGTAGAGTTGCAGATATTGGCCAGGCTTGGAGAACTGATCAGGTATCAGTAAAATCATTTATAAGTTTTACGGGTGTCTCAATCTTTAAGAAGGAAAAAACAATTGAAACTGAAAGTAGGACAGTTCATTTTTCTTGTATTCAAATGTTACACCATTCTGTTGAATAAATCCCCTGTAAAATGTCAAAATTTTGGATCTTAGATTGCATTATATTGTCTGCTAAAACTACTTTATGCTATTGTCTATCTTCTTTCTTTTGTTGATATAAACATGACCTTTTTAATCCATCTGTTTGAGGTGTTTTCTTATGATAACTCCTATCAAGTTTAGATGACATGATAATGAAGCATGATACCCGATGAAAGGGTGGTTCATCGGGTTTGAATGCACAAAATAGGAGCCTTGGGGAGAGTATTAATGTGGGAACAAAGTTGCAACATAGGAATATGCCATTGAAGTAGTAATGTGTAATTATTATGTACATCACATAGATAATAACCACAAGTCAGCTCACAAGGCCTGACACAGATATTGTCAGTGATGTTAGTGCTGGATCGACACTATCACATCAACTTAGAGACTTGCATTGCAGAGTTTTTAATGCATGTAATGTTTTATAAACCATCTTTTTCATAATTGTTATGCATGTGGTATTAATCACAACATACACCAATTGAAAATGGACAACAATTTGCACATATTTCTACATATTCAGTCTAAAAACATGCAAATTTATTTTAGATGTCAGAAAACATGCAAAATTATTTTAAAAGATGCCTGTATGTATGTTGTTCAAACATTCAATGATCAAATAAACAAGCATATATATATATATATATATATATATATCATTGTACTTGCATTGTAGAGTTTTTAGTGATGCAATGTTTTATAAACCATCTCTCTCATAATCGTTATCCATGTGGTATATTCTACAACAAACACCAATTGAAAATGGACAGCAATTTGCACATTTTTTAACATATTCAGTCTAAAGCATGCAAATTTACTTGAGAAGATGTCAGAAAAACATGCAAAATTATTTTAAAAGATGTCATGTATACATGTTCAAACAATCGGTGATCAAATAAACAAACATATATATATCATTGTAATACTTTATGAGAGAGATGGTTTATAAAACATTGCATGCACTAAAAACTCTACAATGCAAGTACAATGATATATATATATGCTTGTTTATTTGATAATTGAATGTTTGAGCAAAGTCATTGAAAATCTTTTACAATTATATATAAAGATATTTCAAGATTTTGATGAGTAACTATATCTAAATGGCTCAAGAAATGTTATACTTGAGTTGAATGCTTTACTCTTTTGTTCTTAATCATACAAATGAAAACAAAGGAGGGTTCAATCCAAATAAATTACCAATTATAATAACGAAAATTTTTGTGGTTGTCTACACTACACCACCTTTATTTATGGGACATTACAACTTTTCTATAATATTCAAATTACTCTTTTCCCAAAACTTCAATTAAATTGCTATAAATACTTTTAAAATTATAACACCTACTGAGGCTTTGGTTTGAGGCTTTGGTTTGATATGCCATGCATTTTGATTAGTTTCTAAATCAATGCTTCATTGATGTTAAGTCTTTAGTTCAAGTCAACCATCGATGCCACTAAGTTGAATGAACCATATTTATTTATTGAGACTTATAAAGTTGTTTTATGTTGTGATGATTGTAGAGTTATGATGGGTGGCATGAGGTCACGACCATATATCTATGGTTGTGTTATGGTTATGTGTGTTTTTGTTTGTGCTTGTGTAGATGCTTTTGTAGAACCATGGTTGTGTCGAGACTATTAATGCTTTAGCAAAACATGTGTAACTACGGTGTAATTGATTATTTTGATAAGAACGTGTTTGAAAATTAGGTGGACACTATCTTGGTGGAGATGATGAGGATTCTTTATGCACTTGTATTATGAACCAAAATATGGCTTTAGATTACCCAAGTGTCTGAAGGAGACACCATTGTGCTCTAAATTGATAGCAAGAAGGCTATCTATAATCTTATCAATTCTTGTTTACATTTAACATATCATGATTGATGTTTTTAATAAGTGTATGTGTGTTGTATAGGATGCAAGTGACTTGCCAAATTGTTTATCCTATGGACGCGATCATGTGTTAGGATGGAGGAGTAACGAGGGAAGTGTTTGAGAAGGGTGTAGAGACTCAAGACCTCTTGAGGACGTAGAGACCTAGGCTCAATTTATGTGGAGGAGTGGAGAGAGCCACTGTACATCTTTTCTTTATCCTATTATGTTGGGAATGGATGTTGAGGTTCATTGCCTTGGATGTGGTGGATAACCAAGAAACCTATGGTGGGATGTGAGGACATGATTGCATTATTCTCGATAGGGAAGTGATTGAGAAGGGTGTAGAGACCCAGGTCCTCTTGGGGGTGTAGAGGCCTAGGCCTAATTTATGTGGAGGGGTGGAGTGAGCTATCATACATCTTTCCCTCATCTTTTTATGTTAGGAATGGACAATGAGGTTCATTACCTTATATGTGGTGGATAACCAAGAAACCTATGGTAGAATGCGATGACATGATTTCCTCCTTCCACAGGACGTGAGGATATATTTGCCTGCATTCAACTTACAGTACTACCAATCACAATTGTCCATGCCATGGCGAGTGTAGTTGATTATCGAGGAATTAGGAGTTTAAGTACCTAACTACGATTATTGTTTGTTTTGAACTGAGCGTAACTAAGAAACTTTGAAGAGGTCATGTCAATGATTGTATATGGGTAGGATATTTAATACGATGCATTAGAATAAAAACATGGGTATGATTATCCACATGGTAATGATTGTCAAAAAAAATAATATTATGAAGAATATTATTTTATTTATCCTAAAAGATTTCATAAAGTTCATAAACATAAATATTAATTTAGAAATCATGATCACTTAAAAAGGTTTATGGTATAGAAACATTCACCGCTTCCATCCAATGGATAAGGTGGAGTCAAATCACCCATGTGGAGGTGGGTGGAGGGTTGTGGGTTGAGAGACCATAATAAAATAAACTATATATATATATATATATATATATATATATATATATATATATATATATATAAAAATATATAAAAGAAAATGATAAAAGGATTGAGAAGGAGAGAGGGAGGGGATTCTTTTATTGGAAATTATTTTGGTGAAATTAGGGAAAAAACTTGCAGAGTTGAATCTATCATGGTTTGGAACAATTTGGTATTGAAGGACACATTGAGATTTTCACTTCTTCGTTCTTAATCAAGATCACAAACTCAGATGGCCAAGGATTTGCAACGAATCTTGGGTTGGCATGGAGACACCAAATAAACATGGGTTTATGTAAGTGAACAATTTTTAGTTGACATTCATTAACAAGGTTTCAAAGCTTTATTAATGGGCAATATACTCTACTAATATTTTATTTTGAATTATTATTATTATTATTATTGCTTATATAATAATTACAATTACCAATAGTCTTTTAAAAATTAAGAATGTTTCGTTTTTTTTAACATCATGATTGCATATGAAATGAGAACAAAAATAGGTTTCTTGAATTATTAAACTAATAAATTGATATTTTGTGGAAAGTTAGAAAGTTTGATTGGAGAGTGTTGAAACTCTAATTTTATTATTGTTCATAGTATTATCATATAGTGAATTATTAAACATTGTGATTAAGATTACTTTCACTGATTAGAAAATGGCTTATTATAACTATTTTAAATTTTAAATAGAAAAAGAGGAACCAACTTTACTATGAGGTAGACTCAACCCTACAATTAGTATCAAAGCTACGTGCATAATCTCAAGAATCAACGTTATGATCACACAAATAAGTTATTGAAACCATTTTATTTTCTAGTCTATCTTTCCCTTCTCATTAAAGTTGTGGTGAAACACCAGTGTCTTTTTTGGTCCTGTGGGAAACCGTGTTTTTTACAGCACTAGCCAAGGGTTGTCCTCATACTTTAGATTAAAGTCCATATAAAAGTTTATCAACAAAATAGATGCTACAAATATTCCATGACACAATATGT
>JZKD02S1673600.1:1030905-1059627 GCA_000966675.3 Picea glauca | reverse complement strand
CCTGATTCTTTGATCATCAGCTGCATTCTTGTCTCTCTGAAGGATTTGGACCTGCTGGTTGTTCCTTCTGTAAGGGAATGAATTGGGATTCCTGGGAGCATAAGCATTAGGCTCTTTACTTCTTGATGGTTGTTGATTCTGAATTTTCAGTTTTGACATTTCCGAGGTCAAGCTATCTAACATCTTGGCCATCTTTTCCATTTTGGTATTTGAAGAAGAAGGATGATCAACAGACGACTTCTTTCTCTCAAATTTTCCTTTAAGTTTCTGAGATGCCATAATGTTAGATTCAACCTCAAGAGCAACATCTTGCATTAAAGCAAGTGTGGTTGATCTTCTTTCTCTAAGGATTAAGCAAAATTCTGGATCAAAGGAAGAAGAGTAAGTGATCTTTGTTGATGCATCAGTCAGCTTGATCTCTGTAGGAATCTTGCCAAACATCTTATTAAATCTTTTGGTGAAGTCTGAGACCGACTCCCCATTTTCTCTTCTTAGATTTCTGAATTCAAAGATGTAATACAAGAGATCTCTTCTTTCTCCCCAGTGTTTCAAAAACACCTCGTCTAACTGCTCAATGCCTGCCACTGAATTTGTTGGCAGTTCCTTGAACCACTTCCTGGCTTGGCCATCCAAGCTCTGCACAAAAAGTTTGGTCCAAACATATTCCTCCGAAATGTTAATATTCTCAACATAAGCATAGAAAGATTATATATGTTCTTCAGCAGTATAATCCTTGGATCCGGTAAACTTCGACATATATTTATGATAATCTCCTGTCGGCATGGCTGATAAGGGATTGGGTAACACAAGAGGGGCATACCTATTTGCTAAGATTTGTTCCATTTTTGTCAAAGGGACAACCATGGTAATCTTGAGGGTTGATGCAGAGGAAGAAGCTTCTGAAGATGATGACTGAGAGGGGATAGGTGAGACTATAAACAATGGTTGTCTTACTTCATTGAGGAAAGAAGGAGAAGCACTGGTAGGATGACTACCCTTGGAAAAATTTCCTGAATAAGGTGGAAAATAAGAGGCTCTGTAAAACTGACCAAGCAGTAAGGCTAAGTTTTCTTCACCCTTAGAGGAAAGATCTTGTAAAATATCTTCAAGAATGGGCAAACTGATATGAGTATGGAAAACACCCTCTATAGGCTTAGTTGGTTAAGAATTCAAAGAAGAGGAAGTCATTTTCTTGGAGGGATTCCACAACTTCTTCTCTTAAATTGGATATGGTAACATGCTCAGAAATAGAATCTATAACATCAAAGGAAATTGAAGGCTCATCACCCTTCAAGCTTTCTGACACAATCTCAATTTTTTGAGGAATGGAAGTTTCAGCAAAAGGGGATTCAACAAGAGGTTCTTTACATACAACAGAAAAAGTGTTTCTTGAAATACCTGGATTAGATGCTCTTGCAGATCTAGAAGTTTGTCTTTGCAAAGATTTTCCACTTCTGATGATCTTCTCCGGATCTGGAACTGGTGCTGCCAGTGGTCTTTCTTGGTTTGCCCTGGTATGATCCCTTCTCGAAGCCACTTCGTTCCAATGGAGTCACCAGATAGATGGTTACAACCCAAAAATGTGTCCAAACTTTGTTTATCATCAAAGTTGGATCTTGTCATCTCCCAAGGAAGCTGAGTTTCAATCTCCTCTCCCCGGCAACGGTGCCAATTTGTTAGCACTCCAGGAAACTCTCCTAGGTTGTATATCAGAGATGCTTGGTAACTTAATCTTTTTGTAACTATTTTCTCAATAATGGGTGTGGGTTTGGATCAAAATGAATGTCTTAATCATTGGATTGTATCTTCAAGATAGTCTAGCTATATTCATGCAATACAAGGCCTTCAGGAGCTATTATCCGATAGGTTTGTAAATCAAATGGATATGAAAACCAATAAGTTAACCAGACCATACATAGGCAATATATATGATGGATCAACAAACTGGCCAAATATGCTTATGATTCTTGCTTAACAGTCAAAAGTAAGATGACAGTTACCATGGGACCATTAAACATAGACAAAAGAATGATTTCAACTCATATGCATAGACAAATACAAGGGAGAGTCTGACAATAACAAGTGAAAGAAGCTTGCAGGCTTAATATATTAAAGAAAGTGTCTTTTTACAACATCAGTAGATTATAGAACTCAAAATCGAACCACGTGTTCATCAAATGTTCTTGGCTTTATAGCCTTTTACAAACAGTTTCCAGATCCTAGATTACTGGATCGAATTTTGCCAAAAATAGAAAATCAGTAACTGGTCCAAGAAAGTAGATAAAGATCCTATAAACTAGATCAATTAAAATTCTCGATTGATCTTTATGTTCTTCAGATTCTTGGCAGGTGTAGTAAGCCTTCCGAGGTTGTTGGATCTCATGTGATATGGGAGGAGTCGAACCTGACACCTGTTGACAATCAAACAGTCTTATATCCTTAAAAATAGATAATCGTTGTTTACCTTTCTGTCTTGTAGAGCATCTACAAAACCAAAACAAACTCTTGATAAAGATGTCATTAATTATCTTCCATCAATTGGAACAATTTTTTAGGCTTTTGAACAAGGAAAACTTGGACCTGTGCAAAAACATTAGATTTTTGCCTTATCAGTGCTTTCGGTAGCTCGAGTAGATAGAATTCAGGTCGATTAGCTACCAAAAGTTCTGCTTTCGGTGGCTAATGAACAATCGATATGTTCGCCTAAGCCACCGAAACCTGAGATTATCAAAATTTCAAAAATACCCTTGTCTTAGCTCAAAAACGCCTTAGGACGGATCTTTTAGGCTTCTGCATCTTGCTCAAAATTTGTAGGGTTACTAGCTGCCTCTAGTTCATTGCATTGAACTGCCACCTCTGCAAGGGTCTCAAGAGAAGCATGGGCCTGGTATTTTGAAGACATATATTTTTTCCTCAAAGCCTTGACCTTTTTCTTCAAACCCTGAGCTAATCTCCATAAGTTGTTGTAGTCTTTTACAATATTGTCCTTCTTTTTCTTCTCCTTTATGCTTTCATGAGCTAATCTTTCCAAAGCTGAGTTGCTTTCTGCAAAGTTTTTTGACAGAGTTTCATACCTGGTTTTTATTACCCTTTCTAGCACTTCTTGCTCGGCTAGCTTCTTCTTAAGCTTCTTGATTTCTTTTGATTTACTTTGCTTCACTCGTTTGCTATATGAGGCATCTGCAATTTGTGGTTCTTGTTCTTCTCGGGGTGTAGGTGATGGAAGACTCTCATAACTTGTTGTGTATATATCCACAAAAATAGAATTTTCATTCCCTGTGGTAACTGAGTCCTCGTACCTTGTTTCAATCTGGCGCTCTTCATTCTCTGAGTCTGTGTAAGGAAGATTAAGAATGTTTTTGTTCACTGGGGATTCTTTGGCCTCTTCTTCTTCACTGTTGAAAATTAATTTCTTCTTAGTTTTGCCCAGCTTGGAGGAAGGAGAGGGTTGATTGACTGGGCTTGGAGAGATAGCTCTCCTCCTCCTCTTTCCACTTCTGGGAGTGGAGGACTTCTTGGAATGGGGACTCTTTTTTCCCTCTAACTGAACCTCAGTCTGGAAATCATTCCAGAATAAGAAGTAATTCCACTCTTTACCTCTTCTTTGCAACAACTCACAAACCAAAAGTTTGATTAGACTATGGTGGAATAATCTTCCTGCAACTTGATTAGGTTTGGCCTTGACTTTATGAGCCATCTTGGATAATCTTCGGTGGAGGAAATAGGGAAGATTGAGTGGGTTTCTACCAATCAAATGGTTTATAACTTTAAAATGGTAAATCATCACCATGTTGTATCGCCCTTCACAAGTTATATAAACCATTATAGATTTTATTAACTGTTTCCATTTCTCTTCAAGGAAAGATAGAGGAATATCTTTCTTCCATATCAAACCCTTGTGTTTTGGTTTTAAATAAGTCATGAATTCAACATTCTTAATAACAGTGGTTTTAAACCATTTCTCTCCATTCGTGGGAAGCTCTGTCACTTCGACTATGAGGGATTCATCTATCTTGAATTCATCCCGGCCGATGATTGCTTTCTTTCCATCGAAATTGAGGGCAAAGGCCTCTGCCACCTGCTGATGAAAACTCTGTAATTTTTTGCAAAAATTGTAACACCATGCATCCTTTAACATTTGACATACCTCTGTGTGTGATTCCAGGTAACCGATGTCGTTGAGCTCCTTCCTCAGGGTTGACGTTCCTTTCTTCATTTGCCACAATGTTTTCGCACACCTGTGATCGAAGGAGCAAATTTCGAGGGAGAGTTACACCTCATGGAATTAGCGAAAATCGGCTCAGCTGTGATAGAAATGAGATAACTGGGGTGAGATTTAGAACGTGGCATTGATTACAAGGGGTGTGGTGAAACAGTTGATGATTTGCAACAGTCATGGCAGATAACTGAAATAAATGGAGGGTACATAAGCACATGGCTTAATGATATAACAATCTGGAAATATTCTCTTATATCACAGAGGGATCAACTTCCGGTCGTGAACAGTTCTTTCTCCAGTATTTTTGGCGGCTTGTGCAATCATAGAAACGTCGAACTTGTCGGTTGAAACGTGTCATAGGATGTGTTGGGTCTTTCCCCTCTTCGGCGATTTCGGTGGCTAAAATGGCCCTGGATTCCTTTATTTAAGATTCTGAAAGCTAAGTCTTTCAGTGGCCAATGAACAATCGAAATGTTCGCCTAAGCCATCGAAACCTGAGATTTGAATTAGATCAAATAAAAACTGAACAATATTTTATTTAAACTTTATTACATGCGTAAAGCTTTGAGAAATGAACTTTGAAAAATTTTAAAAGAACCTTTTTAAAAGACTTCCTATCACCTAAAATGCAAAATCTCAATTGATTTATTTGAGGAGATAACACATCCAATCCAAGGGTTTAGTTTGGACAAGATGAATTGTGGATATTAACTCACTTCACTCACCCACTTTCCCTAAGTCATTAAGTCACTTTTAATTCATATCACATGAATTAAATGACTAGGGTCCACATTAAACATTTTCCCACCCCCTAAGCGCCTAGGTGATGAGAAACACTTCCCTAGGTACTTTTTAATTATTTTTAACACTATTATAATAGCATAAGAAGAAATATTGCAATGAATAACAATGGATTCAAAAATAGAAAATAGAAATACTGCAGAGAATAACAATGGAACAACTAAATAGATGGATCCACAACACCAAAATAATACCTTTATTGATAGGAAACAATGTTCACTTGTCTCTTCGAGGGGGCAGCTTCCAGCCGAGTAGAGCTCTATTACAATAATTCTCAAGACAAGACCCTCTCATACCTTCTACTCTTGTTTATACTAATTATATCTTCTAAAGAACATTCTAGAGGAAGATCTTTCTAGAAGCGGAAGCTTCTATTAGATCTTCTTACATTGACTTGTTCATATTTATTAAATAAGCCTTATTAACTAGTATCGATTTTTATTACATGGAAATATATTATTCTACCTACATGAGAGGTTAGGGGGTTAGGTCCCTAACATGCCCTCCCCCTTGAAGAAAAACCTTGTCCTCAAGGCCTGAGATAAGGAAATTCCTGGAGAATAGTGGTCAGCTCCCAGGTGGCATCTTCAGGAGTTGTATCTTTCCACTGCACAACACCTCCTTTATGGTACGCTAACGAAGATTATGATTGTGTTGGTCCAAGACTGCCTATGGCTATAACCAACTCAAGAATATTGGTTTGATTTTGGCACTTAGTTCCAATCACCTTCTTTAAGCATGAGACATGAAAAACATGATGGATCTTAGAATGACTGGGCAGAGCTAACTGATAGGCCATTGATCCCATGCGCTTGAGAATTGTATAAGGACCATACAATTTGGGATCAAGCTTCTGACAGTGTTCAACTTTGAGTGAAGTCTGCTTGTAAGGTTATAGACGAAGAAACACCTGGTCTCTTGCAACAAACTGACATTTTGAACATTCTTGATTCGCTTGTTGTTTCATACGATTCTGAGCCATGACTAAATTGTCTTTGAGAGCACGGAGAATGGCGACATAGACTATAAGAGTTTTGTTAACATCCTATACCTTCAATACCCCTGGTATGTAGGAAAGAACTGACATGAGGATTTTGTCTGTATACTGCTTCAAAAGGAGTCATGCGAGTAGCAGTATGGTAAGATGTGTCATACCACCATTCAACTAGGGGTAACCACGGAGCCCACTGATGTTGTCGGTCAAATGAAAAACAACTCAAATATGTTTCCAAACATTTGTTGACAACTTCAGTTTGGCCATCAATCTGAGGATGATATGCAGTATTGAGATGTAATTGTGTGTAGTGGATCCTGAATAGTTCTTACCAAGAATTGTTGGTGAAAGTGGGATCTCTACCAGATACAATAAAATGAGGCATGCCATGAAGCTTGAAAGCATGATCCATGAAAATTTGAGCCACTGTGGATGATGTGAATGGGTGTTGAAGAGAAAAAAAATGAGCATTTTTGGAAAGACGATCAACTACCACTATGATGACTGACTTATTGTTGGATTTAGACAAGCCAAAAATGAAATCCATAGAAATGTCCCTCCAAATAGTTGGTGGAATCGGAAGCGGTTGTAGTGTGCCCGGAGCTTTGACGATTCCCCCCTTTTTGCATTGACATATATCACATTCAACCACAAAGGTGTGGACGTCTTGTTTCATACCATCCCCAAAAAAAGAACATTTGAATCGTTCATAGGTTTTGGTAAACCCAGAATGCCCTATTGTGGGTGAAGCATGAAGCTCATAAAGCACCGTGGATTTAAGTTGTGACTGGTGGCTTAAATACATACGACCTTTGTAGCGAAGCTCTTCTTTGTACCAAGAGTACACTATAGAAACTAGAGAATTGTATTTCAATTGTTGGATCAATCGAGAATTTTTAGGGTCTTGCAGCGATTCCTGGAGAACAACTTGGAGCCAATATGTTACAATGAAGGAGAGGGGAAAAAGGGATCTTTCTCCTTCATACTTTCTGGATAGAGCATCAACCACTACATTTTATTTTCGCTTCTTATAAATGATCTCATAATCATAGCCAAATAGCTTGTTCACCCATTTTTGTTGCTCCTAGGATGAAATCTTGTGTTCTAGGAAATACTTGAGGCTATGATGGTCTATTTTAATTTGGAAGCATTGCCCCAATAGATAAGGACGCCAAAGATCCACAACATGTAGAATAGCCAACATTTCCTTTTCATAGATTAATTGGCCAAGACGTCGCTCTGAGAGTTGTTTGCTAGTGAAGGCCAAGCGTCTGCCCTCTTGCATGAGTACTGCTCTAATTCCTTTCCTGTAGGCATCACATTCGAGGAAAAAAGACTTTGTGAAGTTAGGAAGGGACAATACATGAGTTGTGCACATGGCTTCTTTCAATTCGTGGAATGATTGATCAACTGCTAGAGTCCAAGTGAAAGAATTCTTTTTTAGGAGAGCAGTAAGAGGCACTACAATTTTTCCATAATTCTTAACAAAGTTGTGATAATATCTTGTTAAACCCAAAAAACCACACAAGATCTTGAGATTTTTTGGGCGTGACCAAATATTGCATAGCTTCATTTTTCTTAGGATCCACCCTTGCACCATGCTTGCCTACAATATGACCCAAGTACTCCACTTATGAAGCTCCAAAGGCACATTTAGATTTATTGAGAAAAAGTTGGTGTTGAGAGAGTAGACTAAAAACTTGATCCACATGGGTAAGATGTTTTGTCAAGGTTTTACTATAGATGAAAAGATCATCAAAGAAAACTATGACTAAATGACGAAGAAAAGGACGAAAAACATGGTTCATGAGACTTTGGAAAGTGGAGGGATAATTACACAGGCCAAAGGGCATGGTCGAGAATTCATAGTGAACCTCATGACTACGAAAAGGAGTCTTAGGAATGTCTTCCTATTGCATGCATATCTGGTGGTAGCCATAATGGAGATCAAGTTTAGTAAAGTATTGAGCACCACTTAATTCATCCAAGAGATCGTCAATGACAAGAATGGGAAATTTGTATTTGATGGTGAGTTTATTAGGGGCGCGAAATTCTGGACACATGCACCAAGTACCTTCTTTTTTGAGTACCATGACCACAGGGGAAGAATAGGGGTTGGTACTAGGGCAGATAACACCCGTGGCTAGCAATTTTTGAAAATTTTTCTCAATTTCATTCTTTTGGGCAAAGGGGTGATGATAAGGGCGAACATTAGGAGGAAGATTGTCGGGGATGAGAGGAATGGAATGATCATGAACACCACGAGAAGGAAGTCCATGGGGAGTGAAAAAAATAGCTTGGTGTTTGGAGATGATATATTGAATGTCAGGATGCACCACAAGTGTCTTAATTGCTTGAATATAATGGAGTTTGGAAATAATGTCAGGATGACCTTTTTTGAGGAGCTTTTCCATTCAATGGCAACTGATGATCTCAAGGGACCATGTTGTGATTCCTTGGAATTTATATTGTTGTCATGTGTGTTGTAATTGCATGGTTATTTCCTTAAACTCCATGAGTATGGGACCAAGAGTCCGTAACCATTCCGCACCGAGCAAAATATCACAACCACCCATGTCAATAGCAAACATATGAGATTTTAGGTTGTACTGCCCAATTTGGAGACACATTTTCACAACACCCCCCACATTTCATGGAACCTCCATTGGAAATCATGATTTGAAAGTTGTTGACTGCATGTATATATCAATGGGTTTCTTGGAAAATACAACGATGAATACAATTATGAGTGATGCCACTATCAATTAATATGATGCTCTTTCAATTCTTAATGTAGCCAATGAGCTTGAGGGTTTGGGGAGCAGAGAATCCAATGAGAGCATTTAATGAAATGATTGGTTCTACTGTTGGTTGGTCTGAGGGTAGAGTAATATCATTTGGCTCAGGTAACTCTGCCAAAAGGGGGGTCTTGAGATCTTCTTCAGAAACATCCTTAGAGATGGCCATAAACAAATTTTTTTCCTTGTAGAAAAAAATTTCATCCTGGGTTAATTTCTGGATCTTGAGGGGAGTGGGAGGAGGGGTAGGGTAGGTAGGTTGAGTGCAAGGAACAAAGGAAGTTTTGCGGGTATAAGTAGAGACAATTTGTTGGGATTCCTTAGCACATTGAGTAGCTTCCAACCAAGTGTGAGGGCGAGCCATGAGGACCTGGGCTCAAATTTTATCTTCGAGGTCATTGATAAAACATTCCCAGAAGATGGCATCAAAATTTCCCTCTGTTCTGAAACCCAAGTGTTCAAAGGCAAATATAAAGTCTTTCACTATGCCAGATTGCTTCAACTTGGTCGAACAACCAAGATAGTGGGTGTCAGTGTCAAAGCGGTCATATAGCTCAGCCACAAACTAAGTCCAAGCAACATACCCCCATCGTGTCTTTCTACGCCATTACCACCATTGCCATTGTTCTGGATCCAAATAGAGGACACCATAATGGAGTTGGTCCAGATCATCAGTAATGCCATGCAAGGAGAAATAATGTTCCATTTGAATGACCCAACCGATGGGATCTAATCCATCAAATTTGTTCACTTCAACTCGGGGAAGACGTGGGTCACGATGAAGGGAATTGGAATGAAGGGCCATACTATGGGAAGAGTTATCTCCTTCAAAGTGGGAATGTTTTTCAAGGGAGGGAGAGCCAAGGAACTGTTTCAACCACTAGGTGAGGGAGGACAATTCACCCTTAACATCTGCTAATTCGTCTATAACCTTGGCCTCGAAGGTGTCCAAGCAGGAATTATTGGAAGCAATTTCAGAGGTCAATCTTTGGATGTATACCTTGTGTTGCTTGGATTCATCTTCCAGGTGAAGGAATTCTTGGTTGTGAGTGTTGGCCATGGGTGAAGGAGGGGAACGAAAGAGGGGAAGTGGGACCATGGAAAAAAGAGTGAAAATGATATATATGACTTTATTCAGTGTGAAAAGAGGAATGCAATGATATAGGTGTCGGGAAGGGGTCAGGTCCACAAAAAAAAGGGTTGAAAATGATAGGTACCACTACAATTAGGGTGAAGAGAAGAATCCAATTGGATAGGTCTCAAATAATGGGGCGAGCAGGACCCAAACCTACTACAGTGGAAGAATGCCCAAATTCTTGATAGGAAAAAAACAATTGTTACACAACATTTTTTCGCACTTGCTTATATTATAATATTCTTTGACACCTTAAAAGAATAATAATTTGGAAAGAGAGTTAGGGAAAAGTCTTTTGGAAACATGCAACTCTAATAAGTCCCTAAAGTAAATAATTGTCACTTGTTGCACTCTAGAAAGGTGCGACAACTCTACTTGTCGTAGTCTGCATCACTACCAAGTGAGACAATGTCGCTTTTTGCTCATATATAAGGGTGCAAAAACCTTTCGTACGTGGGAAAAAGAAGAGATTCTCAAAGCTTCTAGAAGAGAAGCTTCGATGATGATTTGTTTACCGATCGGTGTGGATCTCACCCGCCTCTCCTGATTTGGTGAGATCCTAACCTCTTCATGGCTTCCTCTCTACTCTATAAAAGAGGCAACTTCCAAAGGAAAAGGGGAAGAAAAATAGAGGAATAATGAAAATATGGTTAATTGAGAAGAGATCCAAATTTATAATTGAGAGTTTGTGAATCTCACTTTGGCTCTAAGAGATTTAGGTGTGCTAAAGTGTTATAGTGATGATGATGACATCTATGGAGACTATGAGGGTATTGAAGCATTGACCTGTTGAAAGGAGATTGTCAACGCCAAGGCACCAGTTGTAAGTTGTTTCCTAATTATTTAATACAATGATACATTTTCCTTTCCTAACTAACATTGTCAATGATCTTTGTGTGTATTTTTCCTTGGCTATTTACATAGGTTCATTGAGATATATGGATATTGGTTGCTTTCACTGTTTTGTTTGTTCCTCTTGCAGATCTCTACTTTTATGAAACATTTAATCAAGAATTTGGAGTTAGAACTTGCGAGTACAAACGACGATTAAAAAGGGTATGAACTTATACCTTTTATATTTCTTTTGAACCTAAGGAAAAGAGTGTATTATGTTTCATTTTGTTCTAGTTTCAGGTGCCCGAACTAGGGAGATTGGTCTATGTACACATTCACTAATTTATCCACAACAAAAATGGCGACTGCACTGGGGAACGATCTTCTAGATTTGTTTTCCTAGTGAGCTTCATGTGTCCTGTTTGAGTCTACCTAAGTCATCATTTCACTTTATTTGATCAGACAATCCCAAATTCTTCTGGAAAGATTGAGCATATTTTATTTTTTCTGAACTTTAGTACCTTGTCGCACATTTCTTTGAGTCACATAGTGACATTGTCACACTGTGTATACTTCTTTGTCCGCGACAACTTAACTTGTCGCACTGTCTGTCACAACCAATCGAGACAACTTTTTGAAAATTTATTTATAAAAGTTATTTCTTTCCCAGGTCTCAGATCTTATGTTACAAAAGTATTTGGGTTGATTCATTTATTAATTTACAGACCTCTTGGTAATATGGAACTTATTTTCACCATTGATATTTTTTAACTTGCTTTCTTCAGTTTTCTTGTATTGAAAAGGATATAATCTCTTAGCCAAGTCTTTGAGTGCTTTTCAATTGTTGTTGTTATTGTTTTCTCAAAGATTTTTTAGATAGTGATTGAGTGTTTTCTTTGGTGAATTATTTATCTTTGAACTCTCTTGTTGAAGAATTGTTTCAAGACATTTGAATTGAGTTTAGTTTTAAGTCTTTGGAGCTTTGTTATGAATTTTTCTCTTTGTTTAAGTTTTAGATGTGGTTCATTTGCTTTGGTATATCTCTTTTCTTTCTTTTGCAATTTCATATCTTTGTTTGAAAGAAAAAGTTTAAAAGAGAAGCATATTTCTTTTTCATACAGGAGAATCTTATTGCATTATGGATCATTTGCAGAAAATTGGAATTGAATCATTTAAATTGGAATTTGTGTTTTTGAAAAAGATCTTTATTTATAGGCATCTTGGAAATATAACTTGTATTCTTCAAAGAATAAACCTCTCTCTCTCTCACGTACATAGGATTCATTGAATTTTAATTAGCATCTCATATCCTTTTGCACATTGTTGAGTCAAGGTTTCACATCATGAGTTTCATTTCCATGACCTTGTGTAAACAACAGCCTCTAAAGCAAAGCATTTAATAAAATCTATCAGACAATTTTTATTTCTTGATAGCAAACCGACACTAGTTTAGGCTAGATCTTTGGAATAGGTTGTGAGGTAAACTTTCCAAATATTCCAAAACGAACATAGAATCCTGTGGTAAGAAACAAAAATCCAATTTTCTATAGGCATAGTCGGGATCCCCCTCTCCCCCTCTCACACAAGGGTTACACACGAGGTTGCGTGCAAGAGAACAGCAGAGATTACCCCTCTGGGGCTTGACCAAATGCAGTGGAACAATAGTATATTGGGGGTTATTATTGAGATTTGGTTGTTTTCATTTGGTCTCGAAACTTCGTGTATCTCGAATCTATTTGGGATCCTATAGAGCTTATATGGTCCTCTTGTTCTCAGTCCTCTTGAGGAATTTCAGACTAGATATCATGCCCATACTTTCGGACCCGACTAGCGACTGTACCCGCTTGGAGGCTGATTACACGTTGGTGACCTTAGTTGCCATAATCTTTAGGGTCTTTACATGAGATGATGGTGAAGGAAAGTATTCACTATACCTGGGTCAGACGTTGGTCAAACTCACTCAGGCTCCTTGGAGGGTCACTCGTGGCTCTCGCCGTAAGGGGACTTGCACCAGGGCATAAGTTTTCTAAGCAGGTCGCCAACATAACTGAACCACCCACTCCATCCCCGCTCCTTCTCATATATTTTTTTACGATGTGATAAGATATTGTTTGTTGGTGTGTTTTCTTTCTAGATTTCTTAGAGAATGTTTTGTTGTTTGTATTAGATGACCTAGGATATAATCGATAATTGTTGAAAATTTAAAACATGGTGAAACATCCTCGTCGTTCTTGTACAATGCAAAGTTTACCCCATAAAGAACCAGAAAACACAACATTTTAAGATACCAACGTTGAGATTACACAACCAGAAATTGTTCCTGAAATTGTAGAAGGATTAGAGGTAAATCGCCCTGAAACTACTAGGATTGAGGAACCCAATTTTGAAAATATTGAACCTGAACTTGTTGAACCCGAAGTCACCCGAGATTACGAAGTAGAAATACTTCATTCACCGAGTTCAGACTCAACACACTTACATTCTACTCCTCAACCTTATGTTCCTTCACCCATTCCAGTATCTGAACCATTACAGAGTAGTCCTCAACATTCTGAATGTCCAAATGGTGTCGTAGTTGAAGAATATACTCCCGACGATTTTTTGTTTTCATTTCAACCCACCTTTATCCGATGGTGATGATTCAATTGTTGTTCAACTACCCACACCACTTGTATCTTCGTGGAGAGATAACGCTTGGTATCATTCTTTAATGAGAGATAGTGAAATCCCATTGTTACGTACACCATCTTCCTTCTTCACCAGTTCAACAATGTATCAATCCACTTCTACAAATCCTGTGTCTGAAGGTACTAGCATCCCAACTACATCTTTTATTTCTAGTGGACCTAGTATATCATATGACTTTGGTGGACCATTAGTTCTCGTTGGGTATCAATCTCTCGGTGGTGTTTTTTCTGGTGCTTCGATGAGTTATTCATTGTTTCATTATCCACCTTGGACTACCGGTATGTATGGTATGAATGATATGTCTGATACAACTCTTTCGAATATAGGACAAATCCCACAAACTACTATTGCTCTAGTATCTTATACTCAACCAGTTTCTAGTCAACAAATTCCCTTAACTACTGGAACTATTGTTCAATCTTCTCTAGGTCAATCCATACCTACAACTATGGGTCAAATGTCCATAGGGTCCATGGTGTCTGGGGGGGGACCTCTTCCAAGATCGTCTTTATTTACTAGGGGGCAACCTCTTCCAAGATCGTCATCATCTCTTGGGGGGAAACCTCTTCCAGGATTGTCATCGCTTCCTGGGGGGCAACCTTTTCCTGGGTCATTTTCACCTACTTGGGGGTAATCTTTTTAAGGATCATCATTAGCTCCTGGAATTGGCCAACAAATTTTGGGTTTTGGAAATCAGCCTCTTGGTTTTGGTCAACAATCTCCTTCTGGATTTGACCAACCGCTTCCTAGTTTTGGTCAACAATCTCCTCATGGATTTGGCCAACCTCCTCCTGGTTTTGGTCAACAATCTCCTCCTGGATTTGGCCAACAACCTTCTCTCCTTGGATTTGTCCAAAAACATGTTCCTGGATCTGGTCAACAACCTCCATTCATATTTTTTTTTACTGGACAACCAATCCCTACTATTGGTCAGCAACCTCCTCTTAGTGGATCATCCCCAATCGAATTCATGCCACCCTCAGGTGGTCAAATGTCTATGGGAATTCCTTTCCATAGAATGGCGAGTCAACATAAAATTACTCAAACTAGTGGAGCTAGTGGTACTCGGGTACCTACTAGCCAACCTTTCCAAGGATATAATCCTTATGTTGTTGGTACTCAACTTCCTATGGGATATCCACATTTTCAACCTTATTCTGGTCAAATACCAACAACATCCATGAATCCTCCATAGGGGTATCGACCATATCAAGGGATTGATCCTTATGTTTCTTATCATAACCATGCTTACCAACAACCTACCCTTAATGTCCAATTACCATTTTTTGCAACTTTGGACTTACCTGAACTATCTCGACTTACCAACAATCCAATCTACCATTTTCCTACTTGGCCTCATATACCTGCTAAGTTACCTAGTGACATCCCTAAGTTCGATGGAAAACCCGGAGAAGACCCATCAAATCACGTCATGACTTATCATTTGTGGTGTTCTTCCAACTCTTTAAATGATGATTCTATTCCTTTACTTCTTGTTCAGTGCACGCTCACTGGTAGTGTCGTTAAATGGTACATAGAATTAAAACGAGGTACTTTCTATACTTTTCACTCTTTTGCTATGGATTTTTTAACCCATTTGCAGTTGCCAATTCGTTATGAAACTTGCATCGAACTTTTAACGTCTTTACGATAGTCAACATCTACCCACATTTCAGATCACATACATGAATGTTGACGCCGACGTCGTTTGATTAAAGTTGGAATCTCAAATCAATTATTAGTTAATTGGTTTACCAAATATTTTCTACCTCCTATTGCTCATGATGTTGCGATGGGGGGGGACCGTGACCGAAGAACATGTTATTTCTCATGCTCAGTATTTAGATCTCTTTTATTCACAATCCGACACTTTGTATGATTTAATTCCCAATGCTCCTAGACCTTCAAAAAACCCAACTTGTGTCTCTACTACCGCATCACACATCGTTGATGGTGTGGTTGGTTCTGTTACTCAAGAAATTAGGGGTAAACCTTCAAATCAATCTAAATTTACCCCTAGTACCAACCAAGTTACTACCACTACTACTCCTATTTCTCCAAAAAAAACTTATGAGATTAACGCAGTTCAAACCACAACATCTAGTAAGGATCAATCAACCGAAAGTAGGAAAAAGAGAAAAGGTAAATCTAAACAAAATTCCCAATAGAAGGAGAAACCAAAAACACCACCCGCTGATGAGGCATAAAAATGGAAACCTAAGTATCCTTGCTTAATTTGCGAAGAGGACCATTATACCAAGGATTGTCCACGTCAAGCATACGCTAATTGTTTTCTTAAAGGAACTTCAACTGCACATGCGGTATTAACTAATCCTTTTCCCTCTCGGAAAACTCAAATGATCACTCAAGATCAACCCTTTACGTCAAATAACTCTTATGTACTTATGTGTACTGCAAATAAATATAAATAAGTCGCACTTACTACACAAACCAAAGACTATTCGCCTACAACCGAGAAGGTTAATGATCAATCTTCCCCATCTTCTCCATCTCCTTCTGGTCCTTTGAAAAATGATAAACCTAGAACTGACACAATGATTTGACCACCTCCCAAAGGTGTTATTCGAAAGTCATCTTTTAATCTGCATGCACGAACTTCTCAAAACTACAATATTGTGGAAGATTTATCTCAAGCACCCTCTGCGATGTCGGCTCTCGAAGTTCTTCAAAGTTGCACTGCGCAACGAAAAGCACTATTGTCGGTTATAGGTGTATTTGACCCTAATGATTCAAATACAATAGCCTTTGACTTGGAAACTCGTATTCCAAGACTTCCTCATCAAATTGCATTTCAAATATAAGTTCTCGTACAAGATAAGACAATTTTTCGCATTGTTATTGATGAAGGAGCCTCGACTTGTGTGATGTCTCTTAACTATTGGAAAGTTATTGGCTCTTCGTACACCAATCAATCATCTAATACATTAAAGTCTTTTGACGGTAGAGGATTTAAGCCATATGGAGTTATTAATGCAGTACCAATCGTATTGGAAGGTAAGACAATCATTGTTGAATTTGAAATAGTTGATGCTTCGCTAGACTACAATCTTCTCATGGGACACAGTTGGGTCTACGCCATGTTTATCGTAGTTTCTACCTTGTTCTGTGTACTACATTTTCCCCATCGAGGAAAAATAGTTACAGTTGACCAACTTGCCTATTTTAATTCTGATTCACGTGTTGGTAGTGTACCTTTGGTAGAAAACATCTCGTCCTCCTCCTATGAGAATGTTGGTGTGGGCATTTTAAAAGATTTAACGTTTAGGAACTTTTCCACTTCCACCACCCAATATTTCTCCTTTTGTTGCCCAAATCAATATGATTTCAATAGATATTGGTAGATCCCATGGTTCATGTGATCCATGGGTAATTCCCACTCCAAACGAATATGTTAATTACGGTGAACGAATTCCACTTAGCTCAGTGGAATTGGATTATGAAGTTATCCAACCTGCCTCTGCATCTCCCTCTGATGCATCTGATCAAATGATTCCAATCTTATATGAGTATTCTCACTCTATATGGATTACCTCCCTCACTTCCACTGACCCGTTCAATGATATTTTCCCCGGTGATGTAGGTATCATGGAGGTTATGTCCTTAGAGGAAATTCCTTGGGATGATGGACATCATCGTTGCTCCTTTTTTCTTAGACATGAACTCGAGACTCATTCTACGGTATCTCCTTATCCTACGATTCCTATCCTCCCTTAGGATATTTTATCTGAGGTGAATTTGGGAGTCATTTATGATATTGTTCCTATTGATATTTCAATCAAACCTAGAATCATGGAAAACATTCATATTGGTGCTTCTTGTTCTCCTGAAGAAATTAACGTTTATAGAGCACTTTTCAAAGAATTCCTTCCTCCAAGTGAGGTCAAATACTCACATGTGAGTATCTAACCTATATTTTGAGGGAAGGATACTTTTGGCCATCCATATTTAAAGATTGTATTCGTACAGTCAAAAAATTTCATGCGTGCCAAATTTGTAATCACAAATCCCATGCACCTCCTACTCCTCTTCATCTTGTAGTTTTCGCTGGTCCATTTGCCAAATGGGGCATTAACTTCATGAAATGTACCCCTCAATCGGCCAGGGGGCATGGATATATCATTTTTGTTGTGGATTATTTCACTAAATGGGCCGAGGCGATGCCTACATTCAATAATACTAGGAAAACTACAACACTTTTTGTTTTTAACCATATTATCACTCATTTTGGTGTGCACAAGGCTATTGTCACTGATCATGGCACTCATTTTTGCAATCATATGATGGTGGAGTTAATGACCAAGTTGGGTTTACGACATGAAAACTCAACTCCTTATTATTCGCAGGCCAACAGTCAAGTTGAAGCTACCAACAAAACTTTGACCACTATGCTTCGTAGGATGACAGGGATTCATAAGACGAATTAGCATACTTTGTTATTTTCAGCGTTATGGACGTATCGTACATCAGTTAAAAAAACCATAGGTTTCACTCCATTTTAGCTTGTTTATGGTTTAGAAGTAGTGCTACCTATCGAGTGTGAAATACCATCCTTAAAACTAGTTGTCAATATACTTCCAAACACAACAGTCGAGGAAGAACGTTTTTTTCATTTGACTCGACTAGATGAAACTCGTCGTGATGCCGCTTTGGCTAACAAAACTCATAAGAAACATGTCAAAGATCAGTATGAAAAGACTATTAAACCTCGTGTTTTTTCCGAAGGTGACTTGGTTCTTTTATATTATCAAGATCGAGATATTCTAGGAGGAGGTAAATTCAAACATTTATGGCATGGCCCTTACATTGTCAAACGTGTCTTAGCAAAAGGGGATTATGAGTTAGTCAATTATGATGGTGTTCCTTTGGGTGAGCCTCAGAATGGGATTTACCTTAAAAATTATTATGCTTAGAGTCATTCTACATTTGTTCTTTGTATATATTGTACCATTATTTGGCGTGTCTTTTTCTAAACTTTTACGTGATTTTTGTTTATTGTTTATCATGCTTTGTGCTTGGTTTGTAGATGTCGATGCTCTCCCTACCTCATGTGGGATTTGTTGATGGTGTTGGTCATAGTACTCAGAACCTCGCATCTGTTGCATGGGCTATCTATACCCCCACTGACGAGTTGATATGTTTACATGGAATATGTCGTGGTCCCGCAACTAATAATATTGCAGAATATAGTACAGTAATTGAACTATTGTCCGAATCCATTTCACTTGGAATTTGTCGTTTGGTTGTCCGATTGGATTCTCAACTTGTGGTACGACAATTGGCTAATGTTTATTCTATCAGAAACCCCACGCTCTTAAGGATCTTTTTACGAGTACGTCTCTTGAAAAGGAATTTTGATTATTTAGAATATCAACACATTTCGAGATATTTAAAGACACTTACAGATGCTTTAGCAAATTATGTGTTAGATACAAATTTGTGTCATTTATAAAAACACATACACATTGTACACACCATAAGAACAGAAATAGAAATCGCTTTTTGTATTAAAGTTAAAAATAAAAAATAAATAAATAAAAATTGTTTTTCAAAAAAGATTACAAAAAGTATCAAAGCTTGTAGCTTTCGAAATCATAAAGGCCGATGGTCAACATGACCACTAACAGATCCTAATGATGGTGCTTGTGGTAACAAACTACAACCTAGGCCACACGTCGAAGGAGACGAGATATCAGTCCTGAAACTTCGCGGTGTGGCGCTAGACCCCACGTTGTAGATCATCATTTACATAGTTAACCTCTCAAGGTTGTGCTTGATCTCTCTGATCTCATCATCAAACTCCTGATTTTGCACCACCATGACACCAATCTCACCCCACCATTGGTTAGGTGAATCCCCATACAGTCTCGGCTAACCAATCTATGCATTTTTAAATCTAGTTAGCAACCATACAAATAAAAAACATATAACATTTAAAGAAAAAGAATTTTTCTTTATTTTTACCTACATCACCCCACTATTTCCTTTTTGGGAGAACAAGATCTAGGCCTCCCTGGAATTTTACCCTTGCATATGCATAATCCTCAATCATAATGAGTTGGGTCTTCAACCATTTGAAGAAGGAACGATCATAAGACACAATTGGTCCACTACCATGGCGGGCTACCATCTCTACCCACCTCTTCATACGTGGATCTTGTGGGTTAGGATCTTCTTCCCATTCTTTGTTCTGAAGACGCATGGTAGAAACCCTCTCCAAGAAAAAGGACACCAGAATGGATCCATATCCAAATTGTTTCAACCAACCAATTTTACACTTGGTCAGTTGATCCTTCATATTTTCCAGCAATCCCCCACACCAGTTAAACACGATAGGGGCCATACAATCAATGACGTACTACATCTGAGCGGTGGTATCCACATAGAGCGCTTGACTTCCAACTACCCGTACAATGGTAAATAATATTTTCCTTAAAGGGAGATCTCTCACATCACGGATTAGGATCTTTCCACTGACTTTACTAGCCCCTGGAAAACAATGGTCTCTCACAAGAGTCTTAGTTTTTACTCCCCCTCCTCGTAATATGGATAGAGAAACCCTTTGACCTCGCCTAGATAATCTAGTCAAGAAATATATATCTTATATCTCAAGAGCAAGATCGTGGGCCCCGACCTTAAAAACTTGATTGTTAGGATCCCACATCTTCACTAGATGTTCTAGAAGAGGAACCTAAGCCCTCATACCACTGAGCTTAAAAAACTTCAACAATCCACAGTTTTGAAGGGATACCATTATATTTGGATCATTAAGAGCAATTTGATCTTCAATCTCATGCTCTCTTTCCCTCCATTCCAACATTTTGTTCAGCTAAACACCTACAAACAACATAAACAACCCTCAACCATACTCAAAATTCAAAATTTATGGGTTTTTCTTACCCTATTTTAAAGAAATTTTTGGCTTTTACGCTTATCGATCTGCGTTTTAAAACATTGAGCGACATTGTCGCACTTATCGACAAATAATACTGTGACAACTTTGTTTGTTGTAGTCCTTGATTAAGGTTTACCGTGACAACCTTGTTGCGTGATTTAGGGCTTGGTTTATAAACCATAAACGTCTAGAGACTGAATAAAATGCTTTAAAAAGATAAAATTTGAAAGGAGAGAAAGAGAGGACCAACCTGGAACAGACGAAACTAGATTTGGTTTCCTAGATCGTCCAGAATCAACACTTGAAATTCAACACAAATATACTATTTCTCCAACTCCAAGTGGTTAAATGGTAAAATGGTAAAAATGAATGGGTTTTGCCCCTTTTTTGACCTAAGGGAATATTCTTTGGCATATTATTTTCATATGACTAACCACTTTTGTATAGTTCCAAGTGCTATTAATACTTTTGTTTGAATTTGGAAAGCCAAGGACATTCATACGAAACATGGAACTAAGGTGATGTATTATTTTTATCGTTTTCTGAGGAAAAAACTTTAAAAAATTAAAAAACAAATTTTAAAGGGACGCTTTTAAGCTCTTTTTGAAACCTTATTAAAAATGAAAATATTGTCGAGTGAACTTGCTTTGTTTCACACTCGTTAAAAGGTTTGAAAGGGTGTCTTTTGAGTGGTATTTTACCCCTTTTTCGGCCTTGTTAAACTAAATACAAAAAATGTATACTATAGGAGTACATATGTTTTCGCTAGAAGAGTTCTCCCCTAGATTGGTTTACACTTTTTCGGACTTAGGAGACTAAACTTTACGACAAAGGAATTTTTGGAGTTTTCTTTAAGTGTTTTTCAAAGTCTATAAACATGAAAAACCACTGAGTTTACTTCCTATGGACTCGTAAAATGTACAATGGAAGACCCATACGGGACCGAACCACTCCTTCCTAGGGTTCATTAAACATACTCAGAGGGACTTGTCCGAAGGACAAGCTTACACATGAGCATTTGTTATCCTCCTCAATCTCATTAAAAAATAAAGAGGTACTCGCCAAGCATGGTGGGGGGAATTTGGGAAGGGAATCTGTATTTTAAATCCGTATTCATGGTAGTAGTCACTCTCGAACATGTCATCTTCTACCATTTTGTGTCGGAGTTGGGAAATCCACTTGTCTTCTATCGATCATGCATTGAGAACCTATATCTTACCTTGCGATCTTCATCAAGTCAGTGTTGCCAAAACCTTTTTTTATGTAAATTTTCAAGAGAAGTTCAACCTAAGCCTTCTATTGTGTCACTCCTTTTTAGAGTCATTTATGCCTCCGATCTCATTGGCCATCCCTGAGTCAATCCTAAAAAAATTAAAAATTGAATCATCACTACAAATTATTTTGAGTCTTGTTTCATGTCATTGATGGGGGATACATCAAGGCCCTCCTACGATGAATCAATTCCTGTCGATGCCAAATCATTATCCAGGAAGCTAATTTAGAAGATACATTAGTACATTGGAACTTGCATTCCCTAATGGCAAGTATCCTTGCTTTTGACAGGGGTTTTTATTATTGACCTTTGATCCTAATATTTCTTTGAATGTTCGACTTCAACTCATCAATTCACATTCAAAGGATTGTACTTAAAGTACCTTGAGATTCATTAACATCAATGGTGATATCTCTCGCACTTGTTAATGATATACATCAATGATCAGTAATCAAGTGGTTTCTTCTATGTTCGACTCCAAAACATCTATTCACATGGTGAGAATCGTACTACGAAAATAGGAACAAGGTGAAGACCCTGGGGGATTCTCTTTTGATTTTAATTTTCCAGGTTGTGATGCAAACTACTCAAAGTAATGTTGTCACATAGATCCACATTGTATTGATTCGTGGCTATGTTCTTGTCATAATTCATAGATCCACAATGTATATTATGGTGGCGATGAGTTCCTTAAATCATGGTAATATGGATCCACGATGTATTCTTGGTGGCCATATCATTAGTAAATGATAATCATGGATCTCTAATATATCGATCGACAACCATGCTTAGAGTCTCTTATATTCTGAGTATGGGGATGTCTACCTCAATGATGATAAAATATTGTATTGCATTTTTCCTTGTGTTTTGACATGTCTCCAACCGACGTGTTCTCTGCTTCAATACCCATCAGGAAAAGTATTTTAGTTATCAAACTTTCTAACTTCATACTTTGGGGGGAATTCTATTACATAACATTTTGTTGCAGCTGCTTATACTGTTTATTCTCTGACACCTTAAAAGCCTAATAATTTGGAAAGAGAGTTGGGAAGAAGTCTTTTGGAAACAAGTAACTCTAATAAGTCCCTAAATTAAAGAATTGTCGTTGGTTGCACTCTAGCAAGGTGCAACAACTCTACTTGTCGCAATTTGCATCACTACCAAGTGCGACAATGTCACTTTTTTCTTAGATATAAGGGTGTGACAACCTTTCGTACATGGGAAAAATAAGAGATTCTTGAAGCTTCTAGAAGAGAAGCTTCGATGATGAGTTGTTTACCGATCAGTGTGGATCTCACTCGCTCCTCCTGATTTGGTGAGATCCTCACATCTTCATGGATTCCTCTTTACTCTATAAAAGAGGCAACTTTCAAAGGAAAAAGGGAAGAAAAATAGAGGAATAACGATATTATGGTGAATTGAGAAGAGATCCATATTTGTAATTGAGAGTTTGTGAATCTCACTTTGGCCCTAAGAGATTTAGTTGTGCTAAAGTGTTCTAGTGATGATGATGACATCTATGGAGGCTATGAGGGTATTGAAGCATCAAACTGTTGGAAGGAGCTTATCAATGCCAAGGAACCAGTTGTAAGTTGTTTCCTAATTATTTAATACAGTGATACATTTTCATTTCCTAACTAAGATTGTCAATGATCTTTGTGTGTATTTTTCCTTGGCTATTTACATAGGTTCATTGAGATATATGGATATTAGTTGCTTTCACTGTTTTTTTTGTTCCTCTTGCCCTTTACGAAACATTTAATCGAGAATTTGGAGTTACAAATTGCAAGGACAAACAATGATTAAAAAAGGTATGAACTTCTATCTTTTATGTTTCTTTTGAACCTAAGAAAAAGAGTGTATTATGTTTCGTTTTGTTCTAGTTTCGGGTGCCCAAACTAGGGATATTGGTCTATGTACTCATTCACTAATTTATCCACAAAAAAAATGTCGAAAGGCCCCAATGTTGAATGGGAGAAATCTTGTCAGATCCCTTTTAGTGTTGTTTGTGTTGTTTGTGTCCTAGGGTTAGGGTTTTTTTCAGGGTTTCTACAGACAAGGGTTTTCCATGTCCTATAAATATTTGATATACGTGCGGGGTTGAATAGTAGTACTCGGCCCAATATCTTAAGGCACCAATTAAGGAGGATAGATCGTACCCTTATTTGTACTATCCGATTACCCAGGTACTAGAGAGTATCTTCCTGAGTGTTGTTCTCAGTGGCACTATAGCAGTCAAGAGGTCGATCGGTTTATCTATGGAGGGCTTCAGAATATCTAGTCCAATCCATATACAAGTGTTGTCTGATGCGCTACCACTCAAAGGGGTACCAAGAGGAGTTAAAAGGGTGGCCAACAATGTGCACTTAAGTACCACTTGTAGTTCCTATGTGTATGCTTCCCTGACCACAGATTTATGCGTTGAATGACGGATCTTTGTAGCTTTAAGACGCTGGAATATGTCTCTACTCAGGAAAAAAAATTACTCACAGTTTCTGCCAAGAAAGGTGCTATGATACCACTTGTTAGGTATCCGATCTATTATAATAGTATAAGAAAAAATATTGTAGAGAATAACAGTGGATTCAACAACGGAAAATAGAAATACTACAAAGAATAACAACATAACAACAAAATAGATGGATCCATAACACCATAAACAATGATAGGAAACAATGTTCACAATGTTCACTTGCCTCTTTGAGGGGGAAACCTCCAACAGAGCAGAGCTCTATTACAATAATTCTCAAAACAAGACCCTCTCATACCTTCTACTTTTATTTATACTAATTATATCTTCTAAAGAACATTCTAGAGGAAGATCATTCTAGAAGCAGAAGCTTCTATTAGGTCTTCTTACATTGACTTGTTTATATTTATTAAATAGACCTTATTAACTAGTATCGGCCTGTATTACATGGAAATATATTATTCTACCTACATGAGAGGTTAGGGAGTTAGGTCCCTAAGAAATGATGACTACCAAAAGAGGTGGGATAATCTAAAGGCCATGATCACAATTGTGATGCCATAAATATTGTTTTTGAAGGGGCCATTGAGTATAACAGAACTGCCAAAAATTTACTATATGAGCCTGAGCATTTTGTTGATGAGACCATTGGTTTGCCACAAAGACAAGGAAAGCACAAGTGTTATTTTATAAATTTGGGAGACCCTCCAATGTATGAAACTTGTTGAAATATTGTAACTGCAAAGAGTATTCTATTTATTATTGATCTATTTTTCATTAGATCAATCCCCTTTTGTGGATTGATCATGTCGAGCATTGTAATTGACCAAATCCCATTTTGCGGATTGATCAAACCCTAATTGTAATATGCAAATTAAGAAGTCAGCCCCCAGGCAAATTAAAGTGGTTCTAACCACCCAGAAAAACAATTCGGCCCTGCCAGTGAAGAGACACCTCCTTTCAGTGCTTGCCAATTTGTATAAATAAAGGAATCCAACCACTCATTAGTTCACTCACTCAGCTCACTCATCTAGTGCGTAAGTATTGAAGGAAGATGCAGTTACCAGTTTATGGAAGAAGGAAGAGAGAGAGGCGCATTGCTTGGAGAGGATATTCTCTAGTCTTTGATTATTTTATGGTCTAGCATCATGGTAGTGTGTCTCTCATAGAGAGAGATTTATCCTGGTGTTGTACTTGGTTATTGAATCTATATTAAAGAAGTTTTGTTTGGTTTTCTTCCCCTTGAGGGCTTCCCTGGATAAATGCTTGTGTACTCTGTGATTGTGTTTCTCTCAGTGATCCTATCTATGCTATGGTTATCTAGTAAATTTAAAAGAAACCTAATAATAGCTTAAACTTTAACATGGTATCAGAGCTAAGTTGAAGAGAGCATCTTTCAAAGAAAAATAAAAAATAAAAATAAAAATAAAAATAAAAACGTCATTGTTGTCGTACAAGAAAATTATGGCTTTTTATTAAAGAGGAATTTCAGCCCAGAGATCATCTAGAAAAGTGCACCCTATCCTAAGGAACTCATTAGCACCTTCAGTGCACCTTTTCAGTGGATAAAACTCCCGAAAAGTGAAACCCTAGTTTTCACCAGTACTAGACGTACCAGAAAACTAGAAGCACCAGTCCATAAATCTGTTGGTCAAGTTTAAAGGGGAAAATTTTGGATTTTCTGAAATCTAACCACACCAGGCTACTTGCCTTAGCCAAGCGCACCTCCTGGTAAGTTCAAAATTTAATTATGAGCATTTTCATTTTTTGGTTGTTTTCCTAGCTCTAGGTAAAATATGTTTGTAAGCACTAAGCTTGTTGACAAGCTAGAAGGTGTGGAAAACTTTCATGCCTGGAAGTATAGGATTGCACTCATTATTGAAGAGAATGACCTAGCAAGATTCATTAAAGAGAGTGTACTAGAACCTGTTGATGTTGCAGCTAAAGAAAAACACCAAAAAGACACAGTTAGGGCCAAAAGAATCATTTTATATTCTATCAAATATCACTTGATTCCTCAAGTGGCCTCAAAGAAGACTCCAAAATAAATGTTTGATGCCCTAACCCGATTATATGAAGGAAGGATTGAGTAGCCTGGAACACAAACCTTGACCATGTGGAATGGTTAGTTGGCTCTTGAGGTTTTTGTCGTGATCTTGCGTGGATCATGGAAAGGGAGTCTAGTCTTGCCCAGGCTAGCATCTTAGCTTCTCTAGTTCATGTGGGATTACTAGGAGTGAATCTATGGTAGTAGTCCTCCCCAGTGGATGGGAGAGATAGATGACTACAAGAGAAGGGAGAACATAAAAGGAATGGCAAAACTCATAGAATATCTCCTGTATGATAATAAGACATCTTCTATGTGAAGATAAGATATCTTATGTGTGAAGATAAGAAAGAGTATCTTTTGCATGAAGATGAAAGAAAGAAAGAGTATATTATGTGTGAAGATAAAGAGAAAAAAACTTCTTTAATATGGATTCATGGAGAACCAGTCAGTGATCATGATGCCAGATGACCAAGTGGATTGTATTGATGCCTCCTGTTATCCAGTTGATGTTGTTACCCAGTTGATGATATTTCCCAGTTGATGATGTCATCCAGTGGATGTTGTTACCCAGTGGATGATGTTATCCAGTTGATGTTGTTGTCCAATTGATGATGATTATCCAGTTGATGATATTGCCCAGATGATATTGTTCAGTTGATGATGACATCCAGTGACCTGTCAAAAGATAAAGAATACCCTTCTTGTTAAGGGGGAGTGTTGAAATATTGTAACTGCAAAGAGTATTCTATTTATTATTGATCTATTATTCATTATATCAATCCCCTTTTGTGGATTGATCATGTCGGCCATTGTAATTGACCAAATTCCCTTTTGCGGATTTGTCAAACCCTAATTGTAATATGCAAAATAAGAAGTCAGCCCCCGAGCAAATTAATGTGGTTCTAACCACCCAGAAAGACAAGTCGGCCCTACCAGTGAAGAGACACCTCCTTTCAGTGCTTGCCAATTTGTATAAATAAAGGAATCCAACCACTCATTAGTTCACTCACTCAGCTCACTCATCTAGTGCGTAAGTATTGAAGGAAGATGCAGTTACCAGTTTCTGGAAGAAGGAAGAAAGAGAGGCGCATTGCTTGGAGAGGATATTCTCTAGTCTTTGATTATTTTATGGTCTAGCATCATGGTAGTTTGTCTCTCATAGAGAGAGATTTATCTTGGTGTTGTACTTGGTTATTGAATCTATATTAAAGAAGTTTTGTTTGGTTTTCTTCCCCTTGAGGGCTTCCCTGGATAAATGCTTGTGTACTCTGTGATTATGTTTCTCTCAGTGATCCTATCTATGCTATGGTTATCTAGTAAATTGAAAAGAAACCTAATAATAGCTTAAACTTTAACAATGCTGAGATAAAAGGAGAATATTGTGATATTGTGGTTGACCCAGAAAATGGACAGAAATGTGGCGATCATTTGCATGACAATTGAAGAAAGAATTTTGAGCTCATGTCCAAGACACATGTTTGGGAGACACTCATTGATGATGTATCGGATCATGATTATGTTGTTGTTACAAATGAAGTATTGTTCCCAAAAGTTGGAAATTTTAATAACTCTAGTTGCACAAATAAAGCTAGTGATCAAGGAGATGCTTTGTACCCATAATTTGAACATGAAATCCCTTCAAAATTGGTTGTCTGGACAGGGGAAAAGAACTATTATAATAGAACCATGGAACTCTTTGGGATACGGGTACTACATGAATATTAGAGTAGTGGTATGCCTTGTTTTGCCAAACATTTTATACCCCAAGAGGACCCAAAGGATAGTAACAATGGTGATATTCACAATCCAGAGCCACTGTCAAAGTTGAAGTAAACTAAGCATGTTTTCTACAACATGGGTTTTGAATATTTCCGTATACATAACGGAGAAGAGCTAAGAGGGGTCGTGTGCACAAATGGTGATTTTTTCTTTTGGCATACAAGGAAGATGAGTCTTCAGCCATCTTTTAATGACGGATGGGGAAATTCTGGTTGTTTTTGGTTGGAGGCATGAGACCAAAATTCGAAAAATGATGTATTGTTGAAATAAATTGAGAGTAACGTACTTGAAGAACTACCTCTTAGTGAAATTCTCGATCTCAACAAAATGCTTACCAAGTCCAAAAAAATTGACTTATTGACACTGCAATGAAGGTGTTGAGCCTATGTTCTTCTAGTAGAAATATTTGCATGCATAGAGAGCACTTCCATTGAAGACAAATAGAGAATGATACATGTTGTGTTTTGACCCATCATGAAAATAGAGTGAAGGCTTCACTGGACATCCTATTATTTTTTGAGAAGCTTCAAACTTACTAATGATTATTTAGTTGGGGTAGGCTCATCCATAACTAGGTAGAAGAAGGATGTTCATTTTTAACTAATATGAAACAAATTTTAGACTATGTATGTCTAGTATATAGTGTTTTCCCTTCACCTGGCATTTCTTTTTGTTGGTCAGAGTTGATGCTCTTATAGAAAATATTAGTGCCAAGGGAGTGGAGGTGTGGTGAATTCTCTCTCTTCCTCTTTGTGGAGTTTTGTAGTT
>JZKD02S1673600.1:1008527-1030855 GCA_000966675.3 Picea glauca | reverse complement strand
AAGGATGTTCATTTTTAACTAATATGAAACAAATTTCAGACTATGTATGTCTAGTATATAGTGTTTTCCCTTCACCTGGCATTTCTCTTTGTTGGTCAGAGTTGATGCTCTTATAGAAAATATTAGTGCCAAGGGAGTGGAGGTGTGGTGAATTCTCTCTCTTCCTCTTTGAGGAGTTTTGTAGTTGAATCTAGTTAAGACTAGGATGATCATTGTGTATGGGTCTCACATTTTATTTAGGATCGAGTGGTAAATTTATATGGAATTTATGATCATAATCTTAGCTCAAAGTAATGGAGGGTTTTGACTAGCTCTCCTTGTCTCTTCCTATTGCAGAGTGGAGCGTGATTGGTGTTGATGCCAAGATATTCTTCAGATCTTTTTACCTCAATTGGAAAAAAATGGTTTGAGTATAGTGGTTGGTATACATGGTCTAACTATAGATGAGGACATGATGGGGTGTAGGCTAAACTAGATTGATTTTATGGGTTGTGGGAGGATTTGATTTTCTCTAGTTGGATTCATCTAGTTGATGTTATTTTATATGTGACTAGTTTAGATCATCTTCCAATTCAAACTATAATTTCCTTGGGAAAATCCATTAATTCAATCCCTTCTTCATTGTTCAAATAGAATGTCTCTCATTTAGAGTTAGAGGACTTACCATCCCTTGTTGTTGAAGATCATTTTGAAGTCATAGGTATGTTTATCTCCCATTTTTAGAATATTATTTTCTCATTATCATTTGATAGATGGGATGGTTTGTACTAGAGATGATTGTTGCAATCTGGTCCACTGTAAGGTTTCTTGTGGTTATAGGGATAGGTTAAACACATATATTTCTAAGGAAGACATTTTTTCTTCAGTGTCTTTTATTCTAAATGGTTAATCTCCAGGTAGGGATGTTTTTTCCTTGTGATTTCCACAAGGCCATGTGGGATGATATTGATGATGACCTTTTTTCTTTGGCCTCTAAAGTTTTCTCTATTGGTCAAGTCTCTGGAAAAGTATGTGGTTCATTAGGAGAAGACTTAGTTTTTGTAACAAAGAGTAATTCTTGTCACTAGCATTTATACATGGGAGTCTAAGGAGTGGGCAAGGGACATTGAGCAACAAAATCAATATATTGTAAGTTGATTTTGAAAAAGCACATGATTGGGCTAGTAGTGTTTTATTTCTAAGGTATTTATTTTTTTGGGTTTGGCCCTTCCTGTGTTTCCATGGTGAACACTTTGTTCAAGAATGATTCCTCTTTTGTTTTAGTCAATAGGGCCTTGTCCCCTCATATTTATTTGAATTTTTGTATTCACCATGGATGTCCTTTAGACCATTATTTATATATCTTGATTGGAGATGGTATGGATTATTCATTGGAGGATGCTCACATTTCTATTCAAATTCATGGTATTCTTCTCCTAAATTTTTTAGAGATGGTCAACAACCACTTTATAGATGAATCTCGTCTCTCAATAAAAGTGGAAAAAACTATTATTTATGGCGCCCTTACTTGTTTACCATATTTTTCTCTACATCATGTGCCATAAGCGATGCTCATAAAACTGAATTTTAGTTAGTAAGTTAGGATGCCCCTTGATTGTATTTCATGTGCTTGTTGTATAATGTGTAATGGTTGCTTGGCAACCCATTGGTATTGTTGTGGGTGTCTATGACATGTCTCACAGGTGAAATACTGGTTTTTCTTGGACAATGACCTTTATTACATTCAAATCATGAGAATCCACTTAATTCATTCATTTTTACACAGATTAGTTAGGAACAAAGCTCTATTTTTGTTTCGTTATACAAGCATTTACAAGAAAGAGCAATTTGAAGTGTCACTAGATTCATTCTAAATCAACCGAGAAAAGCGTGTTCATATGTTGGGTAACATTCAAGCAATGATATTAATGGGATGGTGATTGTGTATGATGATGGGACATATCCATATGATGTAAGCGTGAGGTGGTCTTACTAGGCAGAGTAAGGTGCACCTAACTATTGAACAACATGGAAAAAGATTTTGGTAAGTGTAGAGATGCAAACATGGAAAAGAGATAACAGTTTCCATGAGGTGACCTTCTTACATAGGTTACATAAGAAAACTTGGACAATTGATGCATTTTGGGGAGAATGAAAACCCAAGTGGGTTGGACGTTCCTTGGTTCATGAGGTGCAATTTTCTAGGAAGAGCTCATTGAGAAAGAGTGCCACATTTTGGGGTTTCAACACAACTAACAAAGCAATAAGGCCATTTACAGTGGCACAAACATCAATGGAAAGGAATTAGCTAAAATTACTTGGGCATCGTTCCAGGAGTTGGTTGTAACTACCTAATAGTTAAGTGCGTAGCATGAGGGCCACAAGTCTACTTTGCCTTGGAGGTGGCGGTAAGACAACCCATTTTAGGGAAAATGGTTTGTACACCTCTCTGATTTAAAGTGGAGGCTATGAGACTCTAAGCCACTCAAGAGGATTCATTCAATAGGTTGGACATAAAAGGAGTTATTTACTTAGAATATAGAGTAAAGAATCTTGGGGTTTTCTAATCTTGAATAGTGAAACTAGAGGAGGTAGACCTTGGAGAGTCGAGACTGGGGAAGAATTGACAAGTGAATGGGGCATGGTAGGACAATTTTGAGAGTGTTATTGAAGAACCAGATGTATAGGAGGTAGACCTATGGGTTCTTCAAAGGTTTGTTGCTACAAGTACGGTGGCACTAAAGTAGAAGCACCTTAGTTTATTTGTACTTATACAAAAGCATGTTGACGATTAAAATCACAATGAGGTTTTGCCCGCAATGTATTGCTAAATACTATTATTATAAGCTAACAATATAAATAATACTAGTAGGTGGGACCCCCTTGTAGATTTGAAGATCAGATCTAGTTCTTATTTCATGGTTATGATGTTGTTCGACATTGCTTACATCATTGATGAAATATGAGTTTTTATTGGAAATGGATAAGGCTTGTTATGTGCGACAAGTGAATGATGGGTAAGGCATGTTATGTTTTGTTCTAAGCTCTAATCGCATGTTACGATTGCCTATGTTATCTATTGCTACCATTGCTATCTATTCCTAGATTCGTTACTTTGGCACCTGCACAACAGACATGTTAGTAACAATACGTAAAGAGCAGTTGGAAAAAGGAAAAAGCAATATAAACAAATGCAAAAGGAAGGAATTAAACTATGCTAATATACTACTCTACATGCATTGAAATTTAAATGGTCATTGTTAACCCTAGCAATAAGATAATAGTTATTTGATTTGATTGAGTTATATGAAACATGGTTGATTTATGTTATGGCATAAGTTGGAAATGGATAAATGTGATATGGGTCGTGCTATTGACAATTAGTGGGTGATGGTTTCGATACATGGTTTAATTGAATGAGTTAATGGGAAGCTTGCTGACGTGTACTAAGGAATTAATTGACTAGGGATAGAGGCGACGTGCATTTATTGCACGTCACCCTTACTCCTTCCACTGGCCGCCACCCTAGTCGGATATTGTTCAATTGTTTTTGTTGTGGTTAGGCCTTGACTTTCAAGCAGAGGCAGAACCGCTCGGCCAACTTTCGTTTTTAAGGTGCTTTTGATTATAGGTATGTCTTTTTTTTTTTCCATCCATGAGTATGCTCTGGTTATGAAATAGATATTGGCTTGGATGTATGGGTTTGTGCTTTCCTTAAGTATGGAAACTGTGTAAAATTGTGAATTTTTTTGGAATGAATCATTGGTGGATTTCACTGCGATAATGTTTGAAGTCACAGTGTTATTGGTCGTTTTGAGCGTTAGCAGCCATAAAGGCTCTCTGTCATCCTTGTTGGTTTTAGTCGGAGGGTTTCGTTTGGTCTAGAGTGGTTGGATGTCTTCACGCATTCGTATCACCATACCCAGTCTTTGGCTTTTATGGGGTTTAATGGGTTGGAAGCGCCTTGTGTCACTGTGCATTGTTCACTTGGGTATTGAGTTGTTCATGCTACTAATGGTCACACAGTGGGTTATATTGCTTCTTCTCAACTCTATTTCATCTCAGCGTTGTTAGTTGTTTGGTTGGGAGAGCCATGAGGGTTATACCCTTCATGTGCTAAGTATCGTTACGGGGCCAAAATGGAGCCTTGCTCCTCTATTAATAGCCTCTCCTGTCACAGGAATTGTCACCCTATCCGTGAAGTCAATTATGGTATACCCTGTGTGTGCACCATTGGTCTCGAAGGTTTTCACCAATGAGAGGAGTCGACTCTAGTCTCCCTGTGTTGGTCCACAGAGAAAACCCTTGATTTCTCAAGCCCGAGTGTTGATAGAGGGGACCGTTATGGCCTGTCGGGTATATTGTTGGTTGTTATGGATTGCTGGTGTATTGTCGAAAGAGTTGATTTCTGGCTTGTCCCGTTGATTATGTGATAATGGTGTTGATTTTGGTATCTAGTTACTGCATTTGTTATTATAATTGAATCGATAAGCTCAGCGTGGTTAATTGGATGATTGTTAAATCGAATACAAAGTCATTGTCTTTGTGATCATTGAATTGATAACCCAAAATTGTTTTTAATTGATTAAGTCACAGCATTGCTTCATGTATGATGCGTGGGTATGTGTGGCGTTCCTACAGCATGATAGGTTGAGTGGTTGATTATTATGATTGTGTGTTTTAATTGCCATGGAAGTATTTTAATCGAGGTGATTATGGTATGGCCATCCACTGTGTATGTTATGGATATTATTGGTTACGCCCTCAGAGATGGTCACGGGGTTTTGAAACAAAATGGTTTTGTTGCAATTTAATCAATTTATGGGATGAGATCAGTTTTATTGTTGCTACCTTGCTATATTTATTGATAGCCCAGCATTAGGGTTGTTTAGATTCAGAGTAGTTGGACCTGTGCAGTCACAAAAGTGCTCTTGCATTTTGTCGAATGTTTGCGTGTTTCACAGCATAATATGGGTTAAATGGTGATGGTTGCCTATGAGTTTAAATGACAAGTCAAGGTCTTTGCATTTAAAATATCGATGGATGTATGTGGCTGCCCATTATGTGTATTGATGAATATCATGTTTCCTAGCAAAGATAAGCACAGGATCTATGACAGTATAATTTCATTACAATCTAATTATTAAATGAATTAGAGGACGAGATCAGGCACGATTTTTGTGTCTGTATTTGATGATTGAAATAATTGGCAGTGGTTGATGAGTTGGCACTGAACAGAGTGGAAGTAATTGACTGTGTATTCATTTGGAATTTTTTTTTAAATGTTAAATGGATAAATGAGAAGAGCAGATCTCCTCTACAGGTTGTTTTGAAATGCATATTGTCTTTTTTTGGTGACACTGTGTTACAGATTGACTACGAACAGTGAACAAGGTAATGCACATAATTGTTTAAATTTTACACAATAGTTGTTCTTTTGGCACAATGATCATTTTGGTTGGTCTTGATCTTTTACATTGATTTGGAATGATTGTATGGATTACTTAATTAATTTTAAGAATAGTACTTGCTCTCTTTCCCCACCATTATTTCGCTCTCTGATAATTACAACCCCCTCGCCTTCCCACATTCATTTTCCACTCCTTGTTCTAAAATTTAAATACAGTCAAGAGGAATTTTGTATTGAAGCAGTTTGAAGTCGCAAGTTCTTGATTTGATTACAATGATATTTTCTTCGATTTGTGTTACAGTTGATTATTGTGGTCTTTGAGAAGTAACCATGTTTCTTTCCCCCTCATTTTATCATTTTTCACTCAATACAAACCCCTCGCATATCCCAGAACCTTTGTTCACCCCCTGCTCATCGACATGACTTAAACAATTTATATGGATTGGATTGCATGAGTCTGATATGTTGTTGAGCCAAAATCTATTTCATATTTTTAACGAGTTGTCATGTATGGTTGTTAAAAGGACTATTTGCTAATCAATCATGCATGCAGGAATGAGTTTTTTCAGCCGAGGTAGCCATGGAAGAGGCAACCGAGGGAGAGGTAATTGGAACAGAGACCCAAGAAGGCCAAGGTTCTCCATACACTTTGACGTTGACTCAAAAGAGTTAGGCCAGTTGTTTCAGGCCATATTTTTCAATTGGATTGGGCAAGGAGTGGTCTAAACTAGGCCTGAAAGGCCTCCCTTCCAAGCTCCACAAGCTCCTTGTATTCTCGTGCCCCCTCATGTCTCATTGCAACCTGAGGTTCCCGAAAACGATGGATGGCAAGAGATTGTCCACCCGACAATCTCCCAACATCGTGGCTGGCCCACTTTGTCCTTACCTGCTCCCCCACATGTTAACCAGATTACCCAAGTTGCACCTGTCCACTCAACAGTTCAGTCCTCTCATGCTAACAAAAGGTTGAAAACGGAGACCCACCGTGCCCTTGACAAAGGAAAATCCATTGATGCCCCTTCCTCACCCTCCAATGGCTCTGATAAATCGATGTCTTCCCGAATGCATTTGAGGGATGGTTGTTCTCATGTGATCAACGAGATTAGGCGTAAAGGCTCAGCACAGCCAAAGGCAAATTCAGAAAAATCGAAGGGTGACAGCAGCAATCAAGGAAAGATTGCATCTCAGAGTAGGAAATATGGTTTTTGAGTTTTTATGTTATTTATTGTTGATAACAGTTGACTTCAGAAATTTTGGACAGCATGTTTTCTTTGGATATATGAGTAATATAATTTTTTTGAAAATAATTTCAAATATTTTGAGATAAATTGTCAAATGTTAATATGATGATGGGAATCACAAGGAGGGGTGTTTTGATTAATTAACTAGTATGTTATGATTGGTAAGAGCTAAAGGGAGTCACAAGGGGTCCCACCTACTAGTTATTATTTATTTATAACCCTTATTATGATTATTGCTTTTCCCCCTAACTAAAAAGTTGGTTGAGTCTTTTAATTAACTTAACTAATGAAGTGGTTCAACTACTTCAACCAATTCTAATTTGCTTAAAGGAAAAAGGAAGGAGAGGAACAAGAGGAGTTTAAAAGGAGAAGCATACTAAGGTTTTCTCTTTGAGTTTATGTTGAGATAGTTCAATTTTCATTCATTCCTTAATTTATCACAAGCCTAATTATTTTTTATGATAGCAGGGTCTTATTGTAGACAGCAAGATTCAGGGTTGAATTACATCATTCAGACAAATGTTTTTTCAGAGGTGTTGATCTACTTTGATAGTCTGTGTAGACTTGTCTGTTTGTGAATTATTTTTCATGACTAACAAAGGCTATTGTGCAGAGTCGAGTGGGCATCAATCTGTGGCAAGTTGATCCAGCTTTTAGAGTTCGGTTTTTTTATTTTCTGTCAGAGTTATAACATACTAGTTATTTTTTATTTATAACCCTTATTATGATTACTACTTTTCCCCCTAACTAAAAAGTTGGTTGAGTCTTTTAATTAACTTAACTAATGAAGTGGTTCAACTACTTCAACCAATTCTAATTTACTTAAAGGCAAGAGGAAGGGGAGAGAATAGAAGGAGAAGCATATTAAGGTTTTCTCTTTGAGTTTATGTTGAGATAGTTCAGTTTTCATCCATTCCTTAATTTATCACAAGCCTAATTATTTTTTATGATAGCAGAGTCTTATTGTAAACGGCAAGATTCAGGGCTGAATTACATCATTCAGACACTTGTTTTTCAGAGGTGTTGATCTATCTTTGATAGTCTGTGTAGACTTGTCTGTTTGTGAATTATTTTTCATGACTAACAAAGGCTATTGTGTAGAATCGAGTGGGCATCAATCTGTGGTAAGTTGATCCATCTTTTAGAGTTCAGTTTTTTATTTTCTGTCAAAGGTCCTTTTGTATGTTCCATCGGGGATGTCTAAGTTTGACTTTGCTCTGAAATTTCTGCATGAAATTTTGTAAAAGGAATGACTCTTTGGTGAATTGGAATGAAATAAAGGATTGCTTTATGTCTCATCTCTCTTGATTATCATCTTGGTGTCTTTAATTATGTCTCTACATTTATTTTAGTAACTGTTATATTCAAAAAATCATATTAAAATGAATTTTCCAGCAAGCTTTTAATTGTGAAAAAGATTAGCCTAAGCACTTGTAATCAATACTTGTGAGTTAGGATTTTATTTTTGATGGCTATAAACATAGGGTGATATTCCCATCTATTTTGCTTTAGCCAGGCAGAATCTAAAAATGCTTAAGTAAGATCATTTCATATCTTTTCCTCAACATTTATTTGGCACCCATACTAGGGAGATCTTTGATATCTCTTTGGTTAATTTCTATACTTGATTTCCATCGATACATCTATTTTTCTGATATTGATTCTTTGACTGTTTTATTTCTTAATGACTGTGCATGTTGCAAGGAAGCCCAATATTAAGCCCGGTCTTCAAGATCAGACCAACATTGCTTTGAATTTGTTTAATACCATTTTGGACACTGCCAATACCCGTGTTGAGCTTAACCATTCTTGGGTAGCAATTGAACAAGATATTAGTGCTCAAGAACAATTAGAATCTAGACGTAGACAACCTAGAAATCAGCAATAACCTTCTTGTTTCTTCAATTTTGGCATGTCTTTCATGTCCTTAGACTCTCATGCTTCTATAAGAAGAAGAGGCTTGTCACCTGAAATCAATCCTATTGTTGAAATAGGAAGAAGGAACGTTGTGTTATCTGCCCAACAAATTGCTCTAAGGAGAACTTTGTCTGATTCATCAAGATCGCCTTTCTTAACCTCATCTATCATCCACAATATGGCATCTAGTGGTGGCTCTGGTGGCACTGGAAGTGTGGGGCGAGTCTTCTAGGGAAGTGTGGGGGGAGTCTTCTAGGGAAGATCGGAAAGGAGGATTTTTCCGTTACTTCCTAAAAAAACTACACCTGGTAGATTTGGAACCAACCAAAATCACTCCTACATCGAGGAATCTACGAACAGGTAATGAAGCAGTAGCTAAGAGACTCAATATATTTCTAGTTTCAAAGCCTATTTTGGAAACGGGTCTACGCTTTAAATCTTCGGTAGGAGAAGGAGGGATATTGTGCCATAGACCTATCCTCCTTTATTGGGAATTAGGAGAGAAATCCCCCTCAACCCCTCTAATAAGCCAAGTCTAGCTGGAAGAGGAAGGGTTTAAAAAAATGGTCCATTCTAACTGGATCAAGTTGACCTCTTAAAATCCAGAACCTCTAATGTTTCAATTTGCAGAGAATTTGTTAAGAATTGAAAGGGATACCAAAATGGGTATCCACTTGGAAGACTCAAAAGTTAAACTCCATGAAAGAGATAGAGAACAACCTATCTTCTTTTCTCTCAAAAATATACGAAAGATCGCTTAGCCTGGTTCAAGTAAAGGAGTTAAAGGAACTAGAGGCAAGAAGGCACTCTTGGTTGGAAAGAGAAGAAAAGGAATGGAGACTTAAAAGTAGGGCACTCTGGTTAGAGGTTGGAGATAACAACATGAAATTATTTCATCAATATGTGAATCTTAAAAGAAACATAAATACTATTTGGGAAATAGAAAATGAGGACGGGTTGATAAGTAGCACCTTTTAGGAGAAAGCAGAAGCGGGGGCAAGTTTCTACTCAAAACTCTTTGCAACTCCAAAAGGGCGTCCAATCCAAGAAATACTTGAAGTGGTTTCTAAATTTTATCCAGTTTTCCCTACATAAATGAATCAGGCATTGGAGGAAGAAGTAACATAGGCTGAATTACTCGTTGCCCTTGAGTCAATGAAAAATGGGAAGAGCCCAGGTCTTGATGGAATCACAATAGAATTATTTAAGCATTTTTATGACCTATTAAAGGAAGACTTGTTGAAGACAGTCAGGGAATCACAGAGGGCCGAAAAAAATCATGGAGATCTAAACTCCTCCTTGCTATGCATGATTCCCAAGAAGCAAGATGTGTCCTCTTTCGAGGACTTCCACCCTATTTCCTACTGTAATGTTATATACAAATCAATTTCCAAGGTAATTGCAAGGAGATTAAATCCTTTGTTGAGTGAAGAAATATGGGAGGAACAATTTGGATTTCTGCAAAACAGACAAATCCATGATGCAGTAGAAATAGCATAGGAGGTACTCCATTCGACGAAAAAAAGGGACCTGGAAGAGAAAATTTTAAACCTAGACTTATTGAAAGCCTATAAAAGAGTTAATTGGACCTTTTTTAGACTAGTTCTAATCCAGCTAGGAATGAACACAAAATTAGTCAACTGGATAATGGGATGCCTCCAAAGTTCATCTTTGATTGTGCTAATCAATGGTGCCTCCTCTAGGTTCTTTAAAGCCTAGAGATGACTCCGCCAAGGATGCCCACTCTCACCATTTTTGTTCCTGATTACACCCTAAGCCCTAAGCAAAATGTTAAAGGAGGCCAGGACAAATGGAGTACTGAAAGGAATCAGGGTGTCGGAATCGGAAATTGTTTCACACTTACTCTTTGTCGACGACATCTTCTACAATGTGAATGAAGCAAGGGGAGATATCCAAGCCTTGAGAAAAAACATAGACTGATATTGTTTGACCACAAGTATGTCCATCAACCTAGAGAAGTCATGCATTATTATTAATAATTGCTTGGAAACAAAATCCATTGAGTTGAGAAACATTTTACTTGAATAAAGAAAGAATATCAATGAAGGATTTAAATATTTGGGGTTTCACCTAAAACCAAATTGTTATAAATGAAGAGATTGGAAATGGATAATTAAAAATGTTGATGCTAAAATTTCAATTTGGGTGCATAGATTGTTATCCAGAGAGGGAAGATTAGTCATGCTCAAATCAGTACTGGTGACCATACCTGTGGGATGCTGAAAAAGATACATAAAACAAGTTTCAATTATCTATGGGAAGGAAATAAGCTTTTAGGAGGAATTCACTTAGCTAAATGGTCTTCCATAACTCTCCCCAAAGATTTAGGGGGGTGGGGACTGAAAGACATTTTCCCCTTTGCGAAATCCCTGGTAGAAAGAAACCTGTGGAGGTTAATTGAAGGAAATTCTTTGTGGAAGCGAGTTATGTCTTCAAATTACTTCACTAACCAGGCCATTGAGGACTGGTTTCATATGCCCTCAAAATCCCCTAAAGGCTCGAATGTGTGGAAGTCACTTGTGGAAGCCTTTCCCTTTGTAGGAAATTAGACAGTTTGGAAAATAGGGAATGGATGTAGAGTGCGAATTCAAAATGATCCTTGGTTGGGCGTGGGAAATAGTTTTGAACTCTTTACCCCTCTTCTACATCACCTTCGTAACCATAACATAGACATGATATATGATGCTTTTATAAGCTCTCCCCAACCTAGAGGACATCAAGGATGGAAAGATGCTACCGCCCTAGGCCTTTCGGAAGATCTAGACAAAGAATGGGAAATTTCTATAGGAATTTTATGCGAAAACTTTATTTCCTTGAATGAAGAAGTAGATGACACTTTGTTCTGGTCTAAAAACCCAAAGGACAAAACCTTTACTATTAAACTAGGTTATAAATCTTGCCAGGATGAAAATTTTGAAGGCCCCAAAAATGATGGTGGGAACCAATTTGGAAAATCAAAGCACCCCCCCCCCAAGATGCAACATAACCTCATGGCTAAAATGGGATAATGGTTTAAAAAAGGGTTGGATTGGCCCTGGAAGATGTTCTCTATGCAAATCAAATTATGAATCAATTAACCATATATTCATTTTCTACCCATATGCAACACATGTAATGAAGATGGTAAAGGAACAAATTAAGGTTAATGCGAGCTGGAACAAGGAAAATCTGGATGACTGCCTTAAATATTGGCTCCAGGATAGAATAGCGAAATTATACTATGGGCTTTCGAGCATTTTTATTTCCAACATCTGGTGGGCACACAATTCTACAGTCTTTAACGACAAATTCATGCCACCAGAAATGATGAAAAACATAACTCTGAACCAAGCCGTTGAATTTAGAGAGGATCCAAAAGTTCTGAAAATGTGGCTCCCAGTTCTTTCGACAATTGATTACAAAGTTCCCTGGGGATATTTCGACGGTGCAAGTCAGGGACACCCCCCAATGTGTGGTGTTCGGATAGTATTGTACATAAAAAAAAAACACATTATTGAGGATGAGCATACAAATTTTCCATAACTATGCGGTTGGATTTTGTGATTTGTAAATTGTAGGGCTATAACCCATCCATCTCATCAATATATATGTTTCTAAACAATATAAAAAGTGAATCACAATGTGTCTATGTACAAAAATGGAATCGTGGTCTGTGCTTTTAATAAAATGAAATGTTGGGAGTTCAAAAATGGATATGGTGTCCCACTGCTTGGGTGGACGAAATGGGAGTAATAAGAACTCTATCGGGCACAAGAATAATTTGCCAAATCTTGTGGGTGACCCGTGGAAAAAGAAAATCGCCTTGGAAGTCAAATAAATTCTCGAGTGTCTCTAAATATTCCCAAGCTATAAATAAAATTCTGAAGGGTCTCTGAATTCGCCAAGCCAAGGAATAAATGTTGAGATGTTAACATACCCAAGGGTTTGTAAAATCGCTCAAGTAGTAACAAAAACATCCAACAAGCATAAGAACATTGAGAATGGCATGTGGGCAAGGTATAGACACCAAAAAACAACTAAAATAAGGCTTAGAGGAGTAGGAGTGACTTGTGCGTGAGAGGAAATCAGCTAGCAAGATAGAGATGGTTGTAGCTCTCATACCACAATCCAATAATCCATGAAAATAACCCAAACATCCATTGCACAAATCATATACGAAATTAAACCAGAACATGAGAAATTATAACCATTTTATTGTGCTTATAGAATTCATTACAAATCATATGAGTTATGCATGTTCAAAATCCCATGCATTTTTACTCACTAGCATAACCAAATTGTAGATAACCATGGCTTCGAGACACCTTCTCTCAATGTGGATAGATTGTTTAACTCCTTTGTCCATCAACTTTGAGCAGGTTTCCTTTCAAGCTCTTATATCTGATCCTTCAAGCTTTTCCCCCGATTCTCTTTTCATTTCCCCATTGTTGCTTCTTCACTACAACCTTCATATTTAATGGGTTGCCTTTGGAAGGCCAACCATCACATGGTTCGTTTCCCCTTCCAATTTTTCCAAAATGATGAAATGAAATCAATAAACAATTACACTTTTATTACAACTTTACAAAATATTTTAGGCAAAGATCCAATTCGGATCACACCTACCCATTTGCAGGCTCTTGGTCCCTAAAATATTTGAATCCCTTCAATTTTCTTCTTCGATCAACAAGTAGACTCCAACAAATATCCGAAGAAGGGTGCCTTTGTTGTAGGATGGAAGATAAGAGCTTAATAGGGGCTTCCTTTGGCATAACTTTGTTATCCATCCCATGGCTAGAAATGGAATTTGTTGTATCAATAGGTCGTTGGACAACCATTACTCGGGTTGCAAGTGCAAATAGATCTTGTTTCCCTATGATTCTCCAAGCTTTCTTCTTGGTTTTTCAGTTCTTGGGATGGAGTTCCAGGTGAAGCCTCCAACATTTGGATTCCCAATGTCCAGTCAATTTGTAGTGCCAATAATCACTAGCCTTATGACCCCTTTTCTTGTAACAGAAACAAATTATGCCATACATTTTTGGTTTGTGGTGATGATTTCCATCTTTGCTACCCTTTTCCTAGCTTATACAAGCAAATTTGAGTGGCTTGTTGCACATGGCTTATTTTCTAGTTCCTCTTTCCTTGATGAAAGTGGTTTGAGTTGCACTTGGGATAACTTCTTTTCCATTAAATCCTAGGCCTTCATGCTTAGGCCTCTGTTGAGATACAATTGGAATCAAAATCCTTTGGCCATCATAGCCCATTTTCATCATGAGCTTGGAATCAATGCCTTTGGTGTGCTTCTCAAAGTCACCAAATGTTTCTTGAGAAAGGGTTTTAGAAAGCGAGTTTACCATGCTCGCCTCCACCATGGTACTAGCTTCAATATTGGTAATGGAAGGGGCTTGCTTGGTCTCTTGGAAAACTACTTGTAGCTTCTTCAAGGCCTCTTCCTTCGTTGCCAAGTCCCGATATAGGTGAGTAGTGACATGTTGAGTGAGAAACTATAATGCTTCTTGCAAAACACTTCGAACCTCGTTAGGATAGACGAGGTAAGCAGGATTATCACCCTTCATTTATAGCCTAAGGCTGGAAATCAAAATTCCTAACAAGAGGAACCTTGACTTAAAAGTAATTTGTTTTTTTATGATATATTTTATTTTATATTTGTATTTTTGCTTTAGCTATGGACAAAGTGAAATAAACAAAATGGATAAAATAAAATATTACAATATCAAAAAGAAATGCATAGAAATAAATGTGAAAACTTTTATTTAAAAAATAAATAAATTTATAACAACAACAATAATTAATAAGAAAAATGAATATACAAGCATCGAAAATTTGAATGTTGGAGAAATATGAGCCAACAATGAAGAAAATATGCAATGATCCTTTATAAATAACCAATCATTAGATTGAGCTAAATGATTTTACAAATCTCTGGGAAGATTTGAACTAGAGATATCCTTAGAAACGTCATATGTAAAAAAATATTCATACAAAGACAATTGAGTGCCATAAAAGGAAAATGAAATCCTATAGTCAAACTTGGACCACCTCGAGTGATGTGAAGCACACAGTTAAATTCTGCAAAATGCATAACTAATTAGCATTGAGCATGTTTCGGAACTTCTAATATGTGCAAACAATTGGAGAAAAATAAATAACCTTAAGGGGGAAGACCATAGGATCAATATCACTCGCTTGTCTTTGTCAATTTTCAAGTAAATCCCTGCTATCAACAAAGCAGTTTAACTCATAAATACTTAGGAATGATGAAATATGATCATTAGCAAAAGCTCACAAAGCTTTAGCATACCTCTCATGCGATATAGTAATGTCCCTTCGATGATCTCCTCCTTTCCTTTTGTATCTTCCTTAAACAATTATTCAGTTCAACTGTCTAATGTAAATTAATATTTCTTTTATGAGAGTATAAAGACTAATTAGTAGTCAATGAAGTACTTAAATAAGAGGAAAGGACATAATGTATAATATATATAAAAGGTAGGAAGGGATCTCATTAGTTTCTCATATGGGAAGACAAATTATATCATTTAATCATTCCAAATAAATCTTATGAAATAAGGAATCATTCACCACATGTGATCATTATCTGAATTGAAGACAATATATAAAACAAAATGTTTTTGATAGCCAAAATTTGAAAATGTTAAACCAATTCAAAGTCTTATCCACATCATTGTAAATGTCATCAGCATATCAATAGTGAGATATCTAAGGAAACACGTCCATGTGAGAAATTTCCCTCCTATCTTCTCCTTGTAAGTCCTCTGCACTGGCCTTGGAGTGGACATAAGTAGGTTTTGAGGTTTATGAGCTTAAAGATTCTTTCGTAGGTTTCTTTCCCTTTTTATCTATAGGTAGCTTCACAGAGGAGGATTTAACTTCAATGTAAGGATGATTCTAAGCGAAAGAATTAGCAGAAGGGGCAACATAAGCAACAATGATTTCAAGTTGAGGGTAATTTTCATGCATGTTGGGCCATTTTTCATTCCCTAAAATGGGTTTGTGTTGGTTTGTTTCCCACCCATCATTGGCCAAGTCAGATTGTGGATGTAGAGGAATGTTAGTGATACCGTAATGCTTCTCACAAAACACTTAAGGCAAGGCTTGTTGTCCACCCAAGAAAAGGTTCCCCTTGTATGTGCCAAATAATTGAACTCATCAAAATTAGCATCAAAGTGGATAAAGAACCTAATTCCTTTATTCTTTCCTTCTTTCCCAAAAACATTTGTCCTTCTCCCTTGTCCTCTTCGTGATTCCTTTGATCCACAACTGAAAAGGCTCATCTAGAATCATAACAAGTCATTCTTTGCTCGATAATCATCTAACATGTAAAATAAAAGACAAATAGAACTATTCACAAGATGTTCATTGAATAGGATTTACAATAACTCTATCCTAAGAGTGAAAGGTTGATAAAAAAATGGAAGTTGCTAAATGACATAAGGATAGGATGCGCACAATAATTTAAACTGAATTTCGGTGCATGAGTTCTTACTTTGTTTTTAAAGAACAACCTAGTAAAATGGCTTTATATGACTGAGTCAAAAGATACAATTTGAGATAAGCATTTACACCGACACAATTTCCAGGCTTGAAACATGAATGGGTTATCTTTTAATAATTTTCATTACACAATGGATATATCCCAGGTAAAGGCCTTTAACCGTTTTTTTTTTTTTTTATTGAGGGAAAATACAATGACCCAATTTGTATAGGATATTCTTGTTCATATAGAATGATTTTAATTGAAATGAAAGCTTAAGCTTCAAATATGGATTTAGAAAACTCAAGAAACGAACAATACTTTCCCATGTGAAATGAAATGTCGGTTATAGCTCAGATGGCGAATGGCTTTATACAAAGTGCTTTAAAAAAGGTAGGGAAAATATTCATTGATCAACATATGAGAAATCTGCAAACAGAGGGCCTTTCTTTTAAACTTTTTCTTGTGGGGATATATCAAAACACGAACCCATAAACATATGACTGAGCATAAGGGCATAAATGTAGATGAAGGTGTAATGTACAATAATGACTCAGACCTATTGTGAAGCCCATGCTTGCAAAGATAAATGGCCATGCAAATTTTTTTTAAAAACTCATAGGAACTTTCTGGAAACGAATCACTGAATCACAAGACTGTTGTTGGGTAACTACTTTGGCTCACTCTACACTACCAATTGGGATCCTTTTCTTTCCATTTTCACTTATCCTTACCTATTCCTTTGCTATATTTCCTTATGATTTTAAGTTAAAATGCCAATACAAGCTACAAGCTATTTTATTACTTAATTCGTTGATTTTTCTTACTCTTTAGTGAATTAGAGAAGGAAAGGAGTGGTTTTACTAATGATGGTTCATGTAGTTAAAATCCTGTAGCAGGCATCAATCCTATAGCATAGATCTGCTATCGAAATTCATGTAGCAGTCTATTTCTAGAAGTAGTTTTGCCACAACATTTTCAGATAGATGAAGACGAAGTTGGCAATTCCAAGACATGAGTTTTGTGTAGAATGCCCAAAATCAAGTAATACACAAGCATATTTCCAAAACAAGAAACAATTTGGGAGATATGGGTGGATCTTCAAGATGAATTTTCCCAAAAATTCACGTTTTTGACAGGTTCATGTAACTACCTCGACGATTAGGATACTTGTCGAGCTTCCCAGGTGATTCGAAGATGTGGGTTTTGTGGAGAAATGCGTACACATGGACACCTATTGTCTAAATCATCCAAAACTCCAGCAACAAGAATGTTATTCCCGATCAACACTTCAACCAATTCTTGTAGTGCACGAGTATAGTGTGATTTCATGCCTTCAATCATGACATCGTAACGAGATGACCAATTATGGAATCATGTATGTTCGTTGATTTATCTGAAGCTAATATTGTAATATCCCAATTATCTTTAGTAGATTGTGTACAAGATTGGATGCTCTAAATTAATTGTAATTGTATAAATATCAAAGATGTTTGTGCATGAATACATAGATTGATATTAGTGATAAGAAGGAGAAAGACCAAACTCAGTTAAAACACATGTACTATGTTTGATCATGAAATATAAGACATGCTCATGTGTATTCATCTTCTAAACTTCTGAGTTTGTAAGTGCGTAGTGGACATACTTATGAGGGGAGGTCAGGCCCCCTTCACCTCAAAAGTAGTGCTCTAGTTAGTTTTATTTTTGCATTAGAATTAATTTGATTTCATTGCTAGTATAATTTCATAATTCGATTCTTGTAGCAAGTGTGACATGATTAAGTAGTAATGTTAATTGGTTGATGTTATCATTTTCTTTGTGTTGTGTAGTTCAACTAATGCTTGTTGAAACATGAATGTCATGCTTGTTTGCCTATCAGTTTGATTGTTGATCCTCTTAATAGAGAACTGGAAAAGTTGCATTTTGTGCAATTAATGGTCACCAATTCTTCAATGGTCAACAACTGCTCATGATATATGTATTGTTTGCATGTATTAGTTTTCAGTTCTATTATTTATGTTTTTAATTAAAGGTTGTCAATCTAGCTGACAAAGTGGATCCAACAGAGTACTGTTGAATATTAAAAATCTATATTCAACTTGCAATTCTACCTTAGAATATCCACTCTTAGATGAGCAACCATTTTCATAGAGCTATGATTTGATTTGTTGTTGGTGCGAGTTTATTTAATCCCTGAGTGCAATTCCATTTGATGTTGTATGGATTGAAAAACTAGTTTCTGCAGGATCAGATCAACATGCTTCATTGTCAATCCTTGTTCATGAACATGAACAAACTACCCTCTAAACAATAGAATGTTAATAGCTACATTGCTACACATACCTATCATTTAATTCCTCGTTGATTGGCAAACTACCAATGTAAAGAATCTTTTTTGCATTAATTAGTTCTAGTTGTTTTCATCAGCACATAGATCTTAGTTCAGGCTCTGATCCCACATATACTTTGCTTTCATATCACAAGATTTTGAGCCCCCTGATTGATGATTTAATGTATGGAACTGATACATATAAATACCCCCACAACTATCTTGAGATAAAATTGTTGTAGTCGAATATGAATTGAAGGATAAGGGCAGAGTAAACTGGAGGAAAAACGAGCTCAAACATAGATGTTGTAAGACGTTTATCATTGAACTTATGTCACATAAATATGCTCTTAATACACACCAATAGATCGAATACAAACCTTTGTTATGGAGCCACCAATTTCTCTCAAATTTGTGCTACAACAACAACTTTATATACCCACAATTTCATTATGTTGTGACTGAGTTAGTTTGAGATCACTTCTGTGTGAGGAAGATCTTTAAGAGTGCAATGGTAAACTAGATCAGAAAACATGCGAGCTTAAAACCCTAACAAACCAAATGAGCTACAATACTATTGTCCCATCACCTTAACCCAAGAACATACGTCTCCCATGCATTAATTATCACGTCCCTCGAAGTTGTTTATTTTCCTCAAAAAACAATACAGGAAACCCCCGAGTACTTCCCCACTTTGTGGATGGTAAACAAGGTAAACCGCCAGCCTTGATTACGGGACCTAACCCCAAGGGGGAACAAGATATTCGAACACATGACCTCCTTTGTTGGGGATAGCTTCACATTTGGCTCAGAACCACTCGAGCTAACCCTTGGGGCTACGTCGCTTGAAGTTGTTACAAATACCAATAACCATGTATAAATGGAACGAAATGAAATACAGATGTATAGAGAATAAATACACATAGATACAATAAAACTTTACTTCTGTTAATAAAGAGAACATGTTGAAACTTTAAAAATGCAGATTGAAACAAACCTTCTCGAATGGTGGCTGCTTTTCTTTGAGAAGCGTTGTGACGACTATGCTCATACATAAGAAGATGAGTACAATGAGGCTCCAAAGGCCTTTTTAACATAAAACATAAATGATAAAACCCTAAACATCCAAAACCCTAACCCTGGGAGATGAAACGCCAAAAGGTTCGTTGGCCCTGATGGGGGTAGTTAATATGTCAACTTCCTGAGGGCGTGACTTTTTCATACGATGTCTGTTTGGGGCACTCGATACACCGTTGGAAAGGAATATTCGAGGAGTACACATTTCGTTTAGCCTAACCTTTGCTTTGTTTAAATGCTAGGCATTGTCGAGCCCAAAAAACATCGTTTAGGGCCTCAAAACAACCCTTAAAGTGTGGGACCCGAAAAACTATAAAAAAATACTACCAAACTGGAATTGTTGTTTGAGCTATTGGAATAGGTGGGTGGCCCCGATATCCACCTAGATCAGTCCTCCCTCCTTAGGAAGCAATGGTCTCCATTGCATTGAGCACCCCCATCAGATGGGGAAACTTCTACTAACCTTGGCCCCGGGTGAGCCACTTGCCTTGGTGCAGGAGCTGCCTTGCTTTGACAACTCGATAAAGTTGGATCCTATGTTGGCAAGTGCCCTTAGTATGAGTGTCCCTAATCTAATCAATTGTTGCATGTTCCATGCAATTTGGGTTGAGCTTTGTCGGTCTCAACTGCTATGTGATTTATGATGTGTCCAATAATGGTGGGAAGTATGGTTGAAGGAGCTCCGCATTGAACATTGGGTGCAGGCCAAGGAAGGGGGGAATACTTAGCTCAAAATCATTGTCACACACAACCTTGGTGATGGTGTAAGGTCCATGACAAAGTGGACAAAGCTTCTGATGGGGTCCTATAAGGCACACTTTCTGCAAATGAAACCAGACCATGTTTCCCACCTGAAACTTGTGCAACACATGGTGTTGATCATGGTGTTCTTTGTACTTATCATTGGCTTTCTGTAAAATATAATGGACCTATTGTCGGATGTGATGAATCTATTCAATAAACTTGGTGGTTTTGTCGACCTCATGTTGAGCATGGGATGATTATGAATGTGTGGATCCAAGGGGCAATGTGACATCAATGGGACCCAATGGTTGAAATCCCAAACCCACCTAAAAGGGATTGTGGTTGGTCGAGTTATGAAGGGATTTTTTGTAGCTATGTTGAACATAGGGGATACTCTCATCCCATATGCGTGGATGTTTGTATTTGTACATGCGCAAGATATGCATGATCATTTTGTTGATGACCTATGTCTGGACATCAACCTGGGGGTGGAAGGCGATGGATTTGGTGAGCTTAGTGTCCAATAGTGACGAGAGCCCGGACCAAAATGTGATTAGGAAGTTATTATCCCGATTTGATGTGATAGTGTATGGTATCCTGAAGTGTACCCACACCCATTCTAAGAAGACCTTGGCAGTGGCCTCCGTTGTGATATTCTTATTGCAAGTTGTTAGTGTTGAAATAATGTAACTGGAAAGTGTATTCTAATTATTATTGTTGTATTATTCATTAGATCAATCCCCTATTGCGGATTGATCATGTCGGTTATTGTAAAAGACCAAACCCCCTTTTGTGGATTGGTCAAAACATAATTGTAATAGGAAGAATAAGAAATTGGCCCCATAATATATTAAAGAGGCCCCATAATATAGTAAAGGTGGTTATAACCACCCAGAAGAAGAAGTCGGCCCTACCAATGAAGAGACACCTCCATCCACACATGCCATAATTGTATAAATAAGGAGGCTAGCGCCTCACTTAGACACACACTCACTTGTTCATTGAGAAGCAAGTTTCAGAGCTGCAGTTGGAGAAGAGAGAGAGAGAGAGAGAGAGAGAGAGAGAGAGAGAGAGAGAGAAAGAGGCACATTCTTGGGAGAGGACTTTATGTATTTATTTGAGTTAGCTCTTGGCATTGTATTGGCTATCTATAATAAGGAATTTTTGTTGGGTTTTCTCCCCCATGAGGGTTTCCTAGGATAAATGATGTGTCTCTTGTGATTGTGTATTTCTCATTGATCCTATCTATGCTATTGTTATCTAGTGAAATCCAAATACTCTAATAATATCTTAAACCTTAACATGGTATCAGAGCTAAGCTGAACAGAGCATCTTTCACAAGAGAAAGTGAAAAATGTCATTGTTGTCGTACATGCAAATTAGGGCTTTTGTTGATGAAGTATTTCAGCCCTAAAACCATCTAGAAAAGTGTGCCCTTCATCAAGGATCACTTTGGCATCCTCAGCACAACTTTTCAGTGGCTAGATCTCCCAAAAAGTGAAACCCTAATTTTCACCGATACCAAAAAACCAGAAGTACCAAAAAACCAGAAGCACCAGTCCAGAAATCTGTTGGTCAAGTTTGAGGGGGTAAAAGTTGGATTTTTAGAAATCTAATTGCACCATCTTACTCGCCTCAACTCAGCGCATCTATCCCCTGGATCAGAATTTCAAAATTTGAAGTTTTAAAATATAGGTTTTCCTCATAAAACCCTAAGTTGCAGTTGCAGTTGCAGTCTCAGAACCAGTTGCCATATCAATTGTATTTGCATTATCAATTGCAGTTGCAGTTGTAGTACCAGTTGTTGTCACCCTTGAAGTTTTTAAGAGTTGGTGATCATTACCACTGCTACCAGATGGTGCCACTACCTGCAAATGTCATCAGAGGTATGTACTCACACATATTTAAACTGTTAAGCTTTAAAGGGTATTTGCAGGAGAAGGGATCTCTTGCCATAGATCCAAAAGGATCTCAAGATCCAACACATTCAGAGGAACAATGCAACCCAGGTGTGATTATTTTGGTATGCATCTATTTGTTATGACATTATTTTGATCAATGTTGCGTGTTGTAGCTATGACCATCATTCTAACCTTTGATCAAAATCTGAGT
>JZKD02S1673600.1:978783-1008517 GCA_000966675.3 Picea glauca | reverse complement strand
CTTAGGTTATGATGTCAGGTGTTTTTGCATTGATATGAATTAGGTGATGTTGTAAATTTCTTATTGTGCTTCGCTATTCATAGACGTAACGAAGGGGTCGTTACAATGGCAGAGTAGGAAGCAATCCATCATTGCTCTCAATACAGCGCAAGCAGAATACATTATTGTGTGTTCTGTCAGTTGTGAAGCCACGTGGCTTCGAAAGTTGTTGACAGGTCTATTAGACCTAGAGATGGAAGCAACCACGATCCTATGTGATAACCAGAGCTGCATAAAGATGACAAAGAATCATGTATTTCATGACAAGTCGAAGCACATAGATATTCGATATCATTACATATGTGACATGGTGCAGAGAGGAGCCATAAAGCTCCAATATGTTAGCATGGATGAACAGGTTGTCGATGTGTTGACCAAGCCTCTATCTCATGTAAAGTTTGAGCACTTTCGAGATAATCTCAGCATAGTCCGAAAGGACCTCCCTCGAAAGGGGGAGTATTTTTGTGTTGAGATATGCTAGCCTAGTACTGTGCTTCCAGCTTAATTGTTGTGACATAAAGCCAGTCTAGTATTGTGTTTATAGCTTAATTGTTGTGATGAGATATGCCATCCTAGTACTGTGCTTCCAGCTTAATTGTTGTGACGTAAAGCCAGTCTAGTATTGTGTTTCCATCTTAATTGTTGTGTTGAGATATGCTAGCCTAGTATTGTGCTTCCAGCTTAGTTGTTGTGACGTAAACACAGTCTAGTATTGTGTTTCCAGCTTAATTGTTGTGATGAGATATGACAACCTAGTATTGTGCTTCCAGCTTAATTGTTGTGACGTAAATCCAGTCTAGTACTATGTTTCTAGCTTAATTTTTGTGTTGAGATATGCTAGCCTAGTACTGTGCTTCTAACTTAATTGTTGTGACGTAAAGCCAGTCTAGTATTGTGTTTCTAGCTTAATTGTTGTGTTGAGATATGCCAACCTAGTATTGTGCTTCCAACTTAATTGTTGTGACGTAAAGCCAATCTAGTACTGTGTTTCCAGCTTAATTATTGTGTTGTGATTCCAGCTTAATTGTTGTGTAGTGTGCCAACCTCGTGCTGTGATGATGAGCAAGCCTGGTGTTGTGATGATGTGACCAACGTCATGTTGTGATGATGATGTATTAGTTTTATACTAATCTATATTGATGCAAATGACGATTCCATTCTATTGAGAATGATGATGTTGCCGATGAGAAATACTTCTGATGATTTATAGATACGCCAGTCGATGTTCCAAGATAATTTTGTTGATGTTGTCCTCTCTCTCGCCTGATGTTGTTGTAGAATACCCTTCTTGTTAAGGGGGAGTGTTGAAATGATGTAACTGCAAAGTGTATTCTAATTATTATTGTTGTATTATTCATTAGATCAATCCCCTATTGCAGATTGATCATGTCGTCTATTGTAAAAGCCCAAATCCCCTTTTGCGGATTGGTCAAAACATAATTGTAATAGGCAGAATAAAAAGTCGGCCCCAGAATATATTAAAGGTGGTTATAACCACCTAGAAGAAGAAGTCGGCCCTGCTAGTGAAGAGACACCTCCGTCCACACATGCCAGATTTGTATAAATAAGGAGGCTAGCGGCTCACTTAGACACACACTCACTTGTTCATTGAGAAGCAAGTTTCGGAGCTGCAGTTGGAGAGAGAGAGAGAGAGAGAGAGAGAGAGAGAGAGAGAGAGAGGCGCAATCTTGGGAGAGGACTTTCTGTATTTTTTTGAGTTATCTCTTGGCATTGTATTGGCTATCTATAATAAGGAAGTTTTGTTGGGTTTTCTCCCTCATGAGGGTTTCTCAGGATAAATCATGTGCCTCTTGTGATTGTGTATTTCTCAGTGATCCTATCTATGCTATTGTTATCTAGTGAAATGCAAAGAACTCTAATAATAGATTAAACCTTCACAGTTAGGATGGCCATCTTAGAAAATCGGTCGACCACCACAAAAACATAGTCATTTCCCTGCTTGTTTGAAGGAAGGCCCGACATGTAGTCCATCAAGATGGATTCCCATGGCCTGTCAGGAATAGGTAGAGGGGTGCACAACCATTGCTTCTTAGTGTCTGGTTTGGCAATGTCGAAGGCAATGCAGGACCTGATATACCTCTTGATGTCCTCGTGAAATTTTGGCCAATAAAAATGCTTCTATAGCACTGCCACGGTCTTTTCCATGACAAAATGTCATGTCATCTGACTATAGTGATCTTCCCAAATCAGTTTCACACACTCGCTTGAAGGAACACAGAGGTGGCCCAAATGGCATAACAGTCTATCATGAAGATGAAAGTCAGTGACAGCCATGCCTGTGCCCAAGATCTGGTAAGTGGTAGCGAAGTCAGGATCACTCTTGCAGAGTTAGGGCCACTCAGATGCCTCATGGCCATAGGAGTGGAGCATTGTGGTTAAGGCTGCAACCGGATATTGACAAAGGCAGTCAACGACACGATTGGTGCTCCCTGTATGATATTTAATGTTGATATGAAACTGTTGCAAGTATGTGGACCACTTTTGATGATGGTCATTCTGCAAATTTCCTTGTGTCTGGATGAACTCTAGAGGCTTTTGATCAGTGTGGATGATTGTCTCGTTCTCGAGAATGTAGTGCTTCCATTGCCAACATTCTTGTACAATGGACTACATTTCTTTGTCATAGATGGGGTACTTACAGACGACATTTGATAGTGTCTCGCTATGATATGCCACTAGATGACCATGATGAGTGAGAACTACGCCTACAACATAATCTGAGGCATCAGTCTTAATCTCAAAAGGTTGTATATCGGGTAAGGAGAGTGTTGGATCTGAGCACAAGTGATGTTTCAGATCATTAAACGCTTGCTTTTGTGACTTCCCCCACACGAACTTTGCCTTGCCACCACCCTTGGTCACTTGGTTGAGGGTCCATGCAATATGGGAGAATCCCAACATGAACATGTGATAGAAGTTGGCAAGTCCTAAGAAACTTCGAAGCTCGATTTGTGTGGTCGGGGCTGGCTAGTCACGAATTACTTGGATCTTGGTTGGGTCCACATGCACACCATGCTCATCAACAATGTAGCCTAGGTATCAGACAATTTTCATGGCGAAGGAGTATTTTTCCAAGTTAGCATATAGCTTGTGTTGTCGCAGAGTGTGAAGGACTTGTTGAATATGTTGCAAGTGTTCTGCTCCATTCTTGTTGAAGATGAGGATATCATCCAAATATACCACCACAAAAGAATTGGTGAAAGGTCGTAATATATTGTCCCTCAATCTCATGAAAGTTGTTGGAGTGTTTGTCAAACCAAAGGGAATGACTAGCCATTCGAAAAGACCCTCTTTGGACTTGAAAGCAGTCATCCATACATCATTCTATTTTATTGGGAACTAGTGGTAGCCAGACTTCAGGTCAATCTTACTGAAAAACTTGCCTCCCTTGAGTTGGTCAAGAAGGATGTCAATTCGGGGAAATGGGTACCAGTTCCTAACTAGGATTTTGTTGAGGGCCCTATAATTAATGCAAAGTCACCAAGTCCCATCTTTCTTCTGCACGAGTACAATTGGGCTCCTACAGGGTGAGGAGTTGGGCCACGTCACCCAACTTGTAATGTTTCCTGTTACCAACATTAATCGCATGCACTGAAACCCATAAAGTAACATCATCCAACTTATTACTAAGCATTGTTACTCTAAAATTTCACTGCACAGATTTTACTCTAAATACAAGTCCGCGTAGTATCACTTGAAGTAAAGCACTCAACGTAAGCTTGAGTCATGCCACAAAACTTATAACAGTGGAAACAACAGTCTCTTTTTAACACAACATTACGCAGTGGAAGTAACTCAATAACTACGTGCACCAACATATTGATCACACAACACAACCATGCACACAACCATCTTGACGGTGTGCTCCAAATGTGACTTTTTTTAGCACGGAGTCTATCTCCTTGAACACACACACATGAAATCCAACCTTTTGTGTACACTGGCTACTTTCCTGCACACCCAACTACCCAATCCTCTTCTTGAAGACTCATAACCAAAATCACAAGATTAACTTAACAGACAAGGCTATCATCAACAAACATACTCATGCACAACTACAAATACAGGCTATAAGCACCATATTTACATGTATAACCAACATTAAATGGAGTAACAACAAATGCTTATATGTGACTACATACAAGAACTAACCCATACCAAGCATAGACAAATATGCACATAGTAAACAAGACAAGCACATAAAGAACACTTATCTTTTATGGAAATCACCAACTGTGCACATAACTCAGATGTTCCTCCCAACCATAGACTCTGTTGCTCATAAGCTTTACCCAATAGGTCGCCCCCGAGATGGGGTTTGTTGATGATTAAAAACATCAACGTAGTTTCGTCCGCAAAGTATTGCTAAAGCCTATTATTATAAAACTAAACAATACTAGTAGGGGGGGCTCCCTTGAACTAATGAAGATCAAATCTGTTCATTTTTTTGATGTTATGATGTTGTGCGACATGGATTACATGGTTGATGAAGATCTTGTTGATTATTGGTTATGATTTGAGCTTATGTATCATTGATTCCTTATGTTACTACAACTTGTGTTATTCACTAATATCATTGCTATCCCTTCTTCTCACACCTGCACAACAAACAAGTTGGTGAAATTACATGAAAGGCAGTTTTGAGAAAGGCAAAATACTATAACAAATGCAAGGAAAAGGGACCTAGTTCTGCAATAACACATGCAAATAATTTGGAGGAAATGAGAGACAATTGCAAGGGGAAGATTTTAATGCTATCCTAACTATACTACATGCATGAAAATACTTGATGATTATTATTAAGCCCTAGCTAGCAAGAAAATGGTTGTGAAATTGGGATTAAATTATATGTTTAATATGCATATGGTGTGGAATATTGGTGGCGCACTTGGCAAGGTGATAATGCTAGTGGTTATGTAATGGTTAATTGAATTAGGTGGTTGATCCACATATGGTATATTTGGATGGATTGAACGTCGGTGGCTCACTTGAAAAGGTGATGAGCATTAATAGTTATGTGATTTTGTTTGAATTATATATTAAGTAATGAATATGAAATTTTGATTGGGTTATATGGTTAGTGCGCACATAGTATGAAATGTTGATGGTGCATTTGGCAAGTTAATGGTGCAATTGGTTATGTGAATGGTTGAATTATATGGGATTCGAATTATGTTCTGACATAAGTCGTCCTATTGGCTTTTAATATGGTGATGTTTTCGATACATGGTTTGATTAATGGTTAATGAAGAATGTGTTGGCATGTACTGGTGAATTAATGCATCGAGGATGGAGGCGATGTGCATTTACTGCACGTCACCTTTACCCCTCCTATTAGCCGCCACCCTAGTCGGGCTATTGTTCAATCTTGTTGCTTGGGTTATGCTTCGAGTTTTTAGTAGGGAGAAACTGCTCGGCCAGCTCTTGTTTTAAGGAATTCGATTACAGGTATGTCTTTTTTTGGCCATTTGTGATTTTACTCTGGTTATGAAATGATTACTGCCTCAGGTGTATGGGTTTGTGTTTTCCCAAGTGTTGCAACTGTGTGAAATTTGGTTTCTGGAAATGAAGAGTGAATGGTTCTTCCTGTAACGATTTTGAGTTTGTCGAGGTTATTGATCTTCCTCGGTGATAGCTCTATGTTACCACTACTGTTGGTTGAAGGGTTACTTTTTGTTTAAAACTTGGGTGGATAGTTGTCCTCACGCACTATCACTAAATCCAGTCTCTGGCTTTCATGGGTTTAATGGTCGGAGTTTTTCTGCGTCACAATGTGTGTTTACTTTGGCATTTTCCACCACTAAGGGTCACGAAGTGAGTGTTTTTTTCTTAACTCTGCCCTGTCTTCACCTTTTTTTTTGGCCCTCTGCCATGGATTGTTACCTTTCCGCAAATGACTCATGTCTCTCTCTGTGAGCACACCCTTGGCCTCGAAAGTTCCACCATTACGAGGAGTTGGCTACGTTCCCTTGGTGATGGCTACTAGGCAAACCCTTAACCCTCCAGTCTGGAGTTTTATAGAGGAGACTGTCATGCCTATCAATTTGTTACGGGTTATTGTGGATTGAATGAATGGTCATTTACCTTGGAGATAGACCCGCCCAATCGGTCATATAGCAGTCGTGTTGGTTTGTCATTTGGCTACTGCTTTTGTGATAACAAGGATAAACCCTTCGTGGCTAATTGCACCTTCAAAAGATACAGTCACCCTCCTTATGTTAATAACTCATTATTGTTAATGAAAAGGGCCTCTGCCCCGGTTCGATTGGATGCGTGGGTATGCATAGCTACCATAGCTTGTTCAGTTGATTTATTTTCTACAGCGGTGGCGAATTGTTTGTTGATATATAGTGACTGGTATTTGCACTAAAAATTATTCAGATGATAGATGGCATTGGTTACAAATGGTTGGTGTTGCTCACGCATGTCGCGTTGTGTGTATGGTGTTTAGTAAAATGAAATATTGAGCATGGTAACTTTGGTTTTCTTGGGGTTGAATGATTATTGAACTGGATAACTATAGAAAGTATATCCACTGCATCCTTGTGCTTGTTGGTTGTATAGGCCTGAGTGTGCACAACAGAGTCGATCACGGTGTGACTAGATCGAAGCAATCTTATATTAAATCGATGGCTCAACTGATATGTTGAGTTATTACCGTGACTGTGTGTTTGTTGTGTTAAGTGAAATTGTTGCAACACGGGGTTTTGTTGGTTGTGTACTGTGTATAACATAGATGGTCCGAGTTCTCACAAGTCAAAGATACTCATAGAGTTTTTGAGAACGTTTTGTTGCATCCCGATCATTTGTTGAGACAGGCTTGTTGTTGACACCTTGTCATGTTGGATGGATGGCCCAGTTTTTAAGTCACATTAAATTGTTCTTTTTTTTACAATGGTAGAGTTACATTGCCCGGGCGAATTACCCCGTGCATAGCTTGTGTCTAACTGGTGACTGTGGGTTGTATCTTTAATTGTCAATTAGGGTGTGGAAATTTGGTATTGATTATTTTAGTTACTGCCTATATATGTTAACGAAGATCATTTCATTTAAATAGGCCCGATTGCAATAATAGTGACTTCATTGTTAATTTGAAAACATGACTTTTGGGTATGACTGTGCATTGAAGAAATGCATGGGCAGTGGTTGATTTTGATAGTTTAGAGATTGGAAATAAGTATTGTTCGAAAATTGTTATAAAATGCAAAGTATGTGGATGAATGGAACAAAACCTCTTACAAATTGTGTGGAATACATACTATCTCAGGGTAGCACTGTGTTGGGATATTTGATTATGAACAATGAATTAGTTATATTGCACAGCAATTGTGGATGGTTGATGCATCTTCTTCGTAGCATGCTTATGGATCACTTAATTAATCTCATGAACAATAATCGTCTTTCTTCCCTTCCATGATTTCATTTTCTACTAATTACAAATCCCATCACCTTCCCATTTAATTTTTTCACTCCCTGTTCTCAGATTAATTAGAGTCAAGAGAATTTATGTGTTAAAATGTATGAAAGTGGTAGTGTCTTGTGTGGATTGCAATGAGGTTTTACTGGTTTGCTTTACAAATGATGGTTGTTGTCATTGAGCAGTGACCATGTCTTATCCCCTTTCATTATATCATATTTTTGCTTAATACAAACCCCTCACGTATCCCTAAACCCTTTTGCACCCCCCTGCTCGTTGATTAACAGTAAAGTGATTTGTATGGATTGGATTGCATGAGTCTGATACATTCCGAGTCAAATCTATTTCATATTTTTAAAGAGTTGTCATGTATGGTTATTTAAAAGACTATTTTCTAATTGATCACGCATGCAGGATGAGTTTTTCCAGTCGAGGTAGCCATGGTCGAGGAAACAGAGGTAGAGGTAACTGGAACCGAGGCGCAAGAAGGCCCGGGTTCTCCATACATTTTGATGTTGATTCAAAAGATCTTGGCCAATTGTTTCACATCGGATTCTTTAATTGGATTGGGCAGGGAATAGTCCAACCTAGGCTTGAAAGGCCTCCTTTCCAAGCCTTGCAAGCTCCTGGTATCCCTGTATCTCCTCATGTCTCCTTACAACCTGAGATCACTGAAAATGATGGATGGCAGGAGATTGTCCACCCGACAGTCTCCCAACATCGTGGATGCCCAAACTTGTCCTTGCCTGCTCCTCCACCTTTGAACCCCATTGTCCAAGCTATCGTTAACCCCAAGCCAGTGCAATCCTCCCATGCTAGCAAGAGATTGAAGACTGAAGCCCACCATGCACTTGATAAAGGAAAATCCACTGCAACCCCTTCCTCACCCTCCAATGAATCTGACAAATCCATGTGTTCCCGGATGCATTTGAGGGACAATTGTTCCCACGTGATAAACAAGATTAAGCCTAAAGGCTCTACACAACCAAAGGCAAATTCAGGAAAATCAAGAGGTGACAACAACAACCAAGGAAGGGTTGCATCACAGACTAAGAAATATGGCTTTTGAGTTTTATGTTATCTATTGTTTTATGACAGTTGACGTCATGGATCTTTGGACAACATGTTTTATTTTGGATATATGAGTATTATTTTTGAAATAATTTCAATTTCATGAGCTAAAATTGCCAAAAAGTAAATATGTTGATGGGAGACACAAGGAAGTATGTTTTGCTTAACTAATGGTTATGTTATGCTTGTTATGATTGTTATGAACTAAAGGGAGTCACGAGGGGTCCCACCTACCAGTTATTATTTATTTATGACCCTTATTATGATTATTACTTTTCCCCCTAACTAAATTTAGTTGAGTCTTTTAATTAACTTAACTAATGAGTTGGTTCAACTACTTCAACCAATTCTAATTTTTTAAAAGCAAGAGGAAAGGGAGGAACAAGAGAGGATAAAACCAGAAGCATGCTAAGGTTTGCTCTTTGAGTTACATTGAGATAGTTCAATTTTCATTCATTCATTTATTCATCACAGCCTAAATCTCTTTTTGTGATAGCAGGGTCTTATCGTAGACAACAATATTCAGGGGTGAATCAAATCATTCAGACACTTGTTTTTCAGAGGTGTTGATCTATCTTTGATAGTCTGTGTAGACTTGTTTGTTTGTGAATTAATTTCCATGACTGATAAAGGCCATTGTGCATAGTCAAGTGGCCAGCAATCTGTGGCAAGTTGATCTAGCTTTAGGGTTCAGTTTTGGTTTTCTGTCAGAGGTCCTTTTGTATCTTCCGTTGGGGATGTCTAAGTTTGACTTTGGTCCAAGATTTATGTATGAGATTTTGTAAAGAAAATGACTCTTTGGTGAATTGGAATGAAATAACGGATTGTTTTATGTCTCAACTGTCTTGATTATCATCTTGGTGTTTTTACTTCTATTTTTACATTTATTTCAAAAAATGTTATATTCAGAAAATCACATAAAAACTGGATTTCTAGCAAGTTTTTTGTTGATAAAAGACTAGCCTAAGCACTCGTAATTAATACTTGCAAGTTAGGATGTTATTTTTGTTGGCTACAAAAATAGGGTGATATTCCCATCTACTTTGCTTTAGCCAAGTAAAGTCTGAAAATGCTTGAGTAAGATCATTTCATATCTTTTCCTCAACATTTATTTGGCGACCATACTGGGGAGATCCTTGATATCTCTCCAGTGAATTTTTATATTCGATTTTTCATCGATACATCTTTCTTTTTTGAATTTGATTCTTTGATCGTTTTACTATTGATGATTGTTCCTATTGCAAGGCAGCCCAATCTTGAGCCCAGTCTCCAAGACCATACCAACATTGCTTTCAACTTATTTCATATTGTTTTAGACGTTGCTAGAACCTGTGTTGAGCTTAACTGTTCTTGGGAAGCAATTGAACGAGATATTAGTGTTCAAGAACAATTGGAAGCTAGACGTAGGCAGCCTAGAAATAAGCAATAACCTTTTGTTTCTTCATTTTTGGCCTACCTTTCATGTCCTTAGATTCACGTGGTTCCATAACAAGGAGAGGCTTGTCACCTAAAATCAATCCTATTGTTGAAATAGGAAGAAGAAATGTAGTGTTATCCATCCAACAAAGTGCTCTAAGGAGGACTTTATCTTATTCATCCAGCTCGTCTTTCTTTCCCTCACCTATCACCCACAAGATGGCATCTAGTGGTGGCTCAGGTGGCACTAGAAGTTCTCTGTCTTCCCAATATTCATTGTCATCGGTGATTGGTAGTTTGTACAACCACCATATCCCTGTCCAATCTACTACAACCCCCACCAAAGTCATTAAAAAGTATGGGCTTTTCAGTTCGAAGAAGTTGCCACAACCACACCGTGGCATGTGTCCTCTCCTCTTAACCTAGCACCTGCTACTCGCCCACTTCCGAAGTTTAAAGAGCATTTGCCTAAGTTTTCGAGGAATAACAATGTCAGTACTAATGAACACCTAATTGCATTTTCCAATGCTTGTCATAACATAGGGCAAACGACAATGACACCTACATGCGCTTGTTCATCAATTCCTTAGAAGGAAAGGCTGCGACCGACTTCTTTGACCTTCCTCCTAAGATCCTATCTACCTGGGAGGAGTTGATCTATTGGTTCTGATCCACTTATGGGCAATCCAAAAGCCTTGTCAAGAAGATAAGGGAATACAACAATGTCACTTATAAAGATGGTGAGACCATTAAGTCTTTCCACTTGCGTTTGACCAAGTTGTAGAATCAAATCCCCGAACTTATCTGCCCTCAGAACCAAGCCGCTTTCATGCATACCTACAATGCATTTCCTTCTCCCTACCGTCATAGGCTTGAAGAAAAGACCATCGATAATCTCAGTTCCGCTCTAGATACTTGCTCAGATTATGAAGAACAGCTTGAAAGAACTAATCTTCCCCACGGAGAATCAGTTAGACAAACAGACATGTCCGCTCTGTTATAGTTATTACAAGATATGAACAACCATATGATAGCATTTGAGCGGAAGGGTACCGTCTCCCCTCTCACCCCTGGAGCCTCATCCTCTTCTGCACACCCCTTTAGAAATACGGTCGAAAACAATTTTCAGCCTAAAGTTATCCTGCCTCGCAGTTGGTGATGTAGACCCCCTTTCTCTCCTAAGGGCTACATGACCTCCCAGTCTAGGAACGATCAAGAAACCGATTCTGATTGACTCTCCATCCCCTCAAGAACCTTTATCAACTGAATAGGCCCCTTCTTCTTAAGGCACAGGTTCTATGGAACCACGGGCCTTTTCCTTAACGCTTTTAAATCTTTAGCATAGACAGGCGCTAGCTCCTCTCTAGTTAAACCCTTCTCTCATGTGACCAAGGCTCTGACCAGTCGCCTAAACAAAAGGCATGTCAAGACTTCGCGGATCGATCTTCACATGTGAGTCACCTCGACTCTTTCGACTTTCGAAATCTCGATAGGAGCCTAGCGTGTGCTAGCCCCTCTATTCTGCTTCATTGGTGTGACCCTTTGTTGTGACCGTGGGTCAATCTTTCGAGTGCTTCGCGATTTCATGATTCACGTATCGCGAGTTCGCACTTCACGAATCGTCTCCCTAGATAATCAACGGCCCAGATCTCTCCTTGATCCGATGACTCAGATCCAATCTTCGCGATTTCGGAGTTTGTGAGTTCCCATAACTCTTACCTCTCATTTCCCGAGTCACGAACCTCCTACTAAACAAGATCTATGGTTCAGCTCCCTCCTTCGATCAACGGTTGTGATCAAATCATGATTTCACAATTCACGAGTTCTTATAATTCTGCCTTTGACTTCTCTGAGTCACGAGTCAGTGAAATGTCGATCTCTCGCCACATGTCCTCCTTGACGATGGACGGTCCCGATGATTCAGAACGATCAACGACTGCGATCCCTTCGCAAACCCTCACGACTCTGCCCTTTGACCTTTTCACCCTGTGAGTCAGCTAAATGATGATCTCTCGCCACATGTCCTATCTTGATGGACAATTCCGATGATTTTAGAATTTTGTGACCCTGCTCTTCCTGTCTAGTTTCAAATATTTAATGTTAGTGCACTTTACCTTGATCAGATAGCTACGATCCTTTTTTGCGTTGATCAGACGGCTGGGATCCTTTCCTTACGCTCTGGTCGAACGACTGAGATATTTTCTCTGGCGTTTGGATCAGACGGCTGAGATATTTTCTTTGTGCTTAGATCGGATGGTCCAGATCTTTCCCTGAGTTTAAGCTTTCTTCTAACTTAGAAGATTTTTGAAAGATTTAAAGGCTTCAACTTTTATCCTTCCTGCAAGTTCATTTCTTGGATCTCGTTCACACTTATTGGAAAGTGTTATCCCTCCTGAACTTGATCTCTTCAAAGATTTCGATCTACCAAGCACTTCTTGCTTTTCCGGGAAATTCGTCAAACTCAAACCCAAAGATTCTTGAAAAGAATTCCTTCTCTCCTTCCTGACATTCCTCTATTCTTACCCCTAACTTCTTTACGTAGTCGCTTCGGCTCTTCATCGAATTCCAGACCTGTGCACTCTTTGCAATAGATCTCTACACAAGATTTGAGTTCTTGCAACGACTGTGCACACCTTGCGACAGTCGCTTTGCACTTCTTGAAAAGAAACCTTACGTTGTCCCTACTGAGCTTACGAGTCAAGACTGACTCTGTCAACGCACTCCTTGCAAAATGAATTCTGGATTTGGGCACTCCTTGCATTAGATTCTTACGCAAGATCTGGATTCTTGTGGACGAATGTGCACTCCTTGCAGTAGTCACTTTGCACTCCTTGCAAAGGAAATCTTATGTTATTTCTTCTGAGCTTTACAAGTTGAAACAGACCCTGTCAACGCACTCCTTGCAAACTATGTGCACACCTTGCATCGGCTCATGAAGAAAAGCGATTTAAATTTTTATACAAGCATTTCAAATCTACATACACTCGTAGAAAGATTCATTAATTCTTGAGATAAACAACAATAACATATAATTGCAAACACAACATACTCACACATTTGGATCAATTTTCCTCTGTCATCTTCATTCAAAATCAAGACAATGGTTACAGCTAAAATCAAAGCAACAACTCTTGTACACAAATTCCTACTTGCTTGTAACTCTCGTCCCCTTCTTTAGGGTGTACAAAACCTCTCTTTATACAAAAGGAAACAAGCTAATTGTTATCTAATTGCAGTTACATCGGGACTAGGGTTAAACTCCTAGGTCACGCGTGCCCATTTTGTCTCCATGTGTGTGATATTTCCTCTTTTGCTTTCTATCAACTTCAAAATATTTCAATATCGGGCAGCATTCGAGATTCTGAATTGGTCCTCAGGCACTGAGTTGTCCTGCCACGTGTACTTGCTGACGATGCTCCTGTGTCATACTCCCTTGAGAAAAAATTCATGGACTCTTGTCCATGAGCTCCTGCACCGACTTTCCATGCTTCTAGATATCAACTTCACTCTCCCAACTAACATCTTCTATTGGGTGTCCCTTCCACTTGACCATATACCCAAAATAGGTCTTCCTTCGGGTCTTCTTACCAATCCTCTGATCAACAATCTTTTCCATTTGTGGTTTTTCTGCTATACGCATTTGTTTCTCCCACTAAATCTTCTCTTGATCTATTGATCCCTCTGTTTCATCCTTCCTGTAAGGATACAAGTTTGAAACATTGAATATGGGTGATATGCCCACATCATCTGGCAACTCGATCTCATAGGCGTTTGCATCGAACTTCCTCAAGATCCTACCTGGTCTTATCTTCTTCATTTTCAGCTTGTTATACATCCCCCTAGGGAACCTTTCCTTCCTGAGATGTGCCAGAACCTGATATCCTACTTCAAATTGAAGTTCTCTGTGATGTTGATTAGCTCTGCGCTTGTACTCTTGGTTAGAACTCTGCGACTGCCCTCTGATCCGGCTATGGAGCTTCTGCATTTCTGCAGCAAAATCCTCTACTCCAACCCTTCTGTTCCAAGTCTCTCAACTCAGATACTCCCCCGGGTTGCATTCCATTCAATATTTGGAACGAGCTCTTCCCCGTGCTCCTGTTTGGTAAGTCGTTGTATGCAAACTCTGCTTGTGGCAGAATTTGATCCCATTGATTATGTGCTCGGTGACCAAACTCCTCAATAATTTTCCCAAACTTCTATTTACCACCTCAGTCTGTCCATCCATCTAAGGGTAATAAATTGAGCTGAAGGACAAATCTGTCCCTAACTTCTTCCACAGTGTTCTCCAAAAATGACCAACAAATTTCATGTCTCTGTCCGAGACAATGCTTCTGGGTAGGTTGTGAAGTCTCACAACTTCCTTGAAGAATAGATTTGCAACATGTGTTTCATCATTGGTCTTCAGGCATGGGATAAAGTATGCCATTTTTGAAAATATATCTACCACCACAAATATGGAATCGCATCCTCTTTGCGTTCTTGGTAGTCCCAACACAAAATCCATGCTTATTGTATCCCAAGGCCTCTCTGGTATGGGCAATGGTTGATAAAACCCAGTTTTCTGTCTTTTTCCTTTTGTATGTTGGCAGATTCTGCATCTGTTCACGAACCTTATCACATATGTTCTCATACCTGGCCAATAGTATGAAATGCTCAACTGTGCAAATGTCTTATCATGGCCAAAATGTCCAGCCAATCCTCCACTATGTTTTTCCTTCAAAAGGTTATCCCTCATTGAGCATTTTGGTATGCACAACTAATTTCCCTTGAACAACAATCTTTCTTGAATCATATACTATGTCCACTAGATTCTATCTCTCAGCACAGGATTCACACATGCTTCGTATGCTTCCTTGAAGTCTGTATCGTCACAATACATGTCCTTAAGGTGTTCAAACCCCAAGGTCTTCACCTGAAATTTCTACAGAATCAAACATCTCCTGCTTAATGCATCAACGACTTTGTTAGCATTCCCAACAATATGTTTTATGATGAAAGTAAAATTTTGCATAAACTCAACCCATTTTGCATGCCTCTAATTCAATTTCTCATGTCTGGTTATGAATTGTAAAGCCTGGTTATCGCTATACAAGACAAATTCTTGTGGGACAAGGTAATGTCTCCATTTCTTCAAGGCTTGAATTATGGCATAAAACTCCTTGTCATATGTGGAGTATTTTCTCCTAGTCTCATTCAACTTCTTGCTGAAGTAAGCAACATGTCTATTGTCCACGCTCAAAACTCCTCCAATTGCAATGCCACTTGCATCACATCTCACCTGAAATGTCTTCCCAAAATTTGGCAAGACCAAAATTGGTCGCTCTGTTATTTTCTCCTTCAGTATATTGAAGCTCTTCTCGGCCTCCTCTGTCCTTTTAAAAGATTTGTGCCTCTTCTTCACGGTATCCATCATTGGTGCACAAATTCCACTGAAATCTTTGATGAACTTCCTATAGAAACTCGTTAATCCATGGAAGCTTCTTACCTCAAACATGCTCCTTGATGATGGCCATTCTCTTATTGCTTTCACCTTCTCCGAATCCATCTTCAGTTCATTTGAAGAGATCAGAAAACCCAAGTAAATGAGTTTTGTCTTCATAAAATAGGACGTCTTCAGGTTTATCAACAGCTTCTCCTGCTATAGTCTCCTCATCACATGTGTCATGTGCCTCAAATGCTCCTCTTTAGTCTTGTTAAATATTAGTATATCATCTAGATACACAACCACGAACTTGCCAATGAAATCTTTCAGTATTTCATTCATCAACCTCATAAAAGTACTCGGGGCATTGGTTAATCCAAATGGCATGACAAACCACTCATACAAACCTTCATTTGTCTTAAAGGTTGTCTTCTACTCATCACCTTCTCTCATTTTGATCCAATAATATCCACTTTTCAAATCTATCTTAGAAAAGAAATTTGCTCCACTTAAACAATCCATCAAATCATCTATTCTTGGCAAAGGGAATCTATACCTGATAATGATATTGTTGATGGCTCTTGAGTTTGTACACATTCTCCATCCTCCATCTTTCTTTAGACTCAACACAATTGGTATTGCTCATGGACTTAAGCTCTCTCTGATCAAACCCTTGTCTAACAATTCCTGGACTTGGTTCTTTACCTCCTCATTCTCTCGATGTGTCAGTATGTACGCTGCTTTGTTTGGTAGACTTGCTACTGGTATCAAATCAATATGATGGTTGATACTTATGATGGGTGACAATGAGTTAGGCAGCTCATCCACCACTATGTCACAAAAATTATCCAATAATTCATGAACTTCTTCAGGTAAATCATCCATCGAAGTACTAGTAAGGATAACTTTAGGTTTCCTCACCACAACAAACTGCATCTCATGTTCTTTCTTGACTTCTTTCAGGAATTCATTCCCACTAATGAGAAGTATGTTGGTGTTGGATTCCTCTTTCACTTTCTTCTCCTCTATTGGCAGCAACATGCGTGTCCTACCATTCTTCTCCAAGGTGTATTTATTATTTCTCCCATCATGAATGACATTCCTGTCAAACTGCCATGGTCTCCCCAACAAAATGTGGCATATATCCATGGGAATTACATCACACAGAATTTCATCTCTATATCCTCCTATCTTAAATTCAACCAAGCATTGTTTAGTAACCATTACCTGGTGTCCTTTCTGCAACCATGAGACTTTATATGGGTTGGGTGTGCAGTTGTCTCCAGCTCCAATTTCTCCACCATCTCCGTGGATACTAAGTTATCAGTGCTCCCACTGTCAATTATCACCTTGCATACTATGTCTTTAGTTTTTCAAGCTATCTTTAGTCTTTTAAATTCTACCTCTGGTTTTAAGAGAACCTTTCTCATCATCAGGGATGTTCCATCCTCTGCTTTTTATGCTTCGACATTCCCTCTTTATGCTTCCGAAATGTGAGCTTCTCCTCCTTCTTTCTTTTTCTCGGGGCATTCCCAAGACACGTGCCCTGTATTTCCATAGGCATAATACCTTATTCCTCCTCTGCCTCTTCCTCTAGAATAGTTTCTTCCACCACCCAGTCTTCCTCGAAAACTTCCGCCTCTTTTCGAGTGATTGTGTGGAGTTTCAGCCTCATCCTTGGAGTTATGCACTTTGTCATAGGCAACTCCCTTGCCTTTGTTTGGGGCTGAGATTTTCCCTCTACCTCGTTGGCTTTGTTTTCTAGCCAACTTCTCTTATGCCTTCAACACGAACTGATAAGCATCCTCCACTATCCTTACCGACATCATGCTAAGTTCATCTTGGATTTTATACCTTAGGGCATTTATATACTTGACAACTTTTTCTTCATCCTTCTCTCTTTGTCCAGCTCTAATGTTCAGTTTGTAGAAATCCTCTGTGTATTCTTTGACTTTCATACCCTTCTGTCTCAGGTTCTGTAGCTTCCTGGACAGATTGATTCGATAATCTTTGGGCATGAATTTAGCCTTCAACTTGGCTACCATTATGTCCCAATTCTTTATCTTTTGTTTTCCTCTACTTCTCCTCTCAGCCTGTAGTTCATCCCACCACAGTGATGCATGTCCTTTAAGCCTGGTGACAACATGTCTCACCTTTTTCTCCCCATCGACATCTTCATAATCAAAATATTTGTCCCTGGACCTTATCCAATCTAGCAACTCTTCACCATCCAAATTGCCTTCATACATTTGGACCTCTATCTTGGCTCTGGCTCCCAATCTAACAACTTCTCTTAGCCAGCGTTCTTCGACAATGTGTTTTCCTGCAGCTTCTTCGACCTCTACATCTTCACTCTCTGCCTCGCTAACGTCTCCGGCATCAGGTGCTCTTCTCTGCGCTGCTTCCATTGCTTCCAACCTTACACGAAGTTCTCACATCTCTCTTTCTACAACACGATTGGATAAAGGTGGATCTCCTCATATCCTCGGTGGCATTGTGTTGATTGTCTCTCACACACAGAGTACAACTTCGAGTTATTTTTCTCCTTCGCCTGAAATCTACAGATGAAATTCATCTATGATGCCACTTGATGCAGACCCCCTTTCTCTCCCAAGGGTTGTGTGACCTCTCGGTCTAGGATCGATCAAGAAACTGAGTTTGAATGACTCTTCGGCCCCTCAAGAACATTCATTAACTGAAGAAGCCCCTTCTTCTTAAGGTGCAGGTTCTATGGAACCCGCGGACCTTTTCCTTAACCCTTTTAAATCTTTAGCGTAGATAGGCGCTAGCTCCTCTTTGGTTAAGCCCTTCCCTCACGTGACCAATTGCCTAAACAAAAGGCACGTCACGACTTCATAGATCAGTCTTCGCATGTGAGTCACCTTGACTCTCCGGACTTCTGAAATCCTGACAAGAGCCTAGAGCGTTCTAGCCCCTCTATTCTCCTTCACCAGTGTGACCCTTTGCTGTGATCGTTGGTCAATATTTCGAGTGCTTCACGATTTCGCATTTCGTGACTTCGCGTCTCGCAAGTTCGCACTTCGCGAATCGTCTCCCTGGATAATCAACGGCCCAGATCTCTTCCTGATCCGACGGCTTAGATCAAATCTTCGCGATTTTAGAGTTCGCTAGTTCCTATAACTCTTACCTCTGATTTCCCAAGTCGCGAACCTCCGACTAAACTAGATCTACGGTTCAGCTCCCTCCTTTGATCAACGACTGTGATCAAATCACGATTTCATAATTCGCGAGTTCTTATCATTCTGCCTTTGACTTCTCTGAGTCACGAGTCAACAAAATGCCAATCTCTCGCCATGTGTCCTCCTTGATGATGGATGATCCCAATGATTCAGAACGATCAACGACTATGATCCCTTCGCGAGGTCGCACTTTGCGAACCCTCATGACTCTGCCCTTTGACCTTTTCGACCTGTGAGTCAGCGAAATGTTGATCGGATGGTTGCGATCCTTTTTTGTGCCAATTGGATGGCTGGGATCCTTTCCTTGTGCTCTGGTCGAACGACTAAGATCTTTCCTCTGGCACTTGGATCGGACGGTTGAGATCTTTGCTTTGTGCTTAAATCGAACGGTCCAGATCTTTCCCCTGAGTTTATGCTTTCTTCTAACTTAGAATATTTTCAAAAGATTTAAAGGCTTCGACTTTTATCCTTCCTGCGAGTCTGTTTCTTGGATCTCGTTTGCACTTCTTGGAAAGTGTTGTCCCGCCTGAGCTTGATCTCGTCAAATATTTGATCTCCCAAGAACTTCTTGCTTTTCTGGGAAATTCGTCAAACTCAGACCCAAAGATTCTTGAAAATAATTCCTTCTCGCCTTCCTGGCATTCCTCTGTTCTTGCCCTCAACTTCTTTATGGAGTCGCTTCGGCTCTTCGTCGAATTCCAGACCCGTGCACTCTTTGCAATAGATCTTTACAAAAGATTTGGGTTCTTGCGATGACTATGCACACCTTGCAGCAGTCGCTTTGCACTTCTTGCAAAGAAACCTTACTCTGTCTCTCCTGAGCTTACGAGTCGAGACAGACTCTGTCAACGCACTCCTTGCGGATTGAATTATGGATTTGTGCACTCCTTACAACAGATTCTTACGGAAGATCTGGATTCTTGCAGACAAATGTGCACTCCTTGCAGCAGTCACTTTGCACTCCTTGCAAAGGAAATCTTACGCTATTTCTTATGAGCTTTACGAGTCGAAACAAACCCTATCAACGCACTCCTTGTGGATTGTGTGCACACCTTGTACCGGCTCATGCAGAAAAGCAATTTAAATGTTTATGCAAACATTTCAAAGCTACATACACTGGTAGCAAGATTCATTCATTCTTGAGACGAACAACAATAACATAGAATTGCAAACACAATAGTCTTAAACATTTGGATCAATTTTCCTCTGTCATCTTCATTCAAAATCAAGACAATGGTTACAGCTAAAATCAAAGCAACAACTCTTGTTCACAAATTCCTACTTGCTCGTAACTCTTGTCCCCTTCTTCAGGGCATACAAAAGTTCTCTTTATACAAAAGGAAACAAACTAACTACTATCTAATTGCGGTTACATCGGGACAAGGGTTAAACTCCCAGGTCATGCGTGCCCATTTTGTCTCCACGCGCGTGATCTTTCCTCTTTTGTTTTCTATCATCTGATTTAAGTACCGGCCAGCATTCAAGATTCTAAATTGGTCCTCAGGCGTTGAGTTGTCCTACCACGTGTACTTGCTGATGATGCTCCTGCATCAATTGGTGTAACTTTTGCGAGGAACACCACGAAGAAACCACATGCGAGGTAAAGAAGAGTGCCATAGACAAGATCTTTGGTAAAAGACCATAGGCTACTATTATTGTCCTAGACTTTGCAAAGCTCGAGGATTTCATGGTCATTAACACTAGGAACAAAACCTATTCTCCCAAGGGTAAAATTGATCCTCCTCACAGTTCTTCTACCCCGAGCTCATCCTCAACCGTTGTTGCACCCCAAGTTCCTAAAATTCCTGAGAGTCAAGGAATCACTCTCCCTCCTCCCTCTTCCAAATACAATATTTTGAATCAATTGGCCAACATCAAATCAGATGCAACCCTCCTAGACATGGTTGTCGTCCCTAAACAACAGATGCATCTGAAACAATTCATGGAAGGAAAATCTTTCGTTGTAGCCAATCCTTCCAAAGAGGTAGAAGAAGAGGATTCTTTTGTAAATAAAGTAGGTGTGCATAAATTTAGATACTCTGTAACAAACCCCCCTTTTTATATTTCTCTAAAAATCATGGATAAGATTGCCCATTGTTGCCTCGTTGATGGTGGTTCGGGCCCAAGTGTCATGTCGAAGATTATTATGGAAGAGCTAGGCTTGTCTTGTACAAACGAAAATGCCAGAAGCATGCTCTCCTATAATAGTCTACAACAAACAACCATAGGTGAGATTAAGGATGTAACCTTGGTTTTATGCACTCATCATGAGATAAGGACAACCCTCAACATTCAGGTGATTGATATGCATGTAAGAAATTACTCAATTATTTTGGGAAGAGATTGACAAGCCCTAACAAGTGGGTACCTCTCACTCGACGAGACACATTTATCCGTTCCTCGGACTAGTAAGAACATTATAGTCCTTAGAGAGGGAAGAATATCACCTTACATAGAGAGTGTCTCGCAATCTAACGTAAATTATATCGAATAATACCTAGGAGTGTATTCCATCTTTGTTGAAGAGGATAATATTCCTTTGGAAAGAATTGATCTGGATGATGAATTATGGCACATGCACTTTGATGGTTCACACTCTAACGAGGGTAACGGGACTGGTATTACCTTGGTTTCCCCTGCAGGAAAAATTCATAATCTATCATACAGGTTGGAGTTTGCTTGTACCAACAATGTCGTTGAATTCGAAGCTTTATTGTTAGGCATTGAGAACGCACTTAATCTTGGTTGTGGTCAACTTTCAGTTTTTAGAAATTCTGAGCTTGTTGTGAACCTAATACGTAAGATATGCTCTCCTGGCAACAAGCTGATGGAATGATACTCCCAAACTGTTTGGGCATTGGTCTCAAACCTTCGATCTTTCAACATCACTCATGTTAAGAAGGAGTTGAATTCAATAGCTAAGCGGTTAGTTGTCTTTGCACCCTCCCCTAATAAACAACTCTTGCCTCACTGGCCTGATTGTGCCTTTCAATCTCTACATCACCCATACGTTCATGAAAAGGAAGGATCTTGGAAGGCCATCCCTAATGATAAGAACAATTGTGTGTCATTCAAAATGAACCTCTTGAGCCCAAGGAGATTATATCTATAGAAAATAATAAGATTCCTAAGGGCTTGACTCCTCTTGAGAGTTTATTTTCTTTGAGTGTTGTAGGCAATGAAGAAAAACAAAGAGAATAGGAGTCACGGAAGAATGTGATTGAAACCATCCTCCTGAGCATTAGGACATTTGACCCTTCAACGAATGTTAAAATAAATGTCCAATGTTCTGATGAGGAAGAGATGAGGTTCACTGGGCTACTTGGTGAATCTCAAAAAGTTTTTGCTTGGTCTTATGAGGATCTTTGTGGTTTTGATCCTGGTCTTGTTCGGCATACTATAAAGCTAGCTGGGCAAAAACAAGAACTGGTTAATTTTGCACTGAAGGCACCCTTTCGAAGGGGGTTGAGAGATTTCTTAAGGGCTGGAATGTTTTTTTCAGTCCACCCTGAACGGGTTCCAAATCGGGTACCTGCTTCAAAGATCACAAATCATACTATAACCTGTGTTCATCTTCGCATCTTCAGTCAGTCTATTATGAGTAATCCTTCTCCCTCCCTCTATGCAAGAATGATTATGCAGCAGGTTGTAGAGTTACAGTTGAATCCCTTACTTGACAACTTGTTTGGTTACAGTAAAATCAAGTTAGAAAAGGTAAATTTTCACAAAACCACTCTTATTACAAATTGTGATACTATGCCTTACAATTGCATGCCTTCTAGATTATTTGATGCAAGTACCGCCTTTAAAAGACCTATACACACGAATTTCAGTGAATTGGTCAGTCTCCACGCTTATCTTGATGACGTAATCGTATGCATCAAAGGGTTGATAATTACACTAGAATTTCAAGTGTTGGGTCATTTCCATATTACTTTTGTCTTGGACACTAACTCATAAATTTTAAAAGAATTACAAAGACAATGGTTTTCCTACAACACTAACAGTCCTCGCTTGAAGTATTGAGAAGGACCAACGTGAAAGGGTTCTAATGTTGATTGAAATTATGTATACTAGTAGCCTAGCTTTCCTTTCAAATTTTGCACTTCTTTTCTCTGCTTTATAGTACTTTGATTTCTGCTTTCTAGGTTAAGTTTTTTTTTTCTTTTTTCATGCCGCACTTCATTTCTGGCTTTTATTGTTGGTGTTTTAGTTTCTGCAGTTTTACTTCTATCATGATTGGTTCTTTGCTTAACTTTAATCATTTTGGTTAAATAGGATGTGAGATCAATTTTGCCATAGTGACACTTCTGCAAAGCATTGTGAGTTAATAACAATCAAGCTTACATAGATGTCAGGATGCTCCTCTGAAGGACCCTTGAAATTGTTGCATTTATTCACTGTTGTCTTGTAAAGAATCGACCATCTCCCACTCCTTCTTGCCATTTCTTCACCCATCGATATTTTGAGAGCAAGTTTGAAGTTTTCATCCTTAAAAGCTAGAGAGCAGATTCCAGTCAAATGATTATGCATATAGTGGTAAAAACCCCTCATACTTAACACTTTTCATGAATTATTCCCAAATTCCCGATCATCTTTCCATTAAATCCGCTCACTTCCCCCTGTTACATAATCATCCGAGTTTTATCTTCTTAACCTGTTGTTCTTGGTCTACGAAACCTGAGTTCTGAGTTCTAAATCTGTTGGTAACAAATTTTCCCTATGTAGTCGCCAGTTTGTTGACAATTAAAAACGTCAACGTAGTTTCGCCCGCAAAGTATTGCCAAAGCCTATTATTATAAAACTAAATCATACTAGTAGGTGGGACTCCCTTGAACTATTGAAGATAAAATCTGTTCATTTTTTTGATGTTTAATGATGTGCGACACGACTTACATGGTTGATGAAGATCTTGTTGATTATTGGTTATGATTTGAGCTTATGTATCATTGATTCCTTATGTTACTACAACCTGTGCTATTCACTAATATCATTGCTATCCTTTATTCTCACACCTGCACAACAAACATGTTGGTGAAATTACATGAAAGGTAGTTTTAAGAAAGGCAAAATACTATAACGAATGCAAGGAAAAGGGACCTAGTTATGCAATACCACATGTAAATAATTTGGAGGAAATGAGAAACAATTGCAAGGGGAAGATTTCAAAGCTATCCTAACTATACTACATGCATGAAAATACTTGATGATTATTATTAAGCCCTAGCTAGCAAGTAAATGGTTGTGAAATTGGGATTAAATTATATGTTTAATATGCATATGGTGTGGAATATTGGTGGCGCACTTGGCAAGGTGATAATGCTACTGGTTATGCAATGGTTAATTGAATTATGTGGCCGATCCACATATGGTATATTTGGATGGATTGAACGTCGGTGGCTCACTTGACAAGGTGATGAGCGTTAATGGTTATGTGATTTTGTTTGAATTATATATTAAGTAATGAATATGAAACTCTGATTGGGTTATTTGGTTAGTGCGAACATGGTATGAAATGTTGATGGCGCATTTGGCAAGTTAATGGTGCTATTGGTTATGTGAATGGTTGAATTATATGGGATTTGAATTATGTTATGGCATAAGTCGTGCTATTGGCTTTTAATAAGGTGATGTTTTCGATACATGGTTTGATTAATGATTAATGAAGAATGTGTTGGCATATACTGGTGAATTAATGCATCGAGGATGGAGGCGACGTGCATTTACTGCATGTCACCTTTACCCCTCTTGTTAGCCGCCACCCTAGTTGGGCTATTGTTCGATATTGTTGCTTGGGTTATGATCCGAGTTTTTAGTAGGGAGAAACTGTTCAACCAGCTCTCATTTTAAGGAATTCGATTACAAGTATGTCTATTTTTTGGCTTTTCGTGATTTTACTCTGGTTATGAAATGATTACTGCCTCAGGTGTATGGGTTTGTATTTTCCTAAGTGTTGCAACTGTGTGAAATTTGGTTTCTGGAAATGAAGAGTGAACGGTTCTTCCTGTAACGATTTTGAGTTTGTCAAGGTTATTGATCTTCCTGGGTGATAGTTCTTTGTTATCACTACTGTTGGTTGGAGGGTTATTTTTTGTGTAAATATTGGGTGGATAGCTGTCCTCAAACACTGTCACTAAATCCAGTCTTTGGCTTTCATGGATTTAATGGCCGAAGTTTTTTTCGTCACTATGTGTATTTACTTCGGCATTTACCACCACTAAGGGTCACGAAGTGAGTGTTCTATTCTTAACTCTGCCCTGTCCTCACCTTTTGTTTTCGCCCCCTGCCATGGATTGTTACCTGTCCACAAATGATTCATGTCTCTCTCTATGAGCACACCCTTGGGCTCGAAATTTCCACCATTACGAGGAGTTGGCTCCATTCCCCTGGTGATGGCTACTGGGCAAACCCTTAACCCTCCAGTCTGGAGTTTTATAGAGGAGACTGTCATGCCTGTCAAGTATTTACGGGTTATTGTGGATTGAATGAATGGTCGTTTACCTTGGATACAGACCCGCCCAATCGGTTGTATAATAGTCGTGTTTGTTTGGCATTTGGCTACTACTTCTGTGATAATAAGGATAAACCCTTCGTGGCTAATTGCACCTTCAAAAGATACAGTCACCCTCCTTATTTTAATAACTCATTATTGTTGATGGAAAGGGCCTCTGCCCCGATTCGATTGCATGGGGATGCATAGCTACCACATCTTGTTCGATTGATTTATTTTCTACGGCGATGGTGAATTGTTTGTTGATATACAGTGACTGGTATTTTCACTAATAATTATTCGGATGATAGCTGGCATTGGTATAACAATGGTTGGTGTTGCTCACGCTTGTCACGTTGTGTGTATGGTGTTTTGTAAAATGAAATATTGAGCATGGTAACTTTGGTTTTCTTGGGGACGAATGATTATTGAACTAGATAACTATAGAAAGGATATCCACTGCATCCTTGTGCTTGTTGGTTGTATAGGCCTAAGTGTGCATAGAACAGTCGATCACGGTGTGACTAGATCGAAGCAATCTTATATTAAATCGATGGCTGAGCTGATATGTTGAGTTATTACTGTGACTGTGTGTTTGTTGTGTTAAGTTAAATTGTTGCAACACGGGGTTTCGTTGGCTGCGTACTGTGTATAACATAGATGGTTTGAGTTCTCACGAGTCAGAGATACTCATATAGTTTTTGAGCATGTTCTGTTACATCCCGATCATTTGTCGAGACAGGCTTGTTGTTGACACCTCGTCATGTTGGATGGATGGCCCAGTTTTTAAGTCACGTTAAATTATTCTTTTTTTTACAGTGGCAGAGTTACATTGCCCGGGCGAATTACCTAGTGTGTAACTTGTGTCTAACTCGTGACTGTGGGTTGTATGTTTAATTGTCAATTAGGGTGTGGCAATTTGGTCTTGATTATTTTAGTTACTGCCTATATATGTTAATGAAGATCATTGCATTTAAATAGGGCAGATTGCAGTAATAGTGACTTCATTGTTCATTTGAAAACATGACTATTGGGTATGACTGTGGATTGAAGAAATGCATGGGCAGTGGTTGATTATGGGGAGAGGAGATCAACAATTGTATCTTTGGTATTAAGGGGTTAGTATAATAGTCATAACTTCAACAGATCAAGATCCAGCGTAAGATCACAATAATGCCATAACGACTAGAGACATATCAATTTTAAATAATCAAGCCTAAAGTCTTCACTGCTTAGACAAGGTCTCTTGTACATCCCCTGCAAACACACTCATGCTTTGTTGGATGATATAACTTGAAAAGAATAACAAGTGCATACCTTTGAAATTTGTAGTATTGTTCAACTTGTCTTCTAATTTGAAACTATACACCATCTTGACAAAAAGAGGTTAGAAACTGAATAAAAAAGGTTCAATGATTAGAAGAAGCTGGAAACCCTAAAATTTCAACTTTGACCACAAAAATAAATGTTGACCAAAAGTCAACATTTGACTTTGACTTTGACCCAAAAACTCAAACTTGACATTTTTGTTGGCTGAGGGCACCAGAGGGTGCGCTAGGTTAGGGTGCACTAGAATACCCAAAAATTAGGTCCAATGCTTCAGTGAAAGTGCCTAAGAAATTTGGTTTAGGGTTTGTTGCAACTACAAAATCATAAACCCTAGTTGTAGCTGCAACTGGTGCTACAACGAGCTTGACAAGGAACTCACGATCTACCTTCCAACGGTTAGACTGTTATGAAGGTAGTGTGGGCTCGTAACCTATTAGAATAATGTTGATGTGCTCGTTTAACCATAGACAATGCTACACCATTGTCACCCACCCATAGGCATAAAGCCACCCTTGAGCACCTAAACCTTTGATAGAAAGAATGATTCCAGGAAGCCACACCTTAACCAACAAATAACCAAGAGAGTGCACCTTCTCCAAGGGTAGCGCACAAGAGAAAGTACCAGAAAGACTGAAAAAAAGAAAATTGTACAACTACAACTGTTGCTCCTCCTCCTCTAAACTTCCGCATTGTTTCTGGATGATTGAGAGTGTGTGAGTGAGTGAAAAAATGAGCCAAGACGTCCTCTATTTATAGTGGTTCTGTCACCTTTCTGGGCCAACTTGTCTTCCTGGAGGACAATATCTTAATATTATATATTCTGTCGAGCTGACATGTCTTCTAGGGTTTTCACACATCTATTAAGGGTTTCTCTTGGTTCCAGAATATTCAATTCTAGTCAAAGGTTACATATGGAGGTTAATACCTCTTGCAGTTACCATAATATCAACAAAGGCAAGGGATAAATGCGTAGGTGGAGAATAACATGCCCAAGGGTTTGTAAAACCACCCAAGTAGTAACCAAAATGTCCAACAAACATAAGAACATTGAGAATGGCCTATGGGCAAGGTATAAACACTGGACACCAACTAAAACGTGGCCCATAGGAGTGGGAGTGACCTATGGGTGAGAGGAAATTGACCAACAAGATGGAGATAGTTTTTTCTCTCGTACCACATTCCAGTAATCCATTATTATCATTCACATCCATTGCACAAAACATATAAAAAAATTAAACAAGAACAAGAGAAACTATAACCATTTCATCGTGCTAAGAGAATTCATTACAAAGGGGGTGAGCTATGCACACTAAAAATCTCATGCATTGTTACTCACTCGCAGACCTAAATTACAGATAACCATGACTTTAGGACACCTTTGCTTAGCATGGACATGCTTCTTGACTCCTCCATGCATAGACTTCAAGCAGGTTGCCTTTCAAGCTCTTATTTATGCTCCTTCAAGCTTTTTCCCCAATTCTCTTTTCATTTCCTTTGCCCCTTCTTTACTACGATCTTCATCTTTAATGGGATTCCTTTGGAAGGCCAACCATCACATGGTTTGTTTCCCCTTCCAATTTTGCCAAAAAGACAAAATGAAATTAAAAAAAAATTCAAGTTTATTACAACTTTACAAAAGATTTTAGGCAAAAATCCAATTTAGATCAATGCAATAGGAAATAAGTGCAAGGATGTATGTACTAGCACAATATTGAGACAACACATTGAAGGAAGTTGAATGGCTAGACAAAACATTGAAAAACTAGATTGGAAGCTGAAGAGTTTGTGAGGAAGATGAAGAGTCTGAGACAAAGATGGAAATTTAGGCATGAGAATAAATATGATGAAACACATTAAGCACATGTTAGCTAATTAGTGTAACAAATTTAGTAGTATAGTTAAATTGAGTAGAGAGTCGATCTAAAGCCAAAAGGATAGTTGAAAGCTCCTAAGATCGTATTTGTGAATTATATACTTTGACATTGGTGAGGACGAGCATACAATTTTGCCATAACTACGTGATTGGCTTTTGTGCTTAAATACATGATTTATTGTTCTAGAGTGTTTTTGTATAATCGTAGATTTGCAAGTCACTACGCAACAATGAACATGATTTGGGACAACAAGCCCCATTGTTGTCACTTATGTCTCAGGGCTTTTGTTCAACTTTAGTCTATTTGTAAAGAGTTTGCTCCTATCATCTCCCTCTTGATTCATTCTGTATATCTAGTTCAAGTCTTGCTTTGAAAACTCTACAGTAAGAGGAAAATATCGATGACACATATTGATTATCCATGCTATATCAAGAATGTTAAAAGAAGTCATAATTGATATACTCACAACTCAATAAAAACAACACCCATAATCATATCACCTCCTTCGTCCACTAGATATATAAACACATCAAAATGCATTGAAATAACTTGCTTTCTTGCTCACAAAATCTACAAGGTTCTATGGCCACCATTCATAGGGTGGTGCAAGGAAGATTGGTCCCTGGGTCTTTGTTAAAGAATTTAGGTGCCCATCAAGGATGCTATTTTTTTTGTTTGAATGCTTTCTGGTCAACACAAGCAATTGACATTGTTCAACATGGGATATTATAGTAAAATAAATGTCTCACATGCTACAAAAGCACACAACTATGACTAGGGGTATATATTTTATCAAAGTTGTTCGGGGCTTGCACTTGACCCCACTTGCATGGGCACACCAACCCATGAGAGGTGAATTTGTATGTGAGGGAATTTAAACCTTGGTGGGAGAATAACGCCAACATGCACAACAGACAAATCCCCCATTAACAATTAATGATGCATTTTCAAGTAGATAACTAACTTTTATATAAATGTCTATGCGCTTATGTACAAGAGGTGCACCTTTCATTTGTTGAAATAATGTAACTGCAAAGAGCATTCTTATTATTTTGTTATTGGATTAAATCCCCATTGTGGATTAATCATGTCATTATTATTATTTTTATTATTAGATTAATCCCCATTGAGGATTAATCAAGTCAGTAATTGTATAACGACCAAATCCCCTTTTGCAGATTGGTCATCGAACAATTACAATGTGCAGAATAAGAAGTCAGCCCCAGCAGTTATAATGAAAGGGCCAGATTTAATTAAAGGTGGATTTACCCACCCAGTGTGAGAGGTCGGCCCTACCAGATGTTGACTCTTCACACGTGCCAGATTGATATAAATAAGAGGCTAGCGCCTCACTTCTAACACACACTTCACTTGCTCATTCTCTTATGAGGCAAGTTGCATTTTCAAGTTGGACAGAGGAGAAGAAGGGTGGCGCATCTCTTGGAGGAGGATTTT
>JZKD02S1673600.1:958663-973452 GCA_000966675.3 Picea glauca | reverse complement strand
AACTTTTTCCCACTAATCTAAATCAATTATATATATATATATATATATATATATATAATTATTTATTTATTTTTTATCTGAAAAAAGTAAGGGAGTATTTGTAATCAATTAGTAAAGGCTTTGCTTTTGCAAGGATGGTGTGAAGTTCAAATCTCTCTTTGATGTTAAAATAATTATTATATCACATTAATATAGATTAAAGCTTCATAGCTCCCTATATAATAATAAAAAAAACGTGTATGCTTATAGAAGTGAATATGGAAGATTAAGATCGACAAAATGAAGAGGTGTGACTAGTGAAATGAATCACATAGCATCAATAATCATCTCCCATACTTATCATGAAGCTCATTCATCTCAATATGACTTTGGCACAAGCACATTTAACCATCTCAATGCAACTTTGGTGCAAACACACTTAGACATGGAGTTTTCCTCCATAGTTGCACCCACTTAACAAGCATTCCTCAATGCGATGAGTATTAGGTGGAGTATTCAAACTAGATATTTTGACATTGGTGAATAATATTTATAGGAGAGAGAGGGGTCACATTAAATGACTTATCAAATACACCATAAAGTGAACTTATTTTTTGTTCATAATATTATACTTAAAAACCCTTATATATTTGAAATACAATACTTATTATTATTATTAGTCCTTGCCATGAGACTATAGCAATGAGTTTACTTTTGATGTGACATTAATTTGTTTTTTACCATAAATTTGTGTATGCAATGTAATGTTTAACATAGGAAAACAAATATATATATTTTGGATATAATAAAAATATTTGTGTTTCTCATTTCTAATTGGTTGATAGAATTGAAGTGTTATTGCTCCCTTCACGTCTTTCAATATAGAATTAATTACATAATCAATGAATTTCACCAATCACCACATCTAAATATAAAAAGTTGTACTATGTATTTATTATTATATATTATTATATTTATTATCTAATATATTATTTATTTAATATATATATATATATATATATATATATATATATATATATATTTTTTTTTTTTGACAGTAACGGTTAGAGGATTTTTGTATTAATAATAGTGGACATGCCACTGGGTTCGATACATCGATAAAGCTTTTCTTGTAAACTGAAAAACAAATGCCTGAAGATCCTAACACAAGACAAAGTCTGGGAACCAAAACTATTTTAGCGAGCCTGAACGACTTCGTGTCATTACATCATTTGTGGCTTGGAAGTTTTTTTTTTTTTTTTCGACATCGTTCGCCATTCAATGCTTTGGTCCAGAGATTGACTTTCCGCCGGGCCTAGAGGGTCTTCCTCGTCAGCTAGGTCTGCCCAGCGTGAGATTTGGGGTTCTGGCTTGGTTGGCGACTTGGGAATGGCTTATGCCTGAGCTTTCCCTTTAGCGGGGCTTTGATTTCGGCTTCTTCTGCTGCTTCGTGGGCCTTGCTTTCAGAGTGCGGCTCCGTTGGAGCCCCGGTCCACCAGGTGGGTCTTTGGCTCTTGGACGACCTTTTTTTCCTGGGTAGTTTTTCACAGTTGCAGGCTAAGTGCCCTGTTTCGAAGCAGTTCCTACACCTGAAACTGAGATTCTCATAGTCGAGTTTTTGGTTCCTTGAGTAGTCCTTGCCTTGAAGAATTATTTCAACTGGGAAACCTTTGGTGAAATCCATTTCAACATAGATTTGAGCGAAGGTGGAGAGGGCTAGCTTGGAATCCAGACTTCTGTAGAGGAACTTGCCGAGGCCATTGCCAATAGATTGAAGAGACTCATCCCCCCAGAAATGCAGGGGCAAGTACAGAAGTCTCACCCAGACTGGAGTTGAAGAGATACAGTCCGTGGAAGGGTCGAAGGAAGGGGTCCATAGTTGCATGGACAAGCTTGCTCTGCCCCATAACCACGGCCCAAAGTTAAACACCTTGTCTCTATCGCTTGTAGATTCGAAAACTACCATAAAAAACCTTTTTGCACAGGGGCAGGTAATGATTTCTCCCTTTAAGAGCGGGTACCAGTCGGAAGAGATCCAGGAGAGGAGATTCAGAAGATTGGGCCAGTATTCGTTAAACCTGCAAACCAAAGCGTGCGTGCTGTAATGACGAGCATGAGTTAAGGCTTCCTGCGACATTTGAATGGAGACTACCGAAGCTTCAGGAACTGCTGCATGTAGCCCGGATGGGCGACCCTGACGAGAGGCACCCTCAGGGGGCACTGCATGCAGACCGGAAGGGTTTCCCTGGCGTGAAGCCACCTCTTTGAAGGAGGGGGCTGGAACCGGAGGGAGAGGTCCTGAAGTCGCTGTCAACGAAGCACCAAGGGGAGCGCATCCATGGAGGGGAGAGGGCGGCCCAGAAGAGGGAGCCGAGGCTGAAGGAGGAAGGCCAACAGTTGCTGCCGCAACAACACCAGGAGGGGCGCCATCGTACTGAGAAGAAGGTGAGGGGGAAACCGCCATTGGTACCCGAGGACTGACTCTGAAACAACCGAGTCGACAGTGAGAACTGCGACAATTTCGACGGAGGAAGGTGGAGGGCAGGAAGGCCACAGGGCCGACGACCTGCAGGAGAACCAAGAGTGCTCGGGAAAAAAATATGTTCTTGAGTACCCTCCTCTTGTTTTGTCTGTTATTTTAGCTGTCGAATATATTTGCTCCAGAGTGACATTATATTACATTTATTATCTAATATATTATTTAGATTATATTTATTATGCAATATAATAAATACTATATAAAAATAATATATTATTAATTTGAAAGGTTTATTTTCAAAAAGAAAAATTGAATATTTTTAAAATGCAATTTGCATTTGGCTAGCTTAACTTAATTGGAAGGAAATTTAGGTTAATCCCAAAACTATACAACATTCACATTAAAGTAAAAATGTGGTCAGAGATCCTAGCCAATACGACATATGACAAATCTATAAACTAAGTGTCATGGAACAACACGTCTTCCTCCATTCCCTGTGAGTCTAAGTAGAATTATTTGAATTCCAATCTTTCTCACGATATAGTTATCAATGTTAATTTTTTTCATTTAAAATCTTTACAAATTGATTTTTTAAACTAGCGTCTAGTTAATATATTGTTCATATTTCATAGTAATCATCATAAATAGTTATAGGGTATTATTATTAAAATATTTACAAATAAACTTAAATATAGAGAAACCTTTCAATCAAAATAAATAATACTAAGATGAACGACCTACCCTTGAAGAATATTATTACCAAAAGAGAAATTTATTAATGTAGCAAAGACTGAAATTAGAGAATTCATAATAGGAGCCGGAGAAGCCGTACAATTAAAAATGCATAAATACCTTGCCGGAGAACCCGGTTGTGGTGGTGGGGTTTCTTCCCGACTCGAGATGAGAATTACCTACACGCGTTCAAGAAATTCGATTGCTGCACCCACCCAAAAATAACACAGTAGCCCTCTGTTCACAGTTACAAAACTCTTATCCGTGCCTTTGCAGTATATTTAGCAAGGAAATCGCAAAATCTGGCCTTCTATGGGGCGTCGCAGGGTTTGAGCTGAGAGCATGGGCATTCTCGGAGGGATGCTGAACTCGTGCCGCTTTTCTGAGATCGATGGATGCACAGAATTTTTCTTCGCCACCTGTTGAAGGGTCTGGAGGAGCTTTACGCGGTAGGCAAGATTGAATTCCGCATCAAAGCCACTGACTCGCAGGGTTTATTGGTTTTCAGAATTGATAAAGAAATGGGGGAATTTAAGAAATGGAAGCGGTGTAATTCATTGACATCACCGATAAATGCCTTGGACGATGGATGCCTCATGCGTATACTCTCTTTCCTCTCGCCTTTGCCAGGTATCACACCCAAGTCACCCTTATTTTTTTATAGGGTTTTAGTTTTATATGAAGAGAAGTCGATCCCACTAATCACGATGCGGTGAGCATACCCTTCACCAACGTGAGAATATTACAATTTAGTGTAGCCGGCTTACAATACTCCATCAAGATCCCTTCTGCTAAGAGGCTGTCGGTGGGACCCCGTGTTTATACCGCCAAAGTCGCTGAAGACCAGCACCTACGTCAACCGATCGAAACAGCCTGCTTGCATGGGTGGGCTGGGGTAACACATGTATTGGGGATTTGAACTTTGTTGGGGAATATCACAGCCCCTGTTAAACTATCGAACCAAGATCCCATTGACATTCATTTTAGGTTTTGAACTTGTCAAATTCTGCCAGTGCATATTTTTTCATTCATGTTTTCTGTTATTAGTAGGGAAACCGTCGGGGGAAAATTTGAGTACGGCTATATGGACCGTAATTGCAGAATCCATGTCTCTTTTCAAACCGGTCTCAACTTTATGAGTTTTTTCACTGCAGTTGTTTGTCGGATTGATCATAGAAATTTTCCCAAACACAGCTGGATTTGGTTATGAGAAAATATACTTATGTAAGTCTCCAAAGAGTTGCTGAATAATTAACCGATTTCAAAACTAGAGCAACGAAGGGTTCTGTCATCGATGTTGCGGGTGTTAGAAACTGCTAGTCAAGGAGCTGAATTGTTAGTTGTGAGTGTAACAGATTCAAGTGGCGGGGCAAAAAATTACCTCAATCTCTGGCTAAAGACTTAGCCGGCTAAAAAATTTGCCTGAAAGTCAGCCTGCTGAAAAAATCGCCCGAGTTTTCAAACAATTGCCAAGTTTTTCAAAAATTCCCGAGTCTGCTGAATTTTTGGAAAAAATTGGCAGGTGGGTGTCAGCATCGTTTTAAAAGCAAATTGCGCCCTCATTTTCTGCTTTTTAAGCTGATTTCTGGGAATTTTATGCATTTTTTTATCCTCATTTGCTTGTTTTAGATGAAAAGATATGAAATTATACCATTTTTTTTATTGCTCGATAACTTTTGCCAGGTTTTTCAATTTTTTTGGACCCTTCTATCATCTTTAACACACTTGGTGTCATCAAAGTGGAGTTATGGTCTCTATTCTCTGGCAAATTTACCGCACTACAGGTACATGAGAACTGAAGTTTGATTAGGAAAAAACAAAATGACTCGACTGAAGCGAGAACCTTTCTCTGCCTTTGTTATTAGTTTGAGCTGGTGAAGCTCAGGGCTTAAATGTAAGTCCATTTTTATTCAGCATCCACGTTGTCATTGTGGCTTGAAAGGTTCACACCGGATGCTTATGAATTTTTAATTTGCTGTTTGTCTGCTCATGGTTTTGCTTATAGTGGTACTGGTGACCCTTGGGATGCTAGTTTTACTTGGTTACTCAAAGGTGTTCTCCTTCAGCAACAACAGGTTCAACAGAGATTCTAGCCTTGATCCATGTGTAGAGCTTTTGCAGTTGACAGGTGAGGCACATTAGAGAGAGTAATGAGGGTGCAACAGTCACGTAGAGATCGAGTGGGTGAGTAGGGTGCATGCATGCACTATTTAAAGAGGGCATATTTCTCATAATAGATAGAGCGCATGCACATGGAGCATCTTTAGTTTGGAGGTGCAGTGCATGAGAGAGAGATTCTCTTGTATGAATGCATGCGCATTCACTTTTCTTCAGTGGCATTCTATTCTAGGCAAGGCAAACTCATGCATGAGGTGCACTCCTCCCTAAGTGGCGCATGCAGCAGGGTAAAGATTTTATCTCTTCAGGAGAGGCACACCACTTGAGGTGTCTACATTCATTGTATTGCTGTTATCTCTTGTTCTATAAAAGAGAGTTAGAGTGCTTCACCGAGGGGTTAGACAAATGAAGTTTTGAGTTAATTGCATTGCAATTTCTTTCAGTTAATAGAGAGTTATGTGGTTGGTTGTTGCAGATTTAGCTTGCTGTCCTAATTTGGAGACTTATGTGTTTGTAGATCTAGCATTCTTTATCCGCTGTTTTGGCAGGTGATTAATCAATTTCCATGCCCTACTCTAGGGTTTTGATTTTAGTAGTGCAGACTTGCTTACCATGTATTGCAAATTTAACATGGGGCACACTCCAAATCATCATTGCCCTCTAAGGGTGGGTGATGGCTAAAATCCCATTTTTTCATCTTTGGCTTATGAAACAAGTGTATCGGGGCCTTTACAATGTTTGAAGACTTGGACGAGGAGACTTGTTGATTTTACCTGAACCTAGCACTCGACAGTGATTCCTAATAAAATCACTTTATTAAACAACTGCATAGCTAGGTTATCAACGAAACATTAGCGGAAGCATTAAAAACAAAAACCAATCACACATTGCACAATAGATTTTGGGTAAACAACCCCTGGAAAAACCATTGCGGGAAAACCATATCTTCTTTTATTAATCTTGGGCTCCCTTCTTGGGATAACCACCCTTCATAGGATTACATTGCAGCGGTAGCCTATCCCACTTGGTTGCTATCTCCCTCACTGACCCTTTGCACCTTTCCTCAGCCTTGCCCACTCACACTTGGATGAACTCTCTTCACTCACTTAATGAGATCTCCTCACTCTCTTGTGTGTCTCATCCTCTCACCTAGGCTGCCTTTTATTACATTGAGATTTGACCATATCAATCACTAACCCTAGATCTCCAAAGTGATCAAAGATTGAGATCTAATCTCACCTTCACTTTAGATTTAACGGCTAGGACTTAATCAACTCTCACTTAAGTTACTAATGCCACCAAACTTAGCCATTTAACTTAAGTAATTAAAAGGACATTCACTTTAATTAATGACTCATAAAGTGAACTTCCTAAATTTAACTAAGAGGTTACAAGAGCAACTTCCACATGTTAGACACCGAGCCTCTGTGGAAGTACCTGTCCAATGCTATTACATCAACACTCCCTCTTAGCGAGGAAGGTACTTCTACCACTTGGAGGTGGCTCTATCTTCGCTATCAAATTTGCTACCTTGCCAGCTTTTGCTACACCCTCCGACATGAAATCTATCCCAACTGTCTTGCTCGGACCTGTCTGCAAAGACTTTTCTCTAATCATGCTCCTAGAAGCCTCTTGCGCTGGAGCCTCCTGCATGGCCATCTCATACCATGACTTCTTCTGAACAGTCTTGGAAGGCTGCTCCTTCCCACCCGAACCTGAAGGCTGACTCCCTCTGAGTTGCTCAACCTTCGGAGCTACCTGCTCCTTGTCTTTTGTCACTCTGCTACTGCTTGCCATTGCTCGCATAGGCTGGCCCTTTAGCCTATACAAGTTGCTCTCTCAAACTCCAAAGACCACTGCTTTATCTAAGCTAGATCTTTTGGGCATGATCAACGCCTGCCCATCTCAGAATAAGACCTCATAACCCTTCTTCTCAATCGCTAAGACTGAGAGCACGCTCCTCTCAAGACTTGGCACCCAGAGCACATTTGTGCGTCTTGACTCCATTCGGAATGGCACTGTTCCAGATCTCTGCATTGCATGCTTGGTTCCCATACCAAGTTCCACATATGGATCTGAGTTAGACTCTGTGAAGCTCTCGAACACCTTCAAGTTAGACTTATTGCACACTCTTGATGCATGGGGTATGTTGTTCAAAAAATGGGTTGTAAACATTGGAGGAAGTATTTAGCTGGATTTAGCATATGGCCACTACACTTATTGTTGATAACATATGTGTCAAATTGTACAAAGAGAAGATGATGAGGTGCTATGTTGAAGACTCAAAGGATATTATGAAGGAAGTAGTTTGTGTAGAAGAAGACTTAGATAATTATGTCATCACGACCCAGTCTTTCAATCTAGGATTTAACAATAAAACCAGTTAATAGCGGGAGCGAAGAAGCTATTCGCAGAATGGATTTTGATGGGGCCAACTCAAGGATAGGTGCAGGAGTAGGAGCAAACATCATCTACACATCACTAAAAGGTGAAATCTTTCCAGTCTATTATAGATTAGAGTTTGATTATATTAATAATGGTGTTGAGTGTGATTCATTTTTTCTGGGATTGGAATTGGCAAGAGAAATGAGTGAATATTTTGGAAGTTGTTGGGGCTTTATTTCTCACAATGCATCAATTAACATATCCGTGTGCAACACAAAATGATAGGATGAAAGAGTAGAGAAATGTTGTGTGGGACATTATTGAGATGTTTGATGCCTTTTCCAGTACCGCTAGACCAAGGGAAATGAATATGTAGGCTGATGCCTTTTCCAACCCTACAATGAAATGTTGCAATATTGATGCAAAATGGAAGTTGTCTTTCGATCTTCAGTGCTTGATAACTTTTATTGTTGGCATGTTTTTAATGATGATGTAAAAATCCAGAGATTTTTGGCTATCATGGAAGAAGGTGACACTCTTTTGGCAACCTACTATGTAGTTGAAGGATAATAAAATTCTAAAATGTCTTATTCCATTGAAACACTTTTTTGATTGATATAACATTCAAGAAACCTTGTGATTCTAGCAAGCTCGAAGGCAACAAGCATGAAAACAACATGGAGATCGACATTGGTTTAGAAGAAAGCCCCAAGATTGTTCAGATTGGGAAGGATTGTTGTGCAAAAGAAAGAAGGCAAATTGAAGCTCTCATCAAGGAGTACAAGGATATATTTGTTTGGAGTTATGATGACCTCAAGGTCTACAAAGGACCAATCATCAACCATACTATTTCGTTGAAGAGGGAACTTAACTGTTTAGATAAAAGTAGAGGCACATTAATACAAAGTTACCTCCAATTGTTTAGAAAAAATTGCATAAAATATTGGAGGCTAAGAGCGTTGCTCCTATAAGGCGTTCATCATGCGTGGTTAATTTGGTAACAATAAGAAGAATGGTGAATGGAAAGGAAGAAAAATGGTGAAATTAGGTTGTGCTTTTGATTCTAGATATTTGAACAAATTATCTTTGAAGGATAACTACTCGGTTCCAACCATGGACCACTTGTTGCAAAAAAGTCATATTATTAGGTATGATGTCTATGTTTGATGGCGTTTCAAGGTATAATCAGGGACTTAGGGAGGAGGAAGATCGGGGTAAATTTGCATTCACGACCCCATGGGGAACATTCATGTACCTTAGAATTCCCTTTGGATTGTTGAATGTTGGTTCAACATTTTAGAGTCATTGATTATGCCTTCAAGGACACCATGGGTAAGATTATTGTGATTTATCAAGATGATCAAATAGTTTTCTCTAAGATAGGTATGCACATGTTTGTCATCTCAAGAAGGTGTTTGAAAGGTGTAGAAAGGTTGGAATTTCTCTCAATCCCAAGAAATGAATCTTTGGAGTTATTGAAGGGAAGTTGTTGGGCCACATTGTGTCCAAGATGGTGTCAAGATTGATTTAGCAAGAGTAGTAGGCATTCAACAAGAATCCTTTCCCACTAATAAGAAGGTGCTTTAGTGCTTCTTTGGTCAAACCAATTTCATTAGGAGATTATACCAAATTTTGCTAAAATTACCAAACCTATCTCAACATGTTGACGAAAGATTAGAAGATCAAGTGATATGCAAAGAGCAGGGATGTTTTTCAAGAAATCAAGGAAGTAATCACTTTGGCACTAGTTTTGATAAGTTTGAATTATGCTAAAGATTATATTTTCCCTTTTGCATTTAAGGATACTATCGTAGGTGTTCTTTTACAAAAGAAYGAGCAAAAATTGGARTAGTACATAGCTTTTATGAGTAAGGGCTTGAGAGGATATGCCAATTGGGTTTAGCTTGGGTGGTTGGGAGGAATGATTGTTATCCTCCCCACCCAGGTTCAATTCCCACAAGTGACATGTTTAGCTCTTAACGAGTATATTGTTGTAATGGCTTCAAGCTTTGTTGTTGACCGACCTTGTGCCTTGAGGATTCTAGGATTTATCGTGGATACCATCTTCGAAATGAGGGGAAGTACTTGGGGGTTTTCCTCGGGTAATGTAACTTGGAAAAAAAGGGCTTGAGAGGATCTAAGATGGATTATTCTATCATGAAGAAATAGTCTTATGCATTAGTACAAGCCTTGAAGCAATTCGAGAGTTATGTAGGTCATTCCTGGATGATTGCATTCCTCCCTCATATGATTGTAAATGATATTCTTTGTTAGCAAGAACATTTGGGCAAAAGAGGAAAATGGATATCAACTAAGTCACTTGACACTGGGACATGTGGATATGAGTGTTTAACACAGTATATGTTGATCCCTGAAATGTGACACTGGGGACATGTTTCATATGCGTGTGTGTATTAAAAAATCATATATATTAAAAAAATAGAAATACAAAAATAAAGTATAGACATAAAGATCCTGATTTTTTAGAGCACTTACAAAATATTGATACGAGTTACTAAATTAAACACAAGAAATTATGGGATTCAAGAAATAATACACATAAAATAAAGGTTTAGAAGTTAGAACCATAAATTGCAATTTTCTTGTTGAGTCATTTGATGTCATCAAAATCAAAGTGTATTACATAGATAATGATACTATAGGTGGGAATGCAATGGAAAATACAAAATAGGGTAGATTCTTGATACAATAGATATTTTCTTTTGTGAGCTTGTTGTTTGGCTATAACAATCTACAAGGTTATTTGCATCATTGGTAGCTCCACTTGCAACAAATGGAGCAGTAAGAATAATAGATGGACTTGGAGGAGGGGGAACAACATAAACACTGACATTCTTCCCTTTCCTTTGACCTTTACCAACAACCCTTGATGAATGAGCAATGATTTTTGTGGTACGAATGAAGAAGAACGCTGTTATTGTAAAACAATGACAATACTAATAGGGAAAATATACATGTTATCCCCCACTTTCAGGGATAACTAGGAGATCATGTCTCGAGGCCCACAGGTCCTAGACATGGAGTACCGAGAGCAGGATTGACTTTGGCATGGCCCTGGAGGGCTCACCTTTTCTTTCTTCTAGCATCTTCATCTTGTCAGCAGCAACAACATCCATCACCATCGACTTGGTCTTGTGTCAGAGAAGGTTCTTGCTCCATGAGGTAATTAGTTCAGGTATCATGGTATGTGTCACTTTGATCATCAAAACCATTGAATGTATGCATCTGATTCCTTTTATTTCTAACAGTTGCTTGGATCTTATACATACCCACTTGACCATGTTTGGGGGGATTGACAGGGTGCCCTAGCAAGCCTGTGTCTGTAGGTTTTGGTTTGCCACTAGGGGGGATTTCTGAAAAGCCATTGTCCGCTCCCATCATAGTACCACTTTTCCATCTTGTTTCCCGCTCACCTATCCCATTCCACTTGTCCAGACATTGGGTTGACCCATTTTCAGGATTGCACGTTATCTTGTGGGAAGAAGGGGCTAAAGGCCCAGAAGGTAAAAGCAAGCTGGAAAAGATAAAAGCCTAAAAATAAAACCTCGAGATGCTTCACCCAGGGATCCCCAAGAAAGCAATAAAAGGCTTCTCAGCAAGAAACAAGAGGGACCCAGAAAAATAATAAAACAAGGCCTAACCAGAGGATAGGGGGTCTCATCACGAGCCAACCTATTAGGTCCATGGGTATCCAACAGTATGACATTGCCATTAGCTGGTCACCACACCAGGGCAATGACTCTTGGTTGCATGGCCAAGGGAAAGGGGGTCTCATCACGAGCCAACCTTCTCATTTCTGTGAAAATACTTGTGGGTAACACTGTCACCACTGGTCACCACGCCAGGGCAGTGTCCCCTGATTAACTCTTGAACAAAAACAATAAAAGATAAAAGAATAAAAGAATGAAGAATAAAAGGGAAGAATGGGCTTGGAAAAAATGCATCCATGACATGTACAACTTGCCTTCTACAAAGGCACCCACAGGTAACATTTTTTGCATCCTTGGTCCTCACTGCACCCACATGTTTGGACATCCCCTGACCACATCACCCACTTACATGGCTTGGATGAGGTCTCTTCCGGGAACTTTCCTTCTTCTGTGGACACTAGCCCAATAGGACGCCTTGTCCTTTTCTCCAGACTCGTATTGTAGGCTTGTGTAAGGTCTTTGAGCTGTTAACTGATGTATTAGGGATTTTATGCACATGTTTAATAATATTGATGATGAGATGTGATTGACATTGCTATGATCCCTGTGACTGATGAGCCCATGGAGGGCGTAGCTTTTGATGTGCATGACCATGCCCGACGGACAAGTACCATTTTGCACCGGTACACATGGGGAGATGATCAGTTCGGACCTCCATGGGGCTGAAGAGCCCATCAGGTGGATGCTGAGACCCCATCAGGGGGCATAGATAGGATAGAGATGGATCAGGGGCTTTGCACCAAAGAAGAAGAGGATGTTCCACCAGAGGCACTTTGACAGAGCTTGACCTAGGGGGATTGACCCTCTTTCAGTGGAACGTTGGCCTTGGAAGGCTTGGGACGTCACCCTTGGTGACCATGACGTCATCCAGCCTATTGGACACGTTGGGAGGCAGATTGGGCAGTATTGGCACGTGTGGCATGATGGAGGAGCCCAAGGAGGGCTAACGTTTTGCTCCAGGATGCCTCGTTTGCTCTTAAAGGGGCTAACGAGGGGCTTCATGTCTCTTTTCAACTTGATTAGGGTTTTAATTTGACAATTTAATGTAAAACAGTATGATTTTAGTATGTTGGCCTTGTCGGCCTTTTTACATGACCTAAAATGTAAAATTAGGTCATGGAATGGTATAAATGAAGGATTTTCACCTTCATTTTATCAGAACTGACTCACTCCATAAGGAGGTCTGAAATTTGCGCCCTATCTTGGGTTATTGGCTGATTTAGTGATGCACACTTGTTGAAGGAGGACTATTTTGGCATACTGTGGCTTTTCTCTTAATGGAAGGTGTTACAACTAGGGTTTGCATTGCTTCTTCTTGGTGAATTGTAAGTATTTTTCTGCAAAACTTCTTAAATGAATGGTTGTAGTTTAATTTCTTGCATATGTTTATGATTTTGCTGAACAAAACCCTAGGTGACAAGCACACAAGTAGGTCCTTGTCTCATGTTCCCATTGAGAGAAAGTTTTCAGCCATTTGAAGAAGGAGAGAGCCTAGCCGTTGCTACACTCCCTTCTCCTCTTCATTTATTGCTAGCCATACTTCCTGTAAGCTAAGAAGAGAGAGACGCCTTAAGCCTAGGTCTACTACACTTAGGGTCGATTTTCTTTAGGGTTTGCTGAAAAGGCCTTGCTGTAGCAACACCTTGCTTCATCAAACCCTTTAGTCTTGGTTTTATGCCTCATCTTTCAGCTAGTTGTTTTTGCCATTGAGTTAAGGAAGGAGGAGAGAGCACGGAGGCCTACTTTACCTACACCAAGGTGAGCCTCTCTCCCCTAGGGTTTTGACTTTGGGGCCTTGCAAAAGCAACACTCCAAAGCCTCTCCCTCCAGTCCTTGACCTACTTACCTTTCCTTCTTTAGCTCTTGCGTCTTCCACTATTTGACTCCATTAACCCTAAGGCACTGATCTAAAGAGACCTCATGCGTTGAAGTGACCTTTATCACAAACTACTCGCAAACTCTTGAATCAAAACCCTAACTTCACTAACCCTAGCCTAAACTAACCTTCTAACCCTATATGCTGCCGTCATCTTTAGCCATAATATCATTGGTGCAACAAAACATTTTACTTTATAAGCAATTGAATGGTGATTAAAGGCATAAATTTAATGAAGTATTGATTTATTACATTGAATGCCATATTGTTCCAACATTTATTGGTGAAGTGACATAATTTTCATTGCTATTTATAAACATTGACTTCGTTAATATTTATTGTCAAATTGCTTATATGTTTATCAGATAGTCAATAAATTTACATGAAGTACTAACCCATTGATCAAAGCTTGCATATATCAGTTTATTGTTGCTTTGTGGTGCATCTCTTTGGGGGGTTTTACTTTATCATTGGCCTTTGGCCGGACTATCTTCTTGGTGGTGACTTGTGAGGGGGGAATAACTACTTTATCTTGTAATCCTTTGCCTTCTCAGAACCCTAGGTCATTGGGGACGTCTCCCCTGGGCCTTACCACCATAAATAGAAAGAACCATCCCATTGTGGTGACATTGGGTGGGATTGGTTCCTGTTGTGCCTGTTTGGCCTTCAAACCTCAAGCCTTTATTCTTGCTACAAACTGTGCGATAACAATACACATTCTTGGTAAAACATAATAATTGCTCAAGATAAAACAAAGACATAAATGAAGGAAGTAATATATTATTTATCTCAATAAACAACGGTACAAAAGCATGCTAGTTGACTAATTACAGACTTTACTTTATCCTCGTACTCCTGTAGCTTGAGTTTTAATTCCTGTAGCTTACACAAACCCGTACATATCAGGACTCTCTTGCTTAGAATAAACCCGTACAGTCCTGTATTTGTTATATGCTGCTACCTGTGTGTGCCACTTGATAAAATATAGACAAGAACAACAACATGGGCTCACTAGCCAACACTACATGTATTCACTCCAATGTTACATATTTATAGTACAATTGGTGATGCCACCTCATAGAGAGATTTGCTCTAGATCCTAAAATCATGCATGATGACTAAGCTAGGCAATCTTAACTAAATCATTAGTCATCACTTGAGGATATATTACTAATATCCTAAATGAATAATACAAATATAGGTGACAATTTAGACTTAGTGATTGGTAAACGTAAGCCATAGGCTAACAATCCCCCCCTCAATCACAAGTCCGATCAATAATACTAACAATTAAGCATAAACTGGTATCAATTCGAAGTCTTCATACTAAAACTCCTGTGCTGAGCCTCAATGAAGAGCTGCCTGAAAAAAAACCCGCCAATCTGGATGTTGAATGGTTCATCTGAAATGAACTGGAAGAGAGCTGAGATATGGAAGTGAACAACTGCAATATCTGAACATTCCCTGATTGCTTGACAATTTGATCATT
>JZKD02S1673600.1:935312-946098 GCA_000966675.3 Picea glauca | reverse complement strand
TGAATAGAAAGAGCTCCCCATCGAGGTGACAGTGGGTGGGGAAGCTCCTGTTACGCCGGTTTCAAGCCCTGACTCAAGCCCTTGGAACTATCCTACAAACCGTGCGATAACACTCACCATCTTTGGTGCTGTTGTTGCTAGCTAGAGAGTAGTGGGAGTCAAATTAATTTATACAGCTTGACCTTTCTTACCTCAATGACTTGTTCAGATCCCTACATCAACCCCTTGGGCTTGATGTAGGCCCTTCGATCCTTGAAGGAGACCTCATAACCCTTGTCCTCTAGGGCTGATACTGAGACCCGATTCTTCTTCAGTCTAGTGACATAGAGAATGCTTGATAGGTAAAGAGGCTTGCCAGACTCCCTCTCAAACCTTACAGTTCCGACTCCCTTTGGATGATAGGCATAGTCATCACCAAGTAGGATTTCAAACCCAAATTCCTTTTCACTCAAGTTGCTGAAGTAGTGCTTGTGGCCAGTCATGTGATTGGACGCTCCACTGTCTATATACCAGACCTCATTGGTTTGGGTAGAAGACATATAGGCCGTACACACTTCCTCTGCCATTTCAATAAAAGAGAGTTGTCCTAACCTGGCTTTGATACCATGGAAAACAATGACAATACTAACAAGCAAAATATACACATTCTTGGTAAAACATAATAATTGCTCAAGACATAAGGCCATACACACTTCCTCTGCCATTTCAATAGAAGAGCGCCGTCCCAACTAACCTGGCTCTGATACCATGGAAAACAATGACAATACTAACAAACATAATATACACATTCTTGGTAAAACATAATAATTGCTCAAGACAAAACAGAGACATAAATGAAGGAAGTAATATATTATTTATCTTAACAGACAACAATACAAAAGCATGCTAGCTGACTTCTTACAGACTTTACTTGAACCTCGTACTCCTATCGCTCGAGTTTTAATTCCTGTAGCTTACACAAACTCGTACATATCGGGATTCTCTTGCTCAGAATAAATCTGTACAATCCTGTATTTGTCTTATGCTGCTACCTGTGTGTGCCACTAAGTGGCAACGACCCTACTCAGTCTGTGTATGTAGAGATCGAGTTGCCTCTCGGGCGCATGGACAAGTCTGCCCACAATCCGCCTCTCCTCTCTCATTCGAATCAATCAAAAATACCAAAGACTGCTGGGTAACTTTCTTTTGTTATTCTTCTTCCCTCAGTTTAGGGTTTGCGTGTGGGCCCTCAAGTCGTGGAAGATCCCACTATTGGATCTTTTGCAAGATCAATGGCAGGGACTTGTTCTTTTATTGACATAACTTAAGGTTTAATTTTTACCTTTTCCTCACTAATACTTAATAGTTATTGGAAAACATAATGCCTTAATTTTTCACCTGCATAGTGTTTTCCTATCTCTGAAAGTGCAAAAAAGAGGGGAAAATTGCTTTTTCTATTTCTTTGTTGTGGCTCCCTACATGTTCGAGACCTTGGGACGTGTTAGGGTATGTGTTGGACACAAGTTTGACTCGTGTCCTATTTCTGGACACATGTCAAACTTTTGTTCGGCATGTGTCCTAGCGTGTTAGTGTCTGACACATGGGATACAAACATGTAGGCCTAAGGGGATGTGTTTTGTTTCTTAGGATATTAAGAATTTAGGAGTATGATCAGGAGTTGATACCCACAAAATTGGTGAAGGGTCAAGGATTGGCCAACTTATCGATCGAGGAAAAATGGAGAGGCAATAGTCATCTCCTTACTTTCGTTATCTTTGAGAATTTGCGACAATATGACTGGTATAGGGACATCATCTACTACTTGAAGAATTTATCGCCTGAGTCACTTGCCTAGTAACAAGAGAAGATCATTGATTACAACAAAATACACAAGGAAGCTTGGGATAGAAGAATCTTGAAGGTTTAATTATCTAGTGTGTGGATATTCTTCAGAAGCACAAAATTTGATGAATGAATTGCACAATGGGTTATGTGAAGGACACTTTTTAGCAAGGACAACCATGTATAAAATTCCAAGGGTAGATTCCTATTGGCGTAAAATGTTTTTTGATGTGCACACCTCGTGAGATCATGTCAACCTTGTTAGTTGTTTGTAGGAAAATAGAAAATGACAATCTTACCTTTGTAACTTGTGGTGGTAGAAGCACCCTTCTAGCAGTGGGGATTAGACTTATTGGCCAATTTCATGAAAATTAAAGCAATGACTATAAATGGATTATCATTGCAACTAATTATTTTACTAGATGGGTGGTGTCATCTCTTACAAAGAAGGCAACCAACAAAGTGGTAATTGATTTTGTAGAAGAAAAGATCATTACAAGGTTTGGTGTTCTAGCCAAGATCACGATAAACAATGCCCAAGTATTAAGATCCATTGAATTGGTGAGTTTTTGTAGTAATTATGGAATAATTCTCTTACTCATCAAATTATTATCCCAGGTAAATAGGTTGGTAGAATCCAACAACAAGAATTTGTTGAAGATTTTAAAGACGATCCTTGGTAAATATAGTAAATGTTGTGACAACAAGGTCAAATTTTCCCTTTGGGTAGACTAGATCACTAGGAAGAAAGGCCAGAGGAAAAAGTCCTTTTGAACTAGCATACCGATTAATGCGACCTTGACCATCAATTTAAAGATTCCTATATACAACTTATTGCAACATTTCACTGAAGATCAATAGGTAGTGCAGTCAAGGATAGGTCAACTTGTTGAGTTGGATTACCAAAGGAGGAATGCTTTTGAAAAGCTTGGAGATATCCAAGGCACAACCCAAAAGTACTTTGGCAAGAAGGCCCAAATGAGATATTCAAGGAAGGAGACATTTTTTTGATGTGGGACAAAAGGCATGAAAAGTTGGGTGATCATGGGAAGTTTGATAGTTTGTGGTTTAGACCTTTCAAGGTTGAAGCAATTGACAAATTGAATACATTCTACTAATTCACATGGACAAAGAGAAGCTGGAATTGCACATAAATGGTCAATTACATAGAACATTATTACTTTTGAGGGCATTTAGCACCTCAATAGGATATGAAGAATAAGCACAATGAGTAGTACTGTAGGTGATGAATTTTGTTATTTGGTATTCCCTTTGGCATTCTGGCTCATGCCTTATTTGTAGAGCTTCTTTGAGAATGTAGTAGATTAGAAGAAAACATCTTAAATTTATAAAATTATATATTAGGTGAGACAGATGTGAAATTTTTGATTCATTCCACTCCAAGTTGCCAGTTTTTTGGTTCACTTTGCAGGTAAATCATGAGCAGGTAGAGAGTGCACAATTGCATTTCTTGGAGATTTTGGAATCCTCTTGCACCTCGTAAGTGAAGTGCAGTCCCCATATGGAGTCGTTGTTAACACCAAAAATTGACATGTAGGATATTGTCTTGTGGAATATTGGTGGAATAAATGTTGGACTTGGCCATTGTAAATTATGGGAATGAAGATACATCTTATCTATGTAATTTGTTGTTGCAATGGGTGAATGCCCAATCTTGGGGTATGACGTGAACCCGAGCTTATTTTGGGCATAAAACAAGGTAAAGAAGACTAATCTTGATAAGTGGCAGCACTAAGAAGCTTCCAAGTGGTCCCAAGACCTTGTTCACATTGTGATTCGGGAGAAAGGTTGTAATGTTGGAGGGGTGCTAGGATTGAAGGGGATCTAAAACCCTTTTCAGACTTTGAAGTGGGCCACCTGTTAACCCCCAATAGCACTTGTGCAACATGATGGTTAAAATCCAACGAGATACCATCACATTGGTTCTATTGTAGGTGCATCTAGACATTGACATTGATCGGAGCTCATTCTAGAGTCGGTTTCATCATATTCCAAGAAATCATTATTTTTAGCAGTTTGCTTTTTTCCAGTATTTGGAGATCTAGGGGCCTACATGCCAGAGATGATTATATATTCTTGATCCTTGATCAGGGTTAAGTTGCTTGGACTCCCGGATTTTCTTCTGCATAATGTACTCTATCTTCTTGAGTTGAAAAGGAGCTTGCTGTCCCTTGTGCACATCAGACAACAAGGCCACTCTGTTCACATTATCGGTGGCAAAGTTGAAGTACGAAAGGATTCTGATAACATGCTTGTTATGATCGGAGATCATTCTAGAGTCGGTTTCATCATATTCCAGGACATCATTATTTTTAGCAGTTTGCTTTTTTCCAGTATTTGGAGATCTAGGGGCCTGCATGCCAGAGATGATTGTATATTCTTGATCCTTGATCAGGGTTAAGTTGCTTGGACTCCCTGATTTTCTTCTGCATAATGTACTCTATCTTCTTGAGTTGAAAAGGAGCTTGCTGTCCCTTGTGCACATCAGACAACAAGGCCACTCTGTTCACATTATCGGTGGCAAAGTTGAAGTACGAAAGGATTCTGATAACATGCTTGTTATGATCGGAATGGAAGATGGAACATTGCTGAAGCTGAATGGGACATCTGCCCATACCAACAATGTTGCATACCTCTTTAATCACGACGAAGGTATAATGTCATCTAGTCTTTTGTGGCATGCTAGATTTGGTCATATCAATTATGACAGTTTTCGTTTATTGAAAAAGAATGGTGTTTTTGGTCCAGAGTGGTGCCACAACTCTCTTGGTTCCAGTCTATTTTTTACTAGTGCAGTTTCGTTGTATTATTGTGTCATTTTGATACCTTGATACATGAGAATACAGGCAGAAAACAATGCATTCTCTTATCTCCATTGTTGACGCAGTGCTGACTGGCAAGGAGAACTACAAAGAATGGTACAGGAAGATCAAGAGCATACTGATCTTCAATGACTTGTGGAAATGGATTTGTGAAGCAAAAGCAATCCCTCAAAGAAGCAAAACCCATGAAGAAGATGCAAAATCAGAAGAAGAAGAAGCGGAATTTGAAGAAGAAGCCTCAATATTGAAGACGAAGAGTAGCATGCCTTGTAGAAAACCAGTCATTTTGACCACAAACAAAGAACGTGAAATATGAGAAGATAAAGACCAGAAGGCATATGCAATAATCTCTGCAACAGTAAGTGAGGAGGTGAGTCGTCATATTGCTTTCATTAGTGATTCCTCTAGTGCCTTGAAGAGATTGAATTCATTGTATGACACACATTCCAAGCTTGAACTCATACAACTAATGTTGAAGCTCTTCAACCTAGAGTTTAAGAATGATGACCCTATGGCTCTAGCTTCATAAATCACAACCATAATGCATGATATTGAAGCCACTAGAGCGAAGATTGATCTCCCTCTCATGGCCTTCATTAAGGCCCTCTACCCTACATATTCTCACTACCTTGAATAGGTGCAAGCAAGTGATCAACTGAAATCCATGACATTTGAAAAGCCAGTGAAGAAAGTTGCAGATCGTGAGAAAGCCTTTGGAAAGAAGCCAACTCCTTCAACTGGTGAAATTGTTTACCTCGCTTAGAAGGACAAGAGTAAACAACATGATTCTTCCAGAGGAGAAAGCAGCAAAAGAGGACGTGGACGTGGAAGAAAGAGTTTCAGAGGCAGGGGGGTAGACACAACCAAGCTGACAGATCCAATCTTCATTGTACCGGTTGCAAAAAGAATGGGTCACATGAAGCAGATGACTAGAGAGTTTCATGGGACAAGATCAAAAAAGACAGACATAATAAGAAAGAGGACAAAGGTAAACCTACAGAACCAACAAAAAGTAATCCACTTGAATCTGCCCATTACATTGTTGCTCATTGCAATATAGGAGTAACAAAAGATTTATTTAATACTCCATATGGTCCTTGGAAAGATGCATGGCTTCTTGACGCATGCACAACTTCTCATATGACATTCCAAAGAGATTTTTTTGAAGACTTCAATGACAATGTAGATGGCATAGTGTATTTTGTAGACAAGTCCGGCCTCAAACCCTCGGGAATGGGCACCATCATGCTTAATTTGCATGGACTCCCGAATTTTCTTTTGTACAATGTACTCTATCTTCCTGAGCTGAAAAGGAGCTTGCTGTCCCTTGTGTACATTAGGCAGCAAGGCCACTCTGTTCACATGATTGGTGGCAAAGTTGAAGTACGAAAGGATTCTGATAACATGCTTGTTATGACCGGAATGGAAGATGGAAGACTGCTGAAGCTGAATGGGACATCTTGCCCATACACACAATGTTGCATACCTCTCTGATCACAGTGAATGTATAATGTCATCTAGTCTTTTGTGGCATGCTAGATTTGGTCATATCGATTATGACAATCTTCGTTTATTGAGAAAGAATGGTGTTTCTGGTCTGCCTACCATTCCTAGAAAATTGAAACATTGTGATGCTTGTATCCTTGGAAAACATAACAAACAACCTTTCCATGATTCTACTTCCAGAGCATGTAGAAAGCTTGAAAAGATTCATTCTGATTTGTGCGACCCTATGCCTGTTCCTTCTGCAAATGGAAATAAATATATAATGTCCTTTATTGATGATTACACAAGTATGTGTTGGGTATACTTGTTGAAAGATAAATCTCAAGCTTTTGAAACATTTAAAAATTTTCATGTATGGATTCAAAATGAACCTCAGTTTCGTATTGGCTCTCTTCACACTAACAATGGAAGAGAACATACATCTAATGAATTTGAAAGTTACCTTCGCCAACATGGGATCAAACATCAAACAATAGTTCCATACAATCCTCAACAAAATGGTGTAGCTGAACGAATGAACAAGACACTCCTAAATATGGTTCGTTCCATGATGTTTTTCAATAATATAAAATTGATGTTTTGGGTTATTCCAATTCTATGTGCAGTTTATGTCAAAAACAGGGTCCATCTCATGCTATCAAAAACAAGACTCCATATGAAATGTGGTATGGCTACATTCCTTTGGTGAGGCATCTCAGGGTCTTTGGTTCCACCTGTTATGCCTTGATTCTTAAGGAACAAAGAAGCAAGCTTGATGTAAGGAGTCGGAAGTGCATCTTCTTGGGGTACTCACATACCACCAAGGGGTATCGTCTTTACGATGAGACAAACAAGTTCATCCTTTCCAGAGATGTGATCTTTCTTGAATCCACCAAGAAAGATGAAACTGTTGAGAGGCAACTTGATCATTTGGACAGATTCACTCGTGTAAAGACATATCATGAATTTGATGATGAGATTCCAAATCTTGAAGGGGGGATCCCTATCCGGGGTCAATCTTTGGAATCTCCTTTTGAAGCAGCATCTTCCCCTCATGATATGGAATCTCATCATTTTGCAGCTAAGGATTTTGCAAAAGAATGAATTTTTTAAGCCTCAACCACCCAAATCTTTAGGCACACCAATTTTCTTCCATGAAACCCAGGGAAATACCCTTTTTCCTTATCCCTTGCCCACACAAACTTCTTGTTGATTTTCCTAATTTGCTCCAAAACCCCTTTTGCGATAAAGGACAATGACACCTAGTATATAGGTATAGCTTCTAGGATAGATTTCACCAAGACAAGTCTACCTTCATGAGAAAACCACTTGTTGCACCATACAACTAATCTCTTTCCTACCTTTGATATAGTATTACCAGGAGCATCCCTCGGGTCCTAGCCCTAGAACTGTGTTCCCAATGGGAGCGCACTCTGGACAATTTTGGGATGATCCTTTCCCTCTTGGGAGTGCCACGCTCCCTGGGATGCTCCCAGAGCATGGGAGCACGCTCCCAAGGTGCTCCCTGGACGCTTCCTAATGGTAATGTTAAATGTTTAAAGTAAAAGTTGACATTTTCTTTACAAGGAAATGTCAACTTTTATGTAAATTTTTATTAAATTTTTAACATTACCATTAATTGTTTCAGCATGTTTGAGTGGTCCCAACCTCATCAGACTTGATATGGAGAAAGTAGAATTTCATATCCCATTCAAAATTCAACAGACTTGACAAATTTTAGGATTTGGGATCGATGGGATTGCAACATTTTCATTGGATTCTATCATGTATGAGGGTATGTGATTGGCATTTAATCAAGAGCACCAAGCCCTTTATGTACGCCAATGTTGGTGGTGTTGATTGTTGAACTCCTTTGTCATGGCCTTAGCAAAAATGTACCCTTCACTCAAACCAAAATCATTGATTAGGCATATTAAGCTTTTTCTACCATATTTTAAGGCTTGGATTAGGTAGTTTCATCATAATAGGGTGGTGTCGACTTATGTCTCGAGATGATCGAGGTAAAGGCAAAGGCTAGACAAGAGGCAAAGGATGAAGGATGATACTAATGATGAGGATCCCAATATAAGCGATGGTGGAATGTTGCTTGTCATTTAAATGTTCTTGCTCGTTTATTCATAATGCTTTGTTTCAAAGTTTCAATATAATCATTAATGTACTATGGATGTCATTTCTAACTTCATAATAATGTAGTATTCATCTACAAGTAGTCATATATTCTACAACTAATTTGGCATTTTGCATCTTTTTTTTTGAAATTAAATGCAACATTATATATACTCTGCTCTGTGCTCTAGAAAACTTGCTTTGATATCATCCAATTCCAATCTCTCTTGGTATAATTATTGGGCTTGAGATAAAACCCCAAATACTTGATACTAGATTGCAACTCCAGTTGAGGATAAGGAAATAGTTGAGTAATTTTTTTTCATCATCCCCAATCCCCATAATGGAGACTAAGGACTTCACAACATTAATCATCATACCTATGGCCATACAATATAGTTCTTATATCTCTTTGAGCTTTAGTGCATCTTTGCGTGACCCATCCCAAAACAAAAGTATGTCGTCCACAAATGATAGATGAGATAAATATAGTGAATTGCCAACTCTAATACCTTGAAAAGCCCCTGATTTGCTTGCCCCCAACAATGCTCTACTTAGTCCTTTAGCCACAAGGAGAAATATTAGAGGAGATAGAGGACATCTTATTCTCAAGTCATGACTAGTTCTGAAGAAATCAGGTACTAACCCATTGATCAATACTGCAAATGATAACATCGTAACACAATTCATAACCCAATTGACAAAAGGTAAATTAAAACCTAGATGAATTAGCATCAAATTCAAGTAGAGCTAGTTGAACTTGTCATATGCTTTGGATAGATCACCCTTGATCACCATAATTGCATTTTCTTTGTTTTGATGGAATGGAAAACTTCTTGTGCCACTCCCATTGCTTCATGGATCTACCTACAAGCTAGAAATCCAAACCGTTCTGGAGATATAGATTTGGACAATAATTTTTTGACCCTCGCAATGATTTTTGAAATTATCTTGTATATGTAGTTGGTAGTTGCATAATGAGATAGGCCTAAACTTGTCAAATGTCTTAGGGTTGTCGATCTTAGGAATGAGAGCAATGAAAGTGGTGTTGAAGGTTGTCAACTTTTTGCTCGAGGCCATAGATTCCTTAATAACCCTTAGAAGATCATCTTCAATAATCTCATAAAACCCTAGAAAGATCTCTATAGGCCAATCGTTCGAGCTTGATTTTTTTTTAAAAGGAATGTAAAACCACTTGAAGTTCTTCCTTTGACACTTCCTCCATTAAATTGACATTCTCCACCTAAAAAATAAAGCTGGGAAAAGGGTTGCCATCATAATAAATTTAGTAATAGAAGCTCTATTGTCCTCTTTGAACAAATCATTGAAATGGTCCACCCTAGCCTTTGAGATTTTGTTGAAATTGGAGGCCACAGATCTATCTTGCTTTTGAACTTTCTAAATAGTGTTCACATTCTTCCCATGATTTGCAAACTGGTTGAAGAATTTGGTATTCTCATTGCCTTTTTCCTCTTAGATTTCTCTACTTTTGAGCCTCCAAGCACCTTCTTTTTCATCCAATAGTGCTCTCTTCTTCTTCTCAAAGTTAGTGATCATTATCTTGTGTTCTTCATTTGCGTACTTGGCCAAATCTTGAGAATATAGAGATTCAATGTCCTTCAAGTCCTTCTCATCTTTGATTTCTTTTTCATGTGCCCATTTCACATCAACACTCTTGACCTTATTTAAATTAAGCTCAAATAGAATGACTGGAGATTCTCTTAACCCTTAATAAGGTTCACAAATCCTCCTCTAGTGAATGTGAATTATATTTAAAGGGATTGGAAGGTTTGTTCCCTATTGTAGCCAACTCTAAAAGAATAGGGAAGTGGTCTGAATCCCATTTACTGGTAACCCATTGCTTAACTGTCTAGTTGTCATTCAACAAGGAATTTGAATTACAAATTTGTCAAGTCTCTTGGATATTCTATCAAATCCTACCCTCTTATTCATCCAGGTTGTCTTCAACATCCCCTATTATCCAACCTTCTCACAAAATAATCTGAAAGCGAATCAATTTGAGTAGCTTCTCCCCAAATCTCACAATTCCCAATAGTGAAATTAAGATTTACCAGAATAGTATGCATATGGTCAAGGAAGCTTACGTTGAAGAAATTGTCCCAAAACGGGACTCTGTTAGAGGAAGGACCATATAGGTTTAGGACTGATATCTCCTTCCCTGGTTCCTGGGAATAGATGATCAATCCTAAACCGTAGACTTCCAACTGGATATCAACCCCTTAAATTTACCACTAGAATCAAAGAGTATGAACTCCCAACCATTAAAAAGATTAGCAAACTTGACACATATATTACTCCCATCTCCCATAGACTTAAGATTTTCTAGGTCCTATCAAGTTGCCAACTAGGTCTGTCTTTGACCTTAAGTTGGCTTTAAGTTTCAACTGTCAATGAAGGTTTTGCTGCTGTTTTAGGACAGCCAACAGTTCAGGAACTTCTTGCTGATTTGTTACGGTTACATTCACAATTTTAGGTGCTCTAGCATGTAG
>JZKD02S1673600.1:901593-927823 GCA_000966675.3 Picea glauca | reverse complement strand
AGCTAGTCAGGCCAGTTGTGAGGCCCTTTGGCTTCGCAAGATGTTGGTTGGATTGTTCGGTGTGCAGTTGAGGCCTACCGTGATTTACTGTGATAATCAGAGTTGCATCAAACTCCCAGAGAATCCAGTTTTTCATGATCGGTCTAAGCATATCGAGATTCGGTATCACTTCATCCGTGATTATGTTCAGAGAGGAGCTATGGAGCTACAGTACATATCTACAGATGAGCAGGTTGCAGACATACTCACCAAGGCATTGAACAGGGGCAAGTTTGTATTTTTTAGGGACAAGCTTGGAGTGGAGAGTAACACTGTCCTCGATATGAGGGAGTATTAAATTTTTAATTAAAATAAAGTACCAAGGCAAGTGTTTCTCTTCCCTAGGCACCTAAGGGGGAGAAAGTGCCCAATGTGGGTCCCAGTCAAATTAATTTGTGAGATGCAAATTAAAAGATAACTTCATGACTAAAGTGAGGGTGAGTGAAGAGACACCTAATCTCAGCCACTCATCTAATCTAATCTCAACCATTAGATTAGAAAATCCCTCACCTTCCCTCATGAGGTCGATTAGGGCAAGAGGGCGCACCCATTGTGGGTTGTTCATCCATTTTTCTTGTTGAGAGAGCAAGAGAGAAAAGAGAGAGAGGTCGTGCTTGAGAAGAGAGACAACATTTGGTGAAGGAGAGCACACATCCCAAGGTAAAGAGCAACACGGATTTCGAGGCAGCAGGTAGCAAGGAAGAATAGGCCGTATCGTACAGATTTTTGAAGGTCTTAGAACAATAAATGTGCACAGAAATCGAGGTGGACAGCAGTTGTGTTTTCTGAGAGTATTGGCATGCTTTTCAAGGCTGCCGTACAACATTTAATTGGCACAACCTTCATGCTTGCATGCAATTTTCGATATAATATTCTTTTATAGTTGGGTGGTTCCCATCATCTAACCATGTTAGTGTGGGACCTCGCGGTAAATGCATGAAACTCCACATACATTAGTGTTAGTCAAATCAACATGGAATCACATGACTGTATTAGCATCACCAGCTACAAAACACACAACACATACTCGTGTGATAAGCACCACATAGACACAGTTTGTGCCACTTGCACCACCTGGATGACAAACCAATAGCTGCGCCATAAGTACCACACATGCCACATTGCGCTACTCGCACCACAAGACTATACATGCACCGTATATTAACATAGATTGTCAACTGCGTGTTTTGCGCCACATACATGTTTTGCATACGTGAGTACTCAGCTCCTATCATGCAACATCCAGTCCACATGGGTAAGAAGGTTACTAGTCTTCTTACCGATGCTTGACCAATATGACCGACGACCTCCCATATACAATTACGGTGGCCAGGATGACAGTACAACTTAATGGACAAGAAGGTGGGGCACTACATATACACTCAAAAATATTGTATAAAACAAGGATTAATGAAGGAAGTCACATGATGTGTTGTCTTGGGTGGCTGACTGCATCTAGAGAATATTATAGGGCTTAGTATTTACGCATGGAAGAGAAATTATTGACATGACTTCTAAAGACAATAGCAGTATAAATAGGGCATTCAATAATTTTAACATTTATGGACTGAATTGCCCACCTGCCTGCGTCTTAGCCATGTTGAGCTGTAACATTTCTCTATGAGAGGTAATATGCAAGCTCTTCTATCATTAGTTGAAACTAGGTCAATAATGAGCAATTTGGACTTAATACAAAAATCAGGTTTACTCCATGTTTTCCTTGTCAATTTATGAAGCATTTGGTCTTACCAACTTCAAGGTCTATTGTTGTGCATCTATGTTCTACCAAAATGATCAGTTTTACAAACTTCCATGCAATTAAAATAGTGGACTTCTGTAATGTTTTGGCCATGTTTAAGTGAAAATCAAATTATCAATCTATTAAGCTTGAAATGTGATAAAAAGTTGGATCTGTAATAAAACTTGACTGATTTGCATGATTTTATCTGTTATAGAATTATAAATATGTCATTGTTTAGAGCAATTTTATGTGAATAGTTGTAATACATTAAGATTATACTAAGTGGCATGATTTTGGTATTATGGAATATGATGAAATATATCATTAAATCTATGGAATATCTACCCCAGGGTAATATTTCATATTTCTCTCAGAATTTAGAATGCACTTTATTGACTTTATGTAACATTGTTGAAATTTTCTAGTCCATTGAGCACATTTTGGATCTTCAATGGACATTAATATAAGGTTTCCTTTCTTTCCTTTTTTTTTTTTTATATATGTTCTTGTGAACAGACCACTTGATGGAATAGTGTATTTTGAAGTGAAAGTTTCTCTGGGGACATTTTTTTCCGTAGTTATGTGGCTGACCTTGCTGCAACTTCCTTTCTCATATTAGGATAGGCATTTAATGTTGATCTTGCAGAACATTTGTCTCAGATTTGCTAAAGTTCCATTTCTTGCTCTTGTTGTTTTGCTTGTGTATTGCTATTTTAAGTTTGGTTCAGATGTTTGGAGTTTTCAACATGGCACTTGGGATATTAGCAATTCTGAACTTAAAATAATAATATTGTTAATAGTACTCTACTTAAAGATTGATGCATGGTAAAGTCTCACTATCACTGATCAAGGACTAATCGGATTCTTTTAACATTGCAGATCGATATAGTGCTGCAGGGGTTTGTTGTAGGTGGAGACATCTGGCATCTGACCCTCGAATGTGGTTACGTGTGGAAAAGTCATGCAATGCTTTGTCTGAGTCAGGTGTCTTTTCAACAGTTGAAGATGCAGTCATTGCGGCAAGGTTGCCAAATCATATTTACCTCTTTCCGTTGTCTTTACATGTGAAGCAAAGATTTGAAACTCGAAAGAAGCAAAAACTGACAGAGATGGGTACAAGAAGGGAAGGATAAAAGTAGCTAAATAATCCAATATATAGAGTGTAGAAGAAGAGGAAGGGTAAATTAATTATGTTGACTTGAAAGTTGGTCAAATTAAAAGACCTATTCAAATCTTAAACAAAAAGTGGTTAGTAGATGTGACTGGTAGTTGTCAGTGGGTGTCAATTTTTCAGTATGTAATTATTTCTGTATATGAATCTGTCTTTTCGCCTGACCCACCTCTCTGTCCCATTTTCAGGCCAGGAGATACTATATTAATTTCTACAGGAGTAGTTCATATTGCCTGTAATATTCAAATAATCAAGCCTGTTTGCCTGGTATGTGGTGGTCTGGCTATTTATCAAGCTCTTGAAAGTGAATGGATATTGTTGGTGACATAGACATCTGGATATCTTACCCTCAGGTTGGTGGAGGTTCATCACCAGATGAAACTGTGCTTGTTTGTCCCCGGGGCTTTGATAGGTATGCTTGTTGAAATTCTCATGCTGCTTCTTCAATAGATAAGTGCCTTGTTTGTTTATTCTTTTACTGTTTCAATACCTATGGATTACCAAGGGCAAACAAAATAGGATATATTAATATATAAAAAATACAATATGTGAATGCATGTGCAAGGCATCGTCTTTGCAAATTGTGAATGCATGGACAAAACATCTCCAATTTCTCTCTGAATAAAACATACAACAAAATACACAACAGCAATGAAACAGGAAAATATCTGGCCAACAGTTAAAGAACTCTGTTTTACAGTTATAACTTACAAGACACCAAGGGAGATCCATCCTTATCAACCTCTAAAAAATATCTCAAAATTTGCTCAAGGATATCAACTGTTGAAGAATGTGCTAGAAGGGCTTCTTCTGCATAAGTTTGGATAGTGTTTTGTTCTGTTGAAGATAAATGGCTATGTGAACGCCTCTTGCAAATGGATGGTTTTTTGGTAACATCTCCTGAGTTGACCATTCCAAAGTAGAATCTGACCTACACTGTGTTGAATCTCAAGGTTAAAAAAATTATACCTAACGAATTTTCTGTGTTTTAAAATTTATGTTTTTTAGCAGGCAGTTTTAAGCATAGATGAAATAACTGTAGTCGACAATTAATCGGCTAGGGTCCTGAAAAGATTAAATTGACAATAACTGGGAAATCATTCGGAAAAATCAGCAAGCATTACAAAAAAAAATTCATTTTTTTCTGCTTTTAAAAAAATATAAATCAACTGCGACATCAAATAATCACATTGCTACATATATGAAAACACTGATATATAAGATGTATAAAATGCTAAATGATATATGAAAGTCGATACTGAATACTGATAGTTGTTCAGTCAAGGACACAAAACTGAATAATCTATACAAAATGACGTCCAATAAATACAAAATGTATCTCATCATGATCAGTCATATACAAAGATCAATCTAGCAGCTAGTTATTGATTCCCTCTTCCCCTTTTACGTTAAAAGGTAAGGGATTGTCTGCCACTAGAAGGCCTGCAACATCAGTCTAATGTCCACTGGTGGATACTCGAGTATGAATCTGTGCATAGGCTGGTGATGAAGCTGCCTCATAAGCCTCCTCAGTGCTTATGTCTTCTGGATGGACCAGCTCTTTCCCCCAAATGGGGGTGGGTCATCCAAATCCTTCCTTTCCTCATGCACATGCTCGAGCTCCTTGTCCTCTACCTCTAATCATGAAGGTGCCTCCTCCATAATAGGCCTCTCAGACTCCACCCTTCAGTCAGTCAAGGTTTCATAGTTTTCTAAGGAATGGCGTCCACGTCAGGGGGGTACTCAATCTACTTCACTCAGTAGGAGATTGTAGTGGACATAAACGAAATCGTCTCGTTGTTGATTCTCTAACTTGTAAGAGGGTTATAATAAATTTAGTGAGTCTTGACTCTTGAGGGTCATCAATTATAAAAATTGTTGTTGCTAACCTATTGCGTTTCTTTGTGTGTAATTTTTCAAGTACACTAATTGTGTTCACAACCGGAAGCGCAATACATCTGGCCAAGCACTTGAATGAAATTTTTTTGGTAAATTTGGTGCTTTTCCACCATAATTTTTCTACCAGACATACACAACAAATAAGAAAAAAAGACAAAAGACTTAAATTACATTTCAATCCTTTAAAACCCAAACAAAAGTGACAAAACAATTAAAAGACGTAACTAAAATTCAAATTTAAAATTGGTTACTTGGCATTAAAGTATTCCTTTCTTGGACAGTGATGTCAAAGCCAAATAGTGGAGTGGTGTTCCTATATAGTGCCATCACTCTGTAAATTATTATGGGGTCATTTTCAAGGGGACCATACTTTGAAGACATTTGTGGAACCCTTGCCTAACCTTGACATTGAAATCAAAACTACATGGATAATAAAGGTGGGGTTGAGGACAACTACTGCTGCATGAATGGGATGATAATAAGTTGTTCACCTGCAATGATATGTAAAATAGGTCATGTCCTCCATTCAATCCTCCTTTGTCCATAGTTTGCAAGACTACAAGTGTGTCATCAGAGGACTCTTCCTTTCTTTCAACTAATCCTAAAATTTCCTTGATTTTCTTTCCCTGTGACGGAATCTTTGTAAACTCCAAGAAAGGGATAGAGATATGGGATTTGGAAAAGTAAGCATTCAAATCAATGTTGATATCATCAAAAGTCGCTTTCGACATGTTTGAAATACCATTTGAAGTCTTGGTTGGCTGAGTTGGTTGCTCCCTTTATAAGATTACTCAGGGTTGTGGATCTTGAGCCTTTTGAGGTTGTTGACTAGGAGTACTTGGCTGGGTTGGAGGGTCTTGGGGTTGAGGTTGAACTTGTTTACCCCTTTGTTGATAAGTGGCCTAGTCCTTCTCTTGGATTCTTCTTTTTATCTCTTCATGAGTGGGTTTAGGGGTTAGGGCTCTGGAAATAGTGGCTTGGTCCTTTTCCTTTTCCTTTGCCTCTTTAATTTGTTCATTAGGAGAATTGGAGACAATATTAATCTCATCACAAAAATCACCCACATAGTTGATAGAGTTTATTGGCCCATCATTGTAAGTCTCACTTGCTAATCTAGCAGCTTGTTGGGCAAACAAATAGGGCTCTTGTTTATGTGGCAAATCACAAGGGTTACACCATGGCAAAGGTTCTTCTTTTACCACACTGTCTGCCTCTAATGGGTTGGGAACCTTTTGTTCTTGATCATGCTGAGGTTGTTTAGGTCTGTCCAGACCGCCTTGCCCTCTAGGTTGAATTCCATTTTGCTGGGCTTGCCTTTCTAAGTGGATTATCTTGTTTTGCATAGCTTGATTTTGCTGTTGGAGGGTTTCTGTTTGTTTAGCACAATTCGCTTTCATCCTCTTAATAGCATCAAGCTAGAAAGGTCAACATCCCATTCTCAGAACTAGTAATGCTGACAATGTTCTTCTTAGGCTCACTCTGTTGAAATATTGTAGCTCGGACAGGTGTTCTTGCTTAGGGGAGGTGTCACACAAGCAAGAGACACTAGAAATAATGTTTCTCCAAGTCATTTAAATTTTTCCTAAGTCTAACCTAGGAAAATGTGATTAATTAATTTGATTAATGATCATTTAAAAATTTCCTAAGTTGGAACTTAGGAAATGTCAATTATTAATTAATATTAGTTAACTTTCTGTGAGAAGCTTCTTTGATCTTATCCAAAAGTCAAAGTGAGTTTCAGATTAGATCGTAGCCATTGATTTGACATGTTGGGGATTTAATCTCCACTATTGAATCAACTAGCCAGAGATTTATAAGCAGAGGGGGTGGCTTGAGGAGATACATCGACTCATTGAGTGAGTGTGACACCGAGGGTTCAGATGCAAGTCGAAGGTGTGACTAGGGAGATTCGTTTGGGTGTGTTTCAACAGCAAGAGGGAGATAGGAAAGGACTCAGCCTTTCATCTTCCAAATCACCATGAGCACCAACAAGGGTAGGGCTGCGACTTGGTTGATTGCTGGGACGAGAGGCTGTGATCTAGCAGGGCTGTAACGTGGAAACCAAGCCAGCTGTGTATGCAGGTTGAATCGTGGAGATAGGGCCGAGTTGAAGCCGCATTACACTGGAGGAAAGGAGGGCAAGGCTGCTTCCTTTCAGCATCAATTCGAGCCTGTAGGAGGGGGCCCCGAGTACCCACAACCATACATTCAGCCATCCGATTCGCTGGTAGCAGGGCTGTGTAAGGCTGTAGCTGTTGAGGCCGAATCTCAGGAGCCTAGGGCTCTAAACTCAGACTGGAATTTTCTGTGGAGCATGTGCCAGGTTAGGGCCACGATTTATATGTAAAATTTGCACTTTTAGGAGTTTTGCTGAAGCTGATAATAAAACCCTCGTTTGCTGGTTTTCCCCGAAGTTGGGGTTTCCAGGGTAATTTTGCTGTGTTGAAATTGTGTGAATGGTTTCTTTAATTTCCGCTGTGCACTGCAAGGTTATTTTGTTCAGTAATATTTCTGTTTCATATATCAGATTTAGAATTTGTTGTTCTTGTTTTGGGTATAAAATTCTATTGGAATCAGAAATTAGTTTGCTGGGCATAAAGAAAAATAACATGGTATCAGAGCTTTGCCTTTGAGAAAGAAGCCAAGGGGTTACACAGGAATTTTCAGCCAGCAGTATTCTTCAAATCCAGGAGGTTGTGACAACAGAGTTTCGGAGATATGTCAATCTTAGGTATCAGATTTGAAGATAGGTTAGATGGGGCATCTAACTTTGGCATCTAGAAGGAGCGTATATTGTTGTCATTAGAGGAGTATGGGCTCAAGGAATTTGCAGAGAAGCCTGTTGCAGTTCCAACTGATGCACAACAAGCTGAAGCTGACAAGAAGAATGATACCAAGGCAAAGCGTATTTTCTTGGATGGGGTCAAGGACCATATTGTCCCTCACCTCTCAGGATTGGATACAACTGGGAAGATGTGGGAAGCCATCATTAAACTGTACCAGAATTCAAACCTCAACATAAAGATGGTTTTGAAGGAGAAACTTCGAAATACCAAAATGGGAAAGGGGGAAAGTGTATCCTCCTTCCTCACCAAACTCAGACAAGTAAATGATGAATTGGCAGCTGCTGGAGAAATTGTGGATGGCACTAAACTTGTGAGGATAGCTTTGAATGGCTTCTCCAAGTCATGGGATGTCTTTGTGAGAGACATTGTTGCCAGGGAACACACTCCTGACTGGGATTGATTGTGGGATGACTTCATGCAAGAGGAATTGAGGCTAGCATCTCTTAGTAGTAGCAACAATCATCACAAGGGTGAGGAAGAAGAGAATATTGCTCTTGCAGGAAAGGGCGAAGCTAAAACCAAGAAAGGCTCAAGTAGTGGGCAGACCTCCAAGGGAGAGAAGAAACATGACATGAGCAAAGTTAAATGTTTTGCTTGTCACAAACTAGGACACTGTTAGTCAATTTCCTAACAAGAAGAAGGATAAGAAGTCTCAGACAATAGCTTTAGTAGACATTGACGAGTTTTCTTCCAAATTTGATGAGGATTTCTCACTCATCGCTTACCTCTTTAGCTTAGGCACACATGCAACAAGAGTGTGGTATATTAATAGTGGTGCGTCATATCATATGACAGGAGTTAGAAAACACTTCTCTAGTTTCAGAGGAGGAGATGTCTTTCGATATAGAAATGGGGAATAAGTCCAAATGTACTCCAGTAGGACGAGGGACAATCACCTTTCAGAGGGATTCAGGGAAGACATTTAGTTTTACAGATGTGTTGTTCTTACCGGGGATGACAAAGAACTTGATATTAGTTTCAGCGCTTCGGGACAATGGGTATGATGTTGCATTTAGAGGATTGAAAATCTACATTCAGCCCAAGGGATCCAAGAAGGCCAAGATGATAGGGATCGGGTCACGCAAGTTATACAGGTTGCAGTTTGAGTCACCTTAGGCATTGATCAACAACAATAAGGATATGGGAGAGTTGTGGCATAGAAGGATGGTTCACTTACACAATGGGGCACTTAACGTGCTCAAGGAGATAGTGACTAGCCTTCTAGAGTTGAGCATCGAGCACAGTGAAGTGTGTAAGGGGTGTGCCTTGGGAAAGTATGCAAAGAAAACTTTTCCAAGTAGTGACAGTAGATCGAAGGGCATATTGGATTCAGTGCATTCAGAGGTATGCGGGCCTATGTCTTTAGCATCCTTGATAGGATGTGAGTACTTTGTCACATTTGTTAGAATATAATGGATGTGCTTGTTTAATCATAGACAATATCACTATTGTCACCCAACCATAGGCCGAAGCCACCCCCGAGCACCTTAACCTTGACAGAGAATCATTCCGGAAGCAAACCCTAGTCTATATAGCCAAACAAGATAGCGCACCTCTCTCCAAGGATAGCGCACCAAGCAAGAATAGCAAAAGCTAATCAGAAAGTCCAAACCCAGAGAAGACCGAAACTATAGACTGGTGGCAACAACTTCTCTAGAAGTTGCGCACAAAATTGCCCTACTGCAGTGCACACAAGTGTGCTTTGTAGTTCTGAGAATGTTTGCTAGAATGAAGATTGGCCTCCTGTATTTATACTAAATCTGGCAGACTGCCTGGGCCGACTTCTCATTCTGGGTGCCAAATTACTTAGTATATAATATTTCCTTTAGCTGACTTTTTCTCTTGGAGGCTAATAACCTAATACAAATTATCCTCTTGAGCCGACTTGTCTTCTAGGGTTATTAACCAACTAATTAAGGTTTCTTCTTACTTTCCGGAATATTCTATTCTTGTTAGGTTTACACGTGGAGGTAAATACCTCCCACAACTACCATAATATCAACAACATTCATAGATGATTTCTCCAGGAAAACCTGGATCTACTTAGGACCAAAGACGAGGTCTTCAGTCGCTTCCAAGAGTTTAAGGCTCTTGTGGAGAATGCAATAGGAAGGAAGATAAAGGTTCTCAGATCAGACAATGGAGGTGAGTACACAGGGAAATCCCTTAAGGAGTTCTGTGCACAGGAAAGGATCAAGAAGGTATTGAAAGTTCTCTACAACCCTTAGTAGAATGGGGTAGCAGAACGAAAGAACAGGGCCATTGTTGGTGCTGCTAGAGCTATGTTGTATGACCAGGATCTACCCAAGTTCTTATGGGTAGAGGCATGCAATACTACAATATACATACATAATTGGTGTACTCACAAAGTGTTGGGGAGATTGACTCATGAAGAAGCATTTACAGGGAAGAAGCCGAAAGTTGGTCACTTCAGTATTTTTGGTTGCCTAGTCTATTGTCATGTTCCCTCAGATAAGAGGTCGAACCTTGATTCCATAACTGAGAAGGGGATCTTCGTTGGTTACAGTGAAACTTCGAAGGCCTATCGAGTCTATGTTCCGGCATTAAAGAAGACAGTGGTCAGAAGGGATGTGAGATTCAAGGAGGAGAAGGATTTCAGGAAGTCTTATGATGTGCCAGCAACAGTAGGGGATCAGGAGTTGGTATCTCCAAAAGAGGAACATGAGTCATAGGTGTAGGTCACAGGGACATGTAAATGTATAAGGACTAGTACCCAGACGGTGGAGCAGGATGAGGAGCATGAAGCTCCACCCATCAAGATTGTACCTCCTACTACAGGGAGGAAGAGGAGTCGAGAGGTTTCTTAGACATTATGGGATTCTCAGGAGTTCGTGGGTGCTCCTAGGACGAGTGTCAGACAGAGCAGGCCACCACAACGATATTCAGGGTATATGGCGTTGATGAGTGATCTCATTGACTGGGAGCCTTCTAGTTTTCAGGAAGCATCGGAGCAACAAGTTTGGTAGGATGCCATGGTGGAGGACCATGCCTCTATCATGAAAAATGATGTTTGGGAGGTGGTGCCAAGACGAGAGGGCAAGTCGGTGGTTGGGTCTCGTTGGATTTATAAGATCAAGCATGCTTCATATGGCAACATTGAGAAATTCAAAGCCAGGTTCGTGGCTAAGGGATTCTCTCAGAAAGAGGGAGTTGACTATGACGAGACATTTGCCTTGGTAGCCACATATACTTCCATCAAGGCTGTGATCTCATTAGCAACGTAGATGGGTTGGCAGATTCATCAGATGGACGTCAAGACAACGTTTCTTAATGGAGTTATTGAGGAGGAAGTGTATATAGAATAACCAAAGGGGTTAGAGGTATGTGGGAGAGAGTCCGATGTATGTAGAGTCTAGACTGAAGAGAACACTGTATGGGTTGAAGTAAGCACCTAGAGTGTGGTATGAGCACGTTGATAGTTACTTGCAGGGCATGGGCTTTGTGAAGAGTGAGGCAGACCCAAATCTCTATTATATCATGATAGTGGGAGAGCCACTCATTCTCGTGTTATATGTGGACGATCTATTGCTGACAGGTTCACAGAGGCTCATTGCAGAATGCAAGAGGGATCATGCTTCAGAGTTTGATATGAAGGATTTGGGGTTGATGCATTATTTTCTTGGATTGGAGGTGTGGCAGTGAGATGGCGAGATTCTCCTAGGTCGGGGGAAATACTTAGTGGAGATCTTGAAGAGATTCAGGATGCAAGACTGTCGGCCTAGGTCTACACCCATTGTTACTAATTGGAAGAAGATAGATGCTTCCAAGCAGGAGGCAGTGGACCCTACCTTATACAGGAAGTTGATAGGCTCTCTCATGTATCTGGTCAATACTAGGCCAACCATTTGTTTTGTTGTGAATACTCTCAGTCAGTTCTTGGTTGAACCAAGGAGTGCAGATTGGATTACAACGAAACATATATTGAGGTGTCTGTGTGGCACAATCGAGTATGGTTTGAGGTATGCTTAGGGAGATGGAGTGAAGTTGATGGGCTTTACAAATGCAGACTGGGCAGATAATGCAGTGGACAGGAAAAACACTTCAGGGTGTTGTTTCATCTTGGGATCGAGAGTTGTCTCTTGGTTTAGCAGGAAGCATAAGTCTTTTGCATCGAGTTCTGTGGAAGCAGAATACATGGCAACGAGCATGGCAGCATGTGAGGCCGTATGGCTTCGAAAACTGCTAGTGGCATTGTTCGGTCATGAGCTAGAGCTGACCATCATTCATTGTGATAATCAGAGTAGCATAAAACTCTTTGAGACTCCAGTGTTTCATGATAGGTCGAAGCACATTGACATTAGGTATCACTTCATTCGAGATTGTGTGCAGAAGTGTGCAATCCAACTACAATATGTGCCTACAAATGAGCAGGTGCTAGATATTCTCACCAAGGCCTTGATGGAAGGCAAGTTCGTCTTCTTCAAGGATAAGATGGGAATAGTGGAGAACACCTTCCTAGCTAAGAGGGAGTGTTGAAATATTGTAGCTCAGACAGGTGTTCTTGCTTAGACGAGGTGTCATGCAAGCAAGAGACACTAGAAATAATGTTTCTCCAAGTCATTTAAATTTTTCGTAAGTCTAACTTAGGAAAATGTGATTAATTAATTTAATTAATGATCATTTAAATATTTCCTAAGTTGGAACTTAGGAAATGTCAATTATTAATCAATATTAGTTAACTTTCTATGAGAAGCTTCTTTGATCTTATCCAAAAGTCAAAGTGAGTTTCAGATTAGATCGTAGCCATTGATTTGACACATTGGGGATTTAATCTCCACCATTGAATCAACTAGCCAAAGATTTATAAGTAGAGGGGATGGCTTGAGGAGATACATCGACTCATTGAGTGAGTGTGACATCGAGGGTTCAACTGCAAGAGGGACCTGCTCAACCTTTAGAGCTACCCGCTCCTCGTTCTCTGCCACTCTGCTGCTGCTTGCCATTGCTCGCATAGGTTGGCCCTTTAGCCTATACAAGTTGCTCTCTCTAACTTCTAGAACAACTGGTGTGTCTGAGCTAGATCCTCTGGGCATGATCAGTGCATGTCGATCTCAGAATAATACCTCATAGCCCTTCTTCTCAATCCCTGAGATCGAGAGCACACTCCTCCCGAGTTCTGGCACCCATAACACATTTGTCACTCTCAACACACCTCTTGACTCCATCCGGAATGGCACTGCTCTAGATCCCCTCATTGCATGCTTGATCCCCATACCAAGTTCCACATACATATCTGAGTTAGAGTTTGTGAAGCTCTCAAACACCTCTCATGCTCCTATCATGTGACATGTGGCTCCACTTTTTATCAGCCATGCACCAACTGATATGGTGTCCAAGATAGTCTGGGAAACAAGTAAGAACATTGACTATTCAAACTTCTTGGCAAACTCATCACGAGCCTTTGTTGACGCAGCTAACTTTGGTTGCGTCTCGTTTCCACACTTCTTCTTGTTTGGACATTTACCTACATAATGCCCAAAACTTGTGACAAGCAAAGCACTTGATTTTGATCATGTCCTTCTTGCCGTCTTAAGAGGTAGACTCTCCACCGACAAACTTCTTGATCTTGCCCTTCTTTACTTGGCTAGCAAGAGCAACGTTCTCATCATCCTTCTTGTACCTACCTCCATTCAACTCTTCATCCCGAAGTTCCTCCTAAACGAAGTCATCCCACAAACTTGACCAATCAAGGAGCTTCTCTCGTGCTACGACCCCTTTGATGAATGGTATCCACTCCTTCGTGAAGTCTTTGAGTGCCATCCTCACCAACTCCAAGTCATTCATTGCTTTCCTGATGGTAGCCAACTCATCTCGAACCTGTCGGATCCGGGTGAGATAGGTCGTCACCGTATCTGAGCTTGTCATCTTCATATCTCTGAGCTTCTCTCTCAACACGGTTTTGCGATTCTCGTTCTTGCTCTGAAACAATCTCTTCAGAGCCTCCCACATGTCCTTGACAGTGGTCTTTCCTGATAAATGAGGGATCAAATGATCCTTCACTCCGTCTAGGATTATCCTTCTGGCTTTCACGTCCTTTAGCTTATGGGCGGCTAGATCTTTTGGATTTGCTGGTGGGGCCACGATGGAGTTGGAAAAATCCCAAATGTCGTTCTCCATCAACACCAACATTATCCTCTCCTTCCACGGATTGTAGTTGGACACCCCATCCAACCTATCTTTGAATCGTAAACCAGATGCGGCCACCTCTGCAATTCGCTGAAAAAACTCAAAATTCAGTTGCTTGGACCTGCTGCCTAGTCACGCTGCCGGGCCTGTTCCCTGTGCCCACTGCTCGAGGTTGCCCGCAGCCTTCTACTACTACTTGGGTATTTTTTTGGGCTGCTCGAGTCTTTTTTGGGCGCTTCTCGTCTATCTTAGCTTGCTACACGGTGTACCTGCACGTTGCTCGAGACTTTTGCACGCTGCCCCAGACTTCTGCCCGTTGCCCGAGGCACCTTCCCGCTGCTCGACAGTTGTCTGACCCTTGTGGCCCCGGCTGGGCAGCTCTGTGACGCTCTGTGGCCTCCTTTTCCTTGGCGGTTGTGTTGTCCTACATGGCAGCTCCACTGTTGATTTGGCGGCTGTGCTTTCCTACATGGGAACTCCACTGCTGTTTTGGCAGCTATTGGGCCGTGGCGACTACTGACCCAGTCGGCGGCTGCCTTTGCCCGCAACCTCCTTCTTAGTTGCCCCTTCTTTGCATGCGCGACCGCTTTTGGCAATTATAGCACCTCCATGGCTGCCAGCTTTCTTACCCCCGCGATTGCCTCAATACTGGTAGACTCCTCTCCACGTGCTGTTGACGACTATTTTTTCGGCTATCCACCTTCACTGCTCAGCTCGGTCTACTTCCTCAGTTGATCTTGTGCTGTTTGCTTGTGCACGTTTGCAACTCTTCCCTCAGTCACCTGCCACGCTGCATTGCTATTGCCGGCCCGTGCTTCTGCTGAGCCCGCGTCGTTTTCCAGGTGCTGACACAACCACCTCTTACGCCTCCACAACCACCTATTAATATCAATCTTGGGCTCCCGTCCTGGGATAATGGCCCATCAGAGGAATTCATTGCAACAATAGCCTAGCCCGCTTGGCTGCTATCTCCCTTTCTACCCCTTGGCACCTTTCCTCAGCCCTGGCCATCCACACTTGGAGGAACTCTCTTCATCCACTCAATGAGATCTCCTCATTGTCCACTCAGTGTGTCTCATCCTCTCACCTAGGCTGCCTTTTATTACATTGAGTTAACCCTAAGTCCAAAACCCTAGATATTCTCCAAAGTGATCAACGATTGAGATCTAATCTCATGTTCACTTTAGATCTAACGACTAAGACTTAATCAACTCACTTAAGTTACTAATGCCAAATAACTTATGCATTTAACTTAATTAATCTCACATTAATTTAAAAGATCATTCGCTTTAATTATTTACTCATAAAGTGAATTTCCTAAGTTTCTGAGAGGTTACAGAGATGAATTCCACATGCTAGACACCAAGCCTATGTCGAAGTCCATGTCTGATGCTAAATACATTAACATGTAGAGGCTATTTTGAGGGGTCGACCCCACTTCTAGCATGGATTATTGATGTTTTACTAAGATTATGTCGACAATTAGTGCTTGGTTACCTCATATAACTAGAGGGAGCACTCAACTTCATTTTTCATCATCACAACTCCTCACACAGAGCACTCTCTAAAATGTTTGCCTTTGTGGAGGATTGCTTAATGCACTGACCAAATATAGTAAGTTTAAGCAAGTGTTTGGTAAACTATAATACATAAGCTAATGGGATTGCATTTGAAAGCCTTTTTTTCTTTAAATTGTTTGGCAAAATTCCATTTAAGTCACTGACATGCATCTTTATATCTATCCCATGTCCTGAAGTTGCAAATTTTCATGGCATATGATTAGGTTCAAAGAGATTGGGAGTGTAATTTGAGAATGCTTGATATTTAAGAACTTCATTTTATGCACTTAATATATCAAGTTGACTAACAACCATACAAATACTCTTTTCTTATTGTTTATAACTTTTTTACAACAGTCTTCACCTTAAACTGCTAAGAATCAAATCTGAACAAATAATTACTTGTTAAATCAGAACTAGAACTGGAACAGACCGAAGGTCAGATCAAGGTTGATTGGAAAAATGGGTTGAAGAGCCAGTTTACTAAAAACCAAAAAATATGCAAAATTTAATATATATATATATATAAATTTATTTTTTACTTGAAATAGAGCCTAGGGAAACCCACCGGGCACTTCCCCTCATTTCAAGGATGGTGCCCTGGGTAAACCAGATTTTGTAGAAAGTCGAGGTTTTTTTGATAGCATGCCCATTTAAGAGCTCAACATGTCACTTGCGGGAATTGAACCTAGGTGGGGGGGAAAACACCCCTCAACACAAACCACTTGGGCTAAACCCAATATATATATATATATATATATATATATATATATATATATATATATATAGGCACCGAGTATGATACATATCTGAATCAAAATACAAGAACATTGAGGCTCTAAATGGCCTCTAGATCCAAAAATCATCATGCTACAACAAATAACTACATATCATCTAAATAAATTGTCTATATTGGGATCCTCATCATCAGTAGCACCTTCTACCTCCTCCTCTGGCCCCTTCCTCGATCCTCCATGCACATCAGTACTAGTGCTTTGTGCCACTTGTGGATCCAAGTCCATTCAACCTGTTGTTGCCCAAGTTAATGTTGAGTTTTGGGTACCTTGGGAAAGTGGTTCCCTTGTGCTTGGAAAGTGGTCCCCTTGTGGTTTTGGGTCTCTAACCACAAGAGAGAAATGTTTGTACCATTGTACCTTGTACTTTATGTCTAATTTCACTTTGAGTCAGGAGATTTAAGTCAAAAGTGAAATTTGTCACTTTTAGCCTAAAGTGACTATTAATTCACTTTGTGGGTGAATTGGGAGACGTAAAGTGAACTTAGGGAACTTAACCCAAAGTGGGTTTTGAGGTGAGATTCTTTTGGAGAGATCTCACCCATTGATTAGAGATGGCTTGGGGTGATCCTAGCCATCCATCTTTAGGTTTTCTTATGGATGGTTCAAGAGGGACGCAAGGGTCAAGGAAAGGCTCATTTCTTCATTTGTTCACCAAGAGAGTTGGGAGAGGAGCAAAGGGATGAGGATGGAAGCATTTGGTGAGGAGAGCTTGGGCACCTCCATTCATGGAGAGTGCTAGGAGGCTTAGAGCATCAGAGTACTTGCTAGTTGAAGGGCGCACCTTTAGAGGAGGGTGTATGCTTAGCAGGCACTAGGAGTTCTTGTGCTACTTCAGATCAGACAAGTTCACTTTGGAGGAGGCACACAACAACTTGTTTGTGTGCAAGGGTTTCTTCATTGGGAAAAGGAGGAGAAAGGGCACATTGATTCAATGGATAGAGCATCGAGGAAGGAAGGGCGCACTAGCTTGGGTGCATTCTTCTTGGAACCTGCTTGACAAGCTTGAGAGGAGCTTGCTACATAGACAGGTTCTATTGTATTGTATTCCTTACTTGAAATCACACTTATATATACTTTCATTCTAGACTGATTTTCCCCGGGGGGTTTTTATCTAGGGTCGTGTTGACCAAAAATACTTGTGTACATTTTTCATGTATGCTTAGTTGTTTAGATCAGCGTTAGGAGCTTGTTAAGCTCCTAGAGGAGTGCTATATGTTTTGAGGTTTGCATGTACTGACATTGGGTTACTAAAACTACTTGTAAGGGCACCTTAAAAGAGCATATAACCATCAGTTGGGGGCAGAATATTTGGCAGAAGTATACAGACCTGTTTGCTGTCCTACAACACAGCAAAAAACAGATTTGCATAACCAAACTTAGAGCCCAACAAGAGGTCACAAGACAGGCCTGTTGGGCAGCCCTCATAGTTCTTCAAATTTCTACAGTTAACACTCTCCAATTTTATGAAATTGGCTAATCCAGGAGTCAAAATGAGGCAGAAAGATTAACACGAAGGGTATATAGCAAATATGTAAAGTATGCTCATGTATATAGCAACATATAGCAAAATGGCACTGAGTGTGATACATATCTGAAACAAAATACAAAAACATAGAGGCTCTAAATGGCCTCTAGAGTCCATAAAACATCATGCTACAAAAAAAAAGCTGCATATCATCAAAATCGTTGTGTATATTGGGATCCTCATCATCAGTAGCACCTTGTGCCTCCTCTTCTGGACTCTGCTTCGATCCTCCAGGCACATCAGTACTAGTGGTTTGTGCCATTTGTGGATCCAAGTCCATTCATCATGTTGTTGCTCAAGTCAAGACCCTCCAACTTTATTAAATTGGCTAATCCAGGAGTCAAAATGAGGCAAAAAGCTCAACACGAAGGGTACATTTTTACTATTCTCATGACAGACGAGTTCAACAGTGAACACCACCAGCATCCAGGTATAGAGAGGGCTTGGTGCTCTTGATTAAATGCCAAACCCATACCCTCATACATGATAGAATCCAATCTTGAAATCCTGCATTTCTGCCAGCCCTCAATTTCTGAGATTCTGGAAACTGTTAGGTCTGCTGAATTCTGAATGGAATATGAAATTTTACTTGCTTCATATGAAGTCTGATGAGGTTGGAACCATAGTCAAACATAAAGGAGAAAGTCAATTTTAAGTAAAAAGATAGAAAATGAAAGATAAAGGTGAAAGCCAATTTTTACACTTTGATCTTGCCAGTTATGGCTGAAGTAGCTGCTTTGGGATGGAACTGGCCTAACTGGTCCGATCCACGGGCTGGTTCCAGGTCTTCAAGGGGTGAATCAGTCCAGCCCGTTTGGTTCCAATAACAATGGCTTAATCTTGTTTTAGTGGGGTCTATTATCACACAATTTATACTTGCCCTTAATAGGAGATCCCTTTCTATTTAGGAGTATGTCAAGACTACCCCAGGGGAGACGTCCCCAGTGACCTGGGGGTTTGAGAAGGCTAAAGGAAGGAAATCCTTTCCTTCTCACAGATCACTCAAATCAAAGGTTTATTTTATGTCTTAAAGATGAAGCAAATGGATAATATTGTGTACCTGCCCAGAACAAGACAACAAGGCAAACAAGGCACTTTCCAAGTACCAAATGATTGTTAGTACTTCATAAGACAGTAAACCTTCACTAAGTAAGCTAGCTGATATGAATTTGCAGCAATGCAACAGTTTATAACAGCAATAAATGTTTTAGAACAGCCACAAGATTTATGCCTTGAAATTGCTTGAAAAAGACAATAAAAAGTGACTTTGACTAGGCAAATTGATAATAAATTGTCCGAAGCACAATTTGCAATGTTTAGCTAACTTTTAATGTCACTTTTGCAGTGAATTTGCTGCAGTTAGATGGTTGTAGCAATCTTTTGCAACCGCAACAAATTCTAATTGTCAAAAGTGCAAGAAAACACCATACAAAACTAGCACTTACCTAGTAGATTCCCTAGTAATTATCACAATTGATTTTTGAATGGTTTTAGTGCAAGTTATGTAGGTGAATGTGTCAAATCAATGTATGTTTGTATGGCTGTAGCAATGTTTTGCTACAACAAGAAGTTAGCTTGGGATTTAGTCTAATTTAGGGTTAGAAAATGTTAGTAAAGACTTCAAGGATAAGAGTATGAGTGTTTGTTTGATCAATCAACATTTGTAGATGGTAGTCTAGTGCCTTTCTAGGGTAAATGGAGTCACTAATGGCAGAAACAAATCTTAGATCAAAGATAGCAATGATAATGATATGTTAAAGGGGTGGAAAGGATAAGAGAGGTGTTGGTATCCCAAGGCCTCAAAAATCCACTTCTAAGAGAAAATTGCTAGAAAGTAACAAGGGTTAAGCCCTAGCGATTTTTTCTTTCCTTGAACAAATTGTAATAAAATATGCAATTGGAAGTAGGGTTACTAGAGTGCTACAATGGTAGGGCTCTAGTATCTACTTCAAGTTAGGTGCCTTTCAAGAAATTTTAGCACATGGAAGATTATAGGGAAAAAGATAATAACATATGTCCTTCCCCTAGGGTTTCAAGCAAGCAATTTCATAATCTTAGACATGAAACAAGTAAAAATAACCATAAGCATTCATTCACAATAAATAAATGCAGATTTTCCACTTACTTCACCAAGAATAATCAAGCAAATCGCCCTAGTTGAAGATCCTCCACATGAAAATAGCCAAAATACACCAATAAATGCCTCCTCCAAGAAGTGTGCACCACTAATTTCAACCAAAAACCCTTAAGGAAGGCCGAATTTCAGACCCACACTTAAGTGATGAGTGAATCATGAAAAAATACAAGAGTTTTATCTCTTATTTATACAATATCAATGACCTTTAATTATCTTTTAAGGTCATAAAAGGTCGACATGTGGCTAGTTTACATAAAAAATCCAGTTTTTACATAAAATCAATAATTAAAACCCTAATTTCACTTTAGGGATGATGTCATGCCCCTCTAGGGTGACGTTAGACCCCTAGCTTGGAACGCTAGGCCTCAAATGCAAAACGCTAGGCCTCTAGAGGCCTCAAATGCTGCCACACGTGCCAACTAGCACCAAACCATCCTCATAAATGCCAAACCCTAATTGGATGACGTCAAGGGTCAAAATGATGACGTTAGGGGTCTTCAAGGGCCAATGTCACAGTGGAAGGGCAAGACCCCCTGGGTCTAGGCCTGCCAGAGTATCTCGGGGGAAATGTCCTTCTTTCTTCCTGGTGCCATCCTCTGGTGTCTCTTTGCCCCTGGTAGGGGTCACAACATCCATCTGGTGGGCTTTGGGCTTTTAGCCCCATGGAGGTCCGAGCAATCATCTTCCCATATGCACCTGTCCACTGGGCATGGTCCTGCAACAACAACAAGTACGCTCTCCATGGGCTCATAAGTCACAGGGATCATAGCAATGTCAATCACATCTAATAATCAAATTACCCAAACATGTCCATCAAATCCCCCTTTGCCCAAACAAATGCTCAAAGACGTTATGCAGTTTAACAAGTCAGGTTTGGAGAGGGTCTCAAGATGTCCTATTAGGATAATTCTCCTCAAGTTTGGGGTGTTTCCCAAATGAAGACCAATCTAGGTCATGTAAATGTGTGAGATGGTGTAGGGGAAGTGTTTGGGAAAAGAGTGCAGTGATAACAGGGAAATGTAGTTCTTGCCTGTGGGTGCCTCTGTAGAGGGCGAGCTGCACCTTGTCATGGATGCCATTGTTTCCTAGCCCATTCAATGCCTTTTATTCTTTGTTTTATTGTTTTTTCTTTTCAAGTGAATAGTTGGGGGAAACTGTCCTAGCGTGCTGACCAGTGGTGACAGCGTTACCTACAAGCACTTCATAGAAATGAGAAGGTTGGCTTATGGTGAGACCCCCTTTCTCTTGGCTATGCCACCAAGAGCCACTACCCTAGTTTGGTGACCAGATAGATGGTAGTGTCATACCGCTATATTCCCATGGACCTCCCAGCCACCAACTAGACCTTGAGTTTTATTTTATCTTACAGGTCCCGTTTTGTTACTGAGAAGCTTTTTATTGCTTTCTTGGGAATCCTTGGGCGAAGCATCTCAAAGGTTTTATTTTGGCTTTTAACTCTTGCCAGCTACTTTTACCCTCTGGGCCTTTAGCCCCTTCTTCCCACAAGGCAAGGTACAACCTTCCTAGTGTGGCAAACCCAATGCCCGAACCAAGGTAGGGGAAGATGAGAGGGATAATGATGAAAAATGGCAAGTATGGAAGGAATGGACGATGACCTTTCATAGACCCATCTAGTGGCAAGTCATCCTAGAGGGAACCAACTTACGAGGGCATTTTGTCACCCCCCCAGGTATGAACAAGTTAAAGAGCATAATTTCCAAGCAAATGTTTTGAAATATAGGAGGGCTCAGTGCAACATATTCAAGTGCTTCGAAAATTAGAGTGTCACATTCCATGATACCCGTACTCATTACCTAATGGAGAAAGACCCACTATTACTTCAGGACTAGGCTGATGGGATGGATGTTGCTGTTGCTGATAGATGGGATGCACTGAAGAAAAGATGGGCACTCCGAGGCCAAGCTCAAATCTTTTGGCTCTCGGTACTCCATGTCTAGGACTTTTGGGCCTCGAGACATAATCTCCTTAGTTATCCCGAGGACAGGGGATAAAATCTGTCTCCAACTCGGTGACATGTGCTCACTGTAGAGGGCATGAGAACCTCAACATCTCTAGCATGACCTGTATCTGCTAGATCTCATCAAAAGGAATTAGTAATCTTTGGGGTGGTGATAGCACCCTTCGCTCATATATGGTACAATGGAATAAAAGTAAACAAGCGTATATTTACATAACGAAAATGAAACTACAACTAAATTACTCTAGCATGATATGTAGATGGTATATACAATGAATACAAATTCCTACCTAAGTTACCTCTACTTACTTGTTGGTTGAATGCTAGGTGTAGTCAAATAGCCAGTGAAACCATCCTAACAATGTCTCGTAACACCTGCCTCTGTGCTTCATCATAAACCAAAACAATGACAAGTTAAGCACAAAAATAACATGAGTTAGAAAATGTATTGTATCATCGGAAACCGTAAAGTCTAGCTCATGGAGGCGGGAGGGAGGGACAAAATTCTGCCAAGTAACACTCTCAGGAAAGTGCTCAATCCATCTCAGAAAGGAATCGTAAAAAATCAAAGTTTCAATAGACTGACTCAAAGAGTCTGAAGGTTGTCTAGCTTGGACACCTTCACGATCTGAGGTCTGGGAAGGGACTAGCAAGAACCTAGAGGATGACTGACAATTTTTCAAGGGAAGGATGAATGATTGAGATAACAAACTTCTTCTTGAGGTATTCAACCTACCCTTGAATTCTAAAAGTAAGCTTTTCCTCAGAGAAAACTTAAGACAAAGGACATGCTTCCCAACTACACCTTTAGTGACATAGCGAGATAAAATCGTCGAAGGGAGTTGGAAAACGTTGTCACAAGGACCCTTCTCTGGGCAACCAATGTCTTCACCTTTATCAATATTTGAGCACAACGATGGTTGATAATATTCTTCATGGAATAAATCCAAGTGCTCAAAGGAATATTCATCAAAATCCCAAGGTATGACCGAAAATCATTAGGAGAACATAGCACTAGGTCATCTTTGGGTGTTTGAAAAAAGTTTGTAATCATATCATCTCCTTGTTGCCAAATGTCAAAATTATTAGTAACCTCATATGATAGTTGTAAAGACAACTTTTGGGAATGACCCTCAATGTCGTAAATGAGATCCCCATCATATCCAATCACATCCCATTTACGCTTTCCGACATGTATGAATCCATCAATATTATCAACAAAGTCATCACCTCTATCATAACATGAAGGGCTTAAAACACCCAAGGGCTCCTCTAACACCTCTTCACTTTCCAATTCATAAAATAAAGCATCATCAGACTCTTGGAAAGGAAAATAACTTGCCGTGTTTACTTCTTGTGCAGGAGCTTCGAGGATCTGGATAACTTCATTAAATGGAAGAGCATGCATCATTGTCTCGTCCTTATGACTTGTCTCTAAATTGTCAACTTCATAATAAGGAGGATCTGTCTTGTCCAAGGATTCCCTTTCTTCTTCCCCCTCCGAATCATAGAATAAGGTATTATCAAAAACTTGAAAAGGAAAGTGACTAACATCATCCTCTTCTTCTTGTGCAGGAGGATTAGGATCTCGGATGGCTTCATCAGAGGGAGGAGCACACATTAATACTTTATCATCATGTTTGATATCTTTAGGCTCTCGCTCTTTAACCAGGTCTTCATTATCCTTGGTAGGAGCATGAATAAATTCTTGCTCTTCCTCATGGGATTGAAAACCTTCATTAGGATCCTTCTCCTCAACTTCTTGTTGGTCGATGACTTGTTCCCTTCTTTCCTGGAATTTACTAACAAGGATTTGAAAGGAGACTAGTCCTTCCAGACTAAGAGCGTTTGGGGCATCTTTGGGGTCATCAACTTTAGTTTATGGAGTAAAGAGGTGTTCTCCCTTGAACAAGGAGATATTTTCCTCGATTTGTATAGCCATGTGTAAGATTCTTGGATTGTTCTTGTCCTATTTTTACTGAGGAGAAACCCTAAATGCACTGAGAGTGCATTGGTATAGAGGTCAACGAGGTACTTGTCTTTAGGGTGATGGCTTCTAGGAATTTGGTGGAGCAAATTCTCAAATTTGGTAGTGCAAATTCTCAAATTTGGTAGTGAATTCCTTGACAGTCTCGCTCTGAGTTTGTTTCATGTTTTCGAGTGTTTCAATCAGCATGTGGATATCTTCTATTTTAATATTCCACCTTTTGAGAAAGGTTTCTTCTAATTGGTCCATAGATGTAATGTTGGCATCAGGGAGACCGTCATACCATTTCCTAGCATTGCCATTTAGAGTGGCAGAGAAAAGTTTCATCGCCAAATATTCAACATCATCATTGATAGGGTGGAGTTGAAAGAAAGCGCAAAAATTATCCATATGATCTTCGACTATAATCCCATCATTACCAGTGAATCTAGGGAGCCATTTTTCATACCTCGAGGGCATTTGTCGAGGGAAACCTAAAATTTTACTCATATCCAAGGGTTTAATATTGTTAGATTTAGGGTAAAATTGAAAACAACAGTCTCTTTTTAAATTCAATGCAAGACAACTTAGATCTGGAACATAAGCAGAGATAACAACATATAGAAAGATAGATCTATGATATATAGTAGCAGCAGAAGAGTAGAGCTCAGAAAATATATCAGATCTAACAGTAGTACTTTAATCTAAGATCAGAAAACAAAAGATCTATATGATGAACAAGTTTAAGATCATAGACAATGATTAGTAGCTCTTTAGATACAACAGTAGATCTATATACTCAGATCATAGACAGTAATGAACAACTCTTTAGATACTACAACAGATCTAAGTAACGCAGTGTTAAAACTCTGCTTAATCAATTTACAATGAGCATAAACAAATCTATAATAAGATCAGATCTAACTCAAAGAAAAACAAGTAGGAAACATACCTGGTACAACAACCTACCTCAGAAGAAAACACTGTAACCACAATAGATATAGGTCCTGAAGGTTATGCTCAGACAAAGGTTCAGTTCATGGACCAAGTGGATCTCTTATGCCAAAGAATGAAGGAGCTTTCAAGCCACCAAGCTTAAGGGTTACTGGAACAAAACACAAAGGAACCCAAACCCTTCCCAGCCAAAGAAACCCTCAGATTTATACCCACATGTCTATAAGTAAACCCTTGCTTCTGCTGTGGACAGTGAGGAGCTCAACCAAATAGTAACCCTTCAGATAGGGTCACTAACACACTACTCACACATTGAAGATCCAGCCCATAAAGACAAGGAATAAGTACACTAGACAACAGATCTGATGAAGGTCTACCCTCACGAGGACACACCTCACAGCAAAGGAAAAACCTCAGCAGAAAACAGGACGCGACACCCCCACACAGCAGCTATAATATAGGAACGACAGCCTACAGAAGATGGTGGCTTATGTCACAGCAAACTGCAGCAGAAAGGACACCCGCGACAACTTTAGGATGCACAACAGATCACAAGGGAAGCTGCGGCTAGGTCACAACAGCAGAACAAGAGAGGCTGCGGCTAGGTCACAACAGCAGAACAAGAGGCCGCTCCACACTTCAAATTTTCAACAGCAAAGAACTGAGGCCGCAGACTTGAAGAATCCCCACGCTATCACAAGTAGAATTATTGATTGATAGGTGTAGAGGGGGGTTCTTTAAATAGTAGTTAGGGCAAGGTTAGGGCAAGGTTAGGGCTAGTAAGTTACATTAAAGAGTCACATGTTTAAATTAGAAATTTAAACATGTGACAATTATTTAATGTTTAACTTTAGAACATAACCCCTAAATAAACCAATAAAACCCAAATCAATTTACCAAGGGTAAGGGAGGGTTTGCAAGGTGGCATTACTCATTCCTTCAAATCATATGGTGAACCTATTACTTTATCATCACTGCATATGGGACTTATCCCTCTTGTGGTTATGTCCTTCTTCAAGGAAGGTCATGTACCATCAAGTACTTGATTAAAAATCAAGTAGCCCCAGGACTTTTTGTTAAATTTTATATGCAACAGCGAGAGCCATTCTCCTGGAGGATGGCTAAGACCCTAGACGAGATCTAGGGCCCCCAGTACACTCCTGGGGTATGTGGTCTGGGACCAAATAGTCAATGCGATGGTAAAAGACCCTTCTTAGGGCCCCCAGTATATGACTGGGGTTCTTGGTCTGGGACCAAGCTGTTATAAGACCCTAGTTGTGATCTAGGGCCCCTGGACTGGATCCATGGTACCAATGCCTGGGGCATTGGGTTTCTTGGTCTGGGACCAAGATGATAAAGAACCTAGATGTGTTCTAGGGCCCCTGGATGTGTTCCAGGGAATCCTTGCTTAGTGCTTGGATTGATCCTTGGATGTGTTCCTTGGTGGTTGATGATATAAGTCCCTAGATGT
>JZKD02S1673600.1:834948-863446 GCA_000966675.3 Picea glauca | reverse complement strand
ACCACTGAAAAGGTGCGCTGAGAGTGCCAAAGTAATCCTTGGGGGAGGGCGCACTTTTCTAGGTGGTTTTAGGGCTGAAAAGCTTCACCATCAAAAAGCCCTAATTTGCATGTACAAGAACAGTGACGTTTTTCACTCTTGTGAAAGATGCTGCCTTCAAGTTGGCTCTGATACCATGTTAATGTGTAAGCCATTATTATAATTCTTTGCATTTCAATAGATAACAATAGCATAATACAAGATCACTGAGAAATACACAATCACAAGAGACACAACATTCATCCTGGGAAACCCTCTAGGGAAAGAAAACCCAGCAAAACTTCCTTATTATAGATAGCCAATGCAATGCCAAGAGATAACTCAAACTAAAACAAAAGATCCTCTCCCAAAGATGCGCCACTCTCTCTCCTTCTTCTCTAACTGCAGTTCCGAAACTTGTCTCTCAAAATGAGCAAGTGATTTGTGTGTATAAGTGAGGCGCTAGCCTCTTTATTTATACAAGACTGGCACGTGTGAAGTCTGTCTTCACTGGCAGGGCCGACTTCTCCAACTAGGTGGTTATAACCACCTTTATTATATTTTGGGGCCTCTTTAATATCTTCTGGGGCCGATTTCTTATTCTGCCTATTACAATTATCTTTTGACCAATCCGCAAAAGGGGATTTGGTCCTTTATAATAACCGACATGATCAATCCGCAATGGGGATTGATCCAGTGAATAATATATCAGATAATAATAAGAATACACTTTGCAGTTACATTATTTTAACACTCTTCACATGCAAATAACTGTCCTGATGAGGGATCATATTGGTTGGAACGAAAAAGTTGACTAAGAAAAAATGGAAGTGGATCACCTGAAAGATTATCCAAACAAAAACGGCTGTTGTCTTGAGTCATCCACCACTGCTCTAAGATTTGATAAATTCTTTTACTGTTACCATAAGACCAAAACACATCTAGAAGCAATGTTGTAGCATGCATTTGAGTAGGAAGCGTACCATTCCAGAGATTTCAAACGACTATCTGCATATGATTCCTCTACATGGCAGTATGTCAAAACCATGATCTTGGGATTTCATGCCCTTATTGTTCTATTTATTTCCAATGTTTTTGTTGAAACAGAGGAAGAAATACCTCTGATGTTCCACAATAGAATTCTTAAATTCGAAAGCATCAATACCAACATACAATAAAGGGCGAGAAGATGTACCTTCATCTACCTTTCAGCCTGCTGGTGGTTGGCATTGCTGATTACTTGATAGTGGCATATTAATCTCCAATATATCCTTCTTTGGATCTCCATTGACTTCTTCGTACAGAGTTGGATCATTATTATGTGCTAGAGTACCCTGGGTAGAGCAGCTGGCTCTCATTTTCTTTATATGCATCTTGAACAAATGACATTCAAGCTTATAGCTGCTGGAATCCGTCCACCTTTAAAACAATTACTATATTAGTAATCTGAGAGTTTTTTTGATCAGAACAGTTTGATTTAATCTTGAGTCAACATGCTTCAAGGGCTGGAGCCCTTCCTCTGTTCTGGATCCCTGTCCAACCATTATCCAGGGTCCCCTGTAGTTCAACAGGGATATTTTTTTTGCCCTGGTTTTTTCCATACTCCCGAGTCCCAAGTTGGGTATTGAGTTTGTTTTATTAGTACTGTCTGACCACAGAAGGGCTGGAGACATCACCCTGATCACTAGTCTTCCCATTTGAATACCTAGTCTACCCAAAAGAATTCCTTATCCTGATCCTTGCTTGTGGGCCGAGGGCAGTATTTCCTCAAGTGTCCAGCCATATAGCAATAGGTACATCTCAAGGAAACACAGCTGTAATCTACTTCAGTTCCCCAGATTTTGTTCCCAACCTATAGAAGAATATAGTCTGAGCCCAAGGTTCTTTTGTGTATTCATCTTTGCACAGATGCATGCTACACCTTTCATTTGCTTATTAGATGTGGCAGGATCAAGCTTGAGAACTATCCCAAAGACAACCAATTTTTGTCTACAGTTCTTGGACTCTAAATTCGTCTGGTAAATAAGGAAGTCCAACCCAAACAGGGATCTTTGGGGGGCTGGGATCATTGGGGGAAAAAATAGGAGATCAGTATTGCAGAATTGGGGATTCCTAAAGAACATCTCGTATTGAGACTCACTCTAAGTCATCTTTATTCTCAAACACAATGTTGAAAGAACCTTTGCCCTTATGTTCAAAATGCTCTTTTCCCTGAACCACATCTTTCAACACTGTAGGGAAGAGTAATTGAAATTACCAATTAGGGTCCTTGCACGCAGATTTACACAATTGCATAGTATTTCTTTAACTGCAAATTCAAGAGCCATAGACTGCGTTGCTTAGAGACATTCACTGGAAGATCTATTAAATTGTCAAGATTGATTCTGGAGGAGTTGGATATCCCTGAGAAGGGCAAGGGATATCCCTCTTTGGTAGCCTTTTGAAAGCAAAAAATTCATGGACTGCTCTTCCAACATACCTAACTCCTGTCTGGACCTGATTCTATTTCTAAAGCTTCCTCCCAGACTAAAGTTTTTCTGGTCTTCAGATCATCAGCTGTCTCTATTCTCTGTTAAACCCTGCTGACATGTACTAGCAAAAATGATGCAACCTCTTTTCCTATCAAGCGATGAGGGAAGTCCATCTCACTTGCACCACTCCTGCAAATATTTCTTTTTCATGCTGGATGCTTGATTTTCACTTCTTTGGATGCCAATTTTTTTGTGATTCTGAGCGCGGATCTCTTGAAAAAAAATCATTATAGATGTGTAGATGTATGTGGTAACACTACCTTGAATCTTCTAAACGTAATTATTAGTTCCATTCTAGGCATCAATTGTCTGGTGATTGCAATATTCAAATGAATATACTTTTTATGGACGACCTTTCTCTTTGTAATATATTCTGTTACTTGTATTATTTGTCAACATGCCTTTTTAGCACAAATTTTGTGCTACCTATCTTATCATATTGATATTGATTTCTAAAATTGAAGACTGCTGATACATGATGCTTTCCACCTTCCTTTTAGATAGTGCCAGAAAAGACAAAGAATGCTTTATTTTTGTTGGGTTCTAATTTGTTGCAGCAAATATTAATTATTCACTAGAAAAGCAATCAGACTAAGTGTTCTGATTTTTTATCTATGATATATTGATCATCCCATTAACTGTTGTTTCTGCAGTGCCCTAGAGTTTCTATCCACTGGAAAAGTTGCCAATCTAACCATAAAAGCAGAGCTTGGAAGCTGCTTGCTACATAGGAATGGACGTCTTACAGTGGAAAGCTGTGTACTACAGTGTGAAGAACATCCCTTGGAGCACTTGTGTTGTCCAATTGTGTGCACTGCTGATGCCTTAGCCCCTCCTTCTAGTACCTTGTCCTCTATCATGAAGGGGGGAAGTTCCATGTCTGTTATACATACTCGAATTGAAGGTGGTGCTAAAGCAGTTTTAACCAATGGGAGCCTCACTCTGCAGCAGGTCAGGGTTATGTATGCTCGGACTGCCCTGTTTTTCTGGTTCAATGTTTCACAAAAATGCCTGAAAGATATTGATGTACCACCATTTATGTGCAAAGCTTGAGTTGCCTGTGCAGGTTGTCAGCATTTGCAGTTTCTAGCTTATTAAGTTATTCTGACTTCACATTTGTAACATTAAATCTTATATTTCTTGCAATTTGCATAATATCCCGGGAGTCTCTTTTAATTGCAAATATTGGTGTGGGCATGGAGGTGTACAAAAAAGTTGTGGATCTGGACCTTTTGTTTTCTTTGTATATACAAACTCTGAGTTGCCTTCAGGTCCTAAGGCATAATTTGGGTGGCTCTGAATTGGTAAATCAGCAGGGCATAGTTTTCATAACCTTGAGAGTGATGGAGTATATGTTCTATGCCTGGCAGGTATCGAGATTCAGGTTTATGCAGTAGTTATCATATACATCAATCTTATTGGAGAAGAGATGCTGAACTTTAAATGATACAAACAAGCATTTTCGTCCAGATTTCATACTGCATTTACACCACATATACCTTTTAAAATATACAATAAACTTTTGTTGATATGACAAGTTTTTGGGTAGTATATTCGTCATCCTTAATAGATCTAAACACGGATAAATTGATTCTGGAGTAGTTAAAATTTAATTAATTAGTAAAAGGTTAAATGATTAGCAGTGACAATTGTACCACTTTGCAAAACTATTACACAACAAAAGACAATCTGCAAAACAAATGGATAGACATAGAAACAAAAGGCCATGCACTATCCTCGGATGTTCTTGGTGATTGTGATTGTGCACCATAAGCTACTTGCTGTAGCTGTATCATTGTCTACAGTGCCAGCGATCATCTTGAAGTTTTGCACTTTGTGGGTAGTGTTGAGTTCTGGTGTACCAAGGGAAGTGGTCCCCTTGTGGTTGTGGGTCTCTAACCACAAGAGGAAAATATTTGACCCATTGTGCCTTATACTTTGTCTAATTTCACTTTGACATTTTCCTAAGTCAAAAGGGTGAAATTTGTCACTTGAGTGAAAATTGACTATTAATTCACTTTGTGGGTGAATTGAGGGACATAAAGTGAACTATGGAAACTTAACCCAAAGTGGGTTTTGAGTTGAGATTCTTTTTTAGAGATCTCAACCATGGATTAGATATGGCTTGGAGTGATCATAACCATTGATCTTTTAGGTTTCCTTATGATTCTATAAGAAGGGTGCATAGGGAAAATAGAGGCTCATTCACTCTTATGTTCACTTGGAGAGGAAGAGTAGAGCTATGGAGATGAGGATGGAAGCATTGGATGAGGGTTTCAAGGGCGCCTCCTTCCATGGAGGGCTCTAGGAGGCTTTGGCTTCCATTGTTTAGTGTTGTTGATGCTTGCTTGGAGGAGGGCACACTATAGGAGGAGGGCGCACTGACAGCAGGGAGGACTTGCACTTGTTAGATTGCTTTGAGGAGGGTTTTGTTGGAGAGTTAACACACAAGGTTAGACTTGTGTGGAGGGGTTTGTTCATCAGAGCTTCAAGCAGCAAGGGCACAAGCTTTTAGTGGGATTGAGCAAAAAGGGAGAAGGGCACACCATGCTTGGGTGCATCTACCTTCTGGAACTTGTATAACAGCTTAAGAGGGGCTGCCACTGTATCAGGTTATTTTGTTCCATGTACTTGTTGTATCTCACATTCTTTACATCGCATATATAGACTTATATTCCAAACTGGTTTTCCCCCGGGGGGTGGGGTTATCCAGGGTCATGTTGACCAAAAATACATGTGTTCATTTTTCATGTATGCTAGAGTTTAGAACATCATTATTTCAGTTGTAAAGATCTTGAGCTGTGTTACATATTTAAGGCTTGCATGCACTAACCTATTGGCTACAAAAACTACATGCTAGACAACCTTAAAAGGCTATGTAACTTTAACAAAACAACAGTAAAGTTCCTGAACAGTTTGTTGTTATAAAACAACAACAAAGACAGTTGTGACAACATAAACTTAGAGCCAACTTGAGGTCAAAGACATACCTAGTTGGCGGCCTGTTAGGACCTCAAAAAATCTTCAGGTAGACAGATGGTGGAGATGCTATCTCAAACAAAGAGTTATATGACGGGTTTGACAGGGCCCAAGTCATCTTCAAGGAAGCTTTATATGTTAAACTGTTTCTTTGAGGATGAATCTATCTCAGTATACTAAGATATGAAGGGTTGATGGAAGCCTTAAAACAATTTACAAGATCGGTCCAAAAGGTATGGTTTTATTACAATTGAAAATACTTTCTTTGAACTTGTAATGTTCAGATGGCTTAGGATGATGATCTAGCCTAATTACTAGCGAGCTCATCACCATGACATCCAACTCTTTTTGAATCACTAAAATGTGGGTGTGCTATCTATCATCCTTAGTACAATCAAACTTATAATCAAATTGTATGAAACGAAAGCCTGTGTTGCATTCCAAGTTTGGCTTTTGTAATTCCTAAGCTTCGATCCCCGAGAGATACTAATTGGACTTGTCACATAGGTTTGGATTTCTATAAGCGGGGTGTTAGCCACCTCGATATCCACGAGTGGAGTGACCTTGATTTAATTTTGTTGCATGCAGAGAATACTTTGGATTTATCAAATAGATAACCCTACTGCAACCATGATGAGTAGCATTAATCGATGTTGTCATTTTCAATCACCCTGTAACTCTTTGCCATATATGGGTTTTTGTTTTATCTCAAGTTTCTAGTAGTTATCTGAAATGGATTACCATTATGTTTATGTAGTTATTCAGGCCTTAAACGACACTTTTTAGGCTTTGGACAAGATGCAACACCTTTTGCATTTGTAGAGCTCGTTGAGAGCTTTTGAATGATGTATCATAATAGTGATTCAAACTCTCAGGTGAAAAGTTATGCTCCCACTAAGTTGAGCAAGTCAAACATGACTAATTGCAGGGATTCCAAAGGAAGTTGAGGCGACGTCAAGAATCCTAAACCTAATTCTAATCATTTCGATTATAAAAAATGGAAAGAAAGGGGTTTTGGGCATCATTTAAGTGGAGTTTAGTTGTCTTGTAACATTTCTATTCGATCTCTGAGCAATGCCAGAGAAGTGAGATTCATAGCAAAGAGGGCAACCCACCTGTAGAAGTTTGTAATAGGTCATAGTCTCAATCAAAGCCCATAGTGAGTAAATATTCTCTGTATGTTTTGCATTGTAATCTCTGTATGTTTCTTAATGTATCCCACATTCATAAAGTGGATTGACTCGACTAGCTTGTAACCCTTTATAAGAAATCTTTGCCTTTCTCATTAGTCATGCAATCTTGGATTTCTTTATCTATTTGCGTTATTGTTATATGGTATCAGAGTCCAACGTTCTGGAAGTCGTATCAAGAGTCTCGAGCCTTTGAAAGACAAGGTTTTTATTCTTGCAACTTCAATAGTTTAGGTGCCATAGAGTCTATGTGAGCATGGAGATCTAGGGACTATTGTTGGCAGAGACAGATTGAGGGATTGCTCGAGTGACACACCAAAGATTCAAAAGGGTTTCCATTTCCAACCAGGGTCAATTGATTTTTGGTTTTAAAAGCTAGGTTTGGAAAATTTTCGATTTTAAAGACAAATTCAAAAGAAAAAAAGAGGAAGGAAAATCAAATTGATTTTTTGAAGGGAATGTATGAAGTTTTAAGATAAAGGTTTGTACAACCGTTAAGACCAGTCACACGTGAGGTGTATGGTCTAGTTGTCGTATGCATGGATTGTCGTACAATCACTAAAGGTCATATAGTTTGTACAAATTTATAATTAGAGCTGCCAAACTGATATTGAGTTGTATGGACCCATTCTTTAGTTAAATTTATGAATTTTTCTTCAATTCAGAGGATTTTGAAGCATATTAAGTTTGTTCTTGCTTTTATTGTTGCCCAGATTTGTATATCTAGAAGAATTAGTTGTTGATTTATTGTTTTTCAACATATCCAAGTAAACATTCATTTTTTTGGTGCTAGTTGTTAGTAGATCTCTGCTTTTCAGCGGTTTGAGATCATATATGTTAAGATTTATGTGTTTTTTTTGCTGTTTGAGAGTATATCTGTTAAGATTTGTGTGTTTTAAGCTATCTGAGAGCATATTTGTGGTTTATTGGGTTGTTTTTGAGCAGATTTGGAAAAATATGTGTGTTTTTTTGTCATGTTTGGGTAGATTTATTAGAAATCTGTGATTTTGACTTGTATCTATGACCTCTTTACCTAACATCATGTTGGAAGACAACCAAAGGTTTTCTTGCAATAACTACAATAGGTGGAAGCAACATATGTTGGCCATATTTGAGTACATGTGCTTGGCTACGATTGTCCTAGGTAACTATACCTGACCACCAGTTATAGGTGGAGACCATGACGACTTTGATGAGCGAGCCAAAACTAGTGATGCTACTTAAGTTGTCCATGATAGATAAGATGCTTTCATAGATCCAGATAGGGATGACTTTTATAGGGATTTGAAAGATTTGCATGATACTTTGGATAAGAGCAGAGCTTTCTTCATGAAGAATATTTGTTATCGATTACGATGAATGAGGGTGCATCATTACAGGAGCATACTCAAGATCAAGGATATCAGAGGACAATTGGAGGCTATTGGCCGAACGATGGAAGATGAGGACATGGTGGTAATCACGTTGAAAAGTTTACCACATGTTTATGAGCATTTTATAAAGACCTTGAACATCGCCTCTACGAATGTTGACCTGAAGTTTGATGAACTATGTAATAAGCTCTTATACCAGGAGATATGGAAGATAAAGTTTGGTAGCTGTAATGAGACAAAGGGTTCAAAACAATGATTTGCAACTAATGTTAAGGGTGAAGGCAAGTGGGAAAAGAAGAAAGGTCAAGTGGTGGTGAAGATGCAACCAAGAGTGAAAAGAACATCATATCATCACTGTGGCAAGGTGGACCATATGAAGAAGCATTGCAGAAAGTTGGTTGATTAGAAAACCAACTAGGGAGGGACTTTGCAGACCATGGCAGTCGAACATGAAAGCTTGATGAAAAATTAGATTTGGGATCTCACAACTCTTCCACCACGGGAAAAACCCATTGGCTGCAAATGGGTGTACAAGGTAGATGGCACACTTGACAAGTATAAGCTATGATCAATTGCAAAAGGGTTCTCTCAACGAGAGAGCATTGACTATGAGGAGACCTTTGCTCCTACAACAAAGATGAGCACAATCTGATTAGTTCTAGCCATGACATCATAGTTTGTCCAAGGTCCATAAGATGAACACGAAGAGTGCCTACCTCAATGGAGATTTGGAGGAAGGGGTCTTCATGTATCAACCATAGGGATTTTAGGGTTCGTTATCCCCTGACATGTAGGGGTATGTAGAGGATATATATTTTTTCACTTATGATTCATATCATAGTCAATAGATGAACCAAAAGTGTGGCCATTTTGTATTCATGTATTGTATTGGGCCATGCTTAGATTATCTATGTAAAAGTGTTTGACCTAGGTGGTATCTCCAAACCCTTTGTGGTCTATCATGGTTTGTCCTCCTAGTTTCCATTTTCAAGATAGTCCTTGTTCTTATGGCCTTGTCTAACTACCTCTTGGTGGAATTAAGTTGACACTATGTTGGTCATTTATGGCCTAGGTTGGTATGCGAGGGTCTTGAGATGGATCTATTAGGACACATGATCTAGGGGAACCTCTAGTCTCTCTCACTCATTTTTATGTGAAAGTGTTGCTCATGTTTTAAAGATTGTCACACTTATGGAAGCACACCTGTCTTATACCCAAGCATGGACCCTGTTATCGCACAATATGTACTTTCCCAAAGCCCAAGGCAAGTGAAACAAGATTGGCGTAACAAGGGGGTGACCTATCATTGTCACTTTAATAGGAAACCCCTTTTTGTTTAGGAGTAGGGTAAGACTGTTAAGTTTTGAGCTATTATTAGGTTTCTTTTCAATTTACTAGATAACAACAACATAGGTAGGATCACTAAGAGAAACACAATCATAAGATACACAACATTTATCCTGGGAAACCCTCATGGGGGAGAAAACCCAACAAAACCTTCCTTAATATAGATATCCAATACAATGCCAAGACAATAAACCAAAACACTAGAGAATATCCAACACTGGGCAATGCACCTCTCTCTTCCTTCTTCTCCGAACTGCAGCTACCAAACTTGTGCACTTGATAAGTGAATGAGTGAGTGAGTTAATGAGGTGTTGGATTCCTTTATCTATACTGGCTGGCAGGTGTTGGAAAGGTGTCTCTTCACTGGGCAGGGCCGACTTGTCTTCTTAGTGGTTAAAACCACTTTAATTAGGCTTGGGGGTCGACTTCTCAATTTGCATAATATATTTAGGGTTTGACCAATCCACAAAAGGGGGTTTGGTCAAGTACAAAGCTCGACATGACAATCCACAAAAGAGGATTGATCAGATGAATAATAACTCAATAATATTTAGAATACTCTTTGCAGTTACAATATTTCAACACTCCCCGTTAACAAGAAGGGTATTCTACAACATCATCATGAGAGAGAGAGAGGGAAACAACATCAACAACATCTGGAACACTGACTGACATATCTATAAATCATCAGAAAATTTTCTCATCATTATCATTCGCAACATGGAGCTGGAGTAGCATCATTATCCTCATCAACATGAGGCTAGAGTAACATCACCATCATCTTTAGCGCAAGGCTAAATTAACATTATTTTCTTCTTTAGAATGAGGCTAAAGTAATATCATCAACATCTTTAGAATGACGCTTAACCATCATCATCAACATCTTCAGCGAGAAGCTGAAGTGGCATCGTCATCATCATCATCATCTTCAACAAGAAGATGAAGTGGCATCATCATCATCTGGATCAACATCAATTAGTATAACACTAATACATCATCATCATCAATAACAATAGGAGATTGATACAACATCAACAACAACATCACAACACGAAGGTTGGAGCGTCATCAACATCATCACTAGGTTGGAAATCTTCAGAACGAAGCTGACATCTCAACAACATTAGCACGAAGCTGGAAATCTTCAGCACGAAGCTAGCATCTCAACAACATCAACACGAAGCTGGAAATCTTCAGCACAACGCTGACATCACAACAACATCAACACAAAGCTGGAAATCTTCAGCACGAGGCTGGCATCACAACAACATCAACATGAAGCTAGAAATCTTCAGCATGAGGCTGGCATCACATCAACATCAACACGAAGCTGGAAATCTCCAACACGAGGCTGACATCAACATCTTGTGGTACTCTGATAGATCCAAAGGATCTGCCCAAGAATCAAAGGATTCCCTAGGATATAAAATCCTAACGTAGTTACCACTATTAACCAAAGCTGCCATATATATGCACAAGTACTCTAACAACTCGTCCTTAGGGACCTTTAGGATCTGTCCAGGGATGATCAGTCCCCTAGGATATAAAATCCTAACTGAGCTACCCGCTATTGGTCAGGATACCATAGTATCATCAACACTACTCCCCCTTTTGAGGGAGGTTCTTGTCTCGAAAGTGCTCAAACTTTACACGAGACAAAGGCTTGGTCAACACATTTGCAACCTGTTTATGCCAACATAATGGAGCTTTATGGCTCCTCTCTGCACCATTTCACAAATGAAGTGATATCAGATCTCTATGTGCTTCGACTCATCATGGGACACATCATTTTTATACAACTTTGGTTATCACATAGGATCACAGTGGCTTCCATCTCCAGATCAAATAGATATGTCAACAACATCCGAAGCCATATGGCTTCACAACTGGTGGAACATGCAACAATGTATTCCGCTTCTGCCGTGCTGGGAGCAATACTGGATTGCTTCCTACTCTGCCATGAAGTCATGGGTGACCCTGGACTGAAACAACATCTTGAAGTGCTCTTTCTATCAGAAACACTTCCAGCTCAATCTGAATCAATATATCCATACAGTTTGAAGTCATGATCTCTAGTATAGCAGAGACCAAAATCCAATGTACCCTTAAGGTATCTCATCACATGTTTTGCATCATCAAGGTGAACATGTCTAGGTTCTACCAGATATTGACTCAAGGCAAAACATATATCTGGCCTGATATTTATTAGATACATCACTGAACCAATAATCTGTCTGTACGGAGTAGCATCAACCAATTCTGACGAGGTATCTACCAGGAGCTTCAACTTCGTTTCCATGGGTGTGTACATGGATTTACATTCCAACATGTTAAACTTCTTCATTATTTTAATTGCATACTTCCCTTGTTTAAGGAAGATCTTCTCTGGGGTCTCCCAAACTTCAAGACCTAAGGGATAATGCATTAGGTCTTTCATCAAACTCTGTAGCGAGCTTCTTCTGCAATCTGTGATGAGATTTTCTTCATCTTTGTCAATAATACATCATTTACATATAGTAGCAACATCATTGGCTCATCATTCATAACCTTGAGGTAAAGGTTAGAATCGTCTTTACTCTTGGTAAAGCCCAAGCTCGTTAGGAAACTGTCAATTCTGCCATATCAAGCTCTAGGAGCTTGCTTCAACTTGTACAAAGCCTTCTTCAACCTGCAGACCTGAGTCTTTCTGTCTTCAACTTCAAATCAAATTTCCACATCACTTTGTACCAACTTGGTATACTTGTTCAGCTACAACTCAATCTGCATAGTCATGTGCTAGCTCTATGTGGAGCTACAACTCAATCTGCATAGTCATGTGCTAGCTCTATGTGCTTTCTGCAAAGCACTATCTGTCTCACTGTCTGGGAGTATGTCCTCTACTCTTTCTGCAACTGTTCCTCTGGAAGTGGGACTTTGCACTTGCAATTGCTCTGAAGTCGAGAATGGCTGCTCCATTCTCATTGTGACTGTTGAAATCTGAAAGTAACTCCTCTACTTCATCATGGCAACAACTTCATCTGAAACTGAGAGGCTCAATTACTGATACCGAAGGTAGCTCTTCTTCTTTCATGGAGGTAACTCTATCTTTTATTGTAGTCATGTCTCCATGACCCAACTAATGTACTGCACCAACTGCCACTCAATTTTAAATATGGGGATTGCTCTCCTTGCATTTCATACTATATATGAATCATGGTTGTTCTGGTTGTCTTCATGAATACTGGAACTATTTCTTCAATTACTGGAGTAAGTGTCTCATCATAGTCTTCTCCCTCTAGTTGGGAGAATCCTTTGGACACACATTAGGCTTTGTACATATGCAACATGCTTGATCAGTTAGATCAATCTTGGAAGTCAATACTGACTTCTCTTCTAGTCTCGCAGAAAAATCCATATCCTAGTCTTTCTGATTGACTTCCTTCTCTGTCATTGAAACAAGGGAATCTTTCCAGGAGATTTGATATCTCCTAGAAGTTTCTGAAGCTACGATCTAGTCTTCTCATGGAATCCGTCTCCTAGTCATGGAAGTTGTCTCTTTATATGATCCTTTCTGAGATCAAGCTTACTCTTGATTTCTTTTAAGTCTGTAAGGACTTCATCATCTCTTATGGGATATACTTGGTGTTAAATACCAAGTCTAAATATAAAGGTTGAGTCAGACTTCAAACGAGTTCTGCTTCCCATTAAGGTGACTTTATTATCCTTTGACCAAGTCTTCTGTGAGTTCTTGTTCTAATGTTTGGTCATCTTTGGAGCCTTCTGCTCCTTACAATCAATCTTCATATGAGATACTCTGGATCTCAAGAATAACTTCTTCTTCATCTTCTTTGGTACATGGATGTATATCCTCATGTACACGACTTGGGTAGTCTACTTCATGTCTCATCTAATTTGTTGTCTTCTGTGACCTTCACTATAGCTTCCTTAGGGTTATCACTTGAGACTTGAACCAAGGTCAACAAAGCAACAAGCAAGAATAATACTCTTTTAATAATAGTAATAAAACAATAGCACAAATAATCGTCACAGTAGCTCTTTTAGAGCTATCACTTGTGACCTGTCTAAAACAAAGATCAAAAGTAAGAAATACAATACAAAAGGAGATCAACAATCTTCTAGTGTTGTGATCAAACATTCATCCATGGTAACTTGGAGCCAACACAAGAAGTTTCTCATAGAGGAGATGTTAGTTGTATCTGGTAAATGATTACATTAAGCATATATCTCAATATGCTCACATGCTACCAAGTATAATACTTTTCAAAGATTGCTACCTCAACTATAATGTTTACTTGTAAAGGGGTAGTTATCAACTTGTCATGTGCAACTTTGAATCTTATCAACTTAATCAATCAAACCTGGAACCTGGAGTTTTGTCTTTAAGAATGAGTGTGTTGCTTTTCTTCCAAGTCTCCTTCACTCAAGATGACAAGTGCTTTCTTCAACCTATCTTCCGTACGATATGATATCTTGACAGAAAGCTGGGTTAGAGAATAAACTCTATGATCTCAACTTTAATCAATCTAATACCTTGACTTTAATTTTGACCAAAGGTTAGTATGATGGTCATAGCTTCAACATGCAACATAGATCAAAATAATGTCATAACAAATAGATGCATATCGGAATAATCAAACCTGGGTTGCATTATTCCTCTGAATGTGTTGGATCTTGAGATCCTTTTGGATCTATGGCAAGAAATCCCTTCTCCTACAAATACTCTTTAAAGCTTAACAATTCAAACATATGTGAGTAGATACCTCTGATAACATTTGCAGGTATGCCACCATTTGGTAGCATCGGTAATAATTACCAACCCTTTTAAAATTTCAAGGGTGATTGCAACTAGTACTGCAACTGATTCTGAAATTGCAATTGATACTGCAACTGATTCTGAAATTGCAACTGCAACTGCAACTTATGGTTTTACGAGGAAACCTTAATTTTTCAAACTTCAAATTTTGAAATTATGATCCAGGGACTAGATGCCTCGGTTGAGGCGGGTTTGTTGGAGCTGTTAGATTTAAAAAATTTCAAGTTTTTCCCCTTGAAACTTGACTTGCGGAAATCTAGACTAGTACTTCTGGTACAAGTTTTGGTTTTCTGGTACTTCTGGTTTCTGGTACTAGTGAAAACTAGGGTTTGACTTTCCAGAGTATCTGACCACTGAAAAGGTGCCAAAGAGTTCCCTAGGCTAGGGCACACTTTTCTAGATGGTTTTTAGGCTAATATTACTCTTCAACAAAAGCCTTAATTTTCTTGTACGACAACAATGACGTTTTTCTTTATCCAGTGAAAGATGCTCTCTTCAACTTAGCTCTGATACCATCTTAAGTTTTGAGCTATTATTAGGTTTCTTTTCAATTTACTAGATAACAATAGCATAGGTAGGATCACTGAGAGAAACACAATCACAAGATACACAACATTTATCCCGGGAAACCCTCATGGGGGAGAAAACCCAACAAAAACTTCCTTAATATAGATAGCCAATACAATGCCAAGACAATAAACCAAAGCACTAGAGAATATCCAACATTGGGCAATGCACCTCTCTCTTCCTTCTTCTCCCAACTGCAGCTACCAAACTTGCACACTTGATGAGTGAATGAGTTAATGAGGCGTTGGATTCCTTTATTTATACTCGCTGGTAGGTGCTGGAAATGTGTCTATTCACTGGGTAGGGCCAACTTGTCTTCTTAGTGGTTAAAACCACTTTAATTAGGCATGGGGCTGACTTCTCAATTTGCATAATATATTTAGGGTTTGACCAATCCACAAAAGGGGATTTGGTCAAGTACAAAGCTCGACATGATCAATCCACAAAGGAGGATTGATCAGATGATTAATAACTCAATAATAAATAGAATACTATTTGCAGTTACAATATTTCAACAAAGACTACCCTGTTGAGGAAAATATATGAAATGATCTTACTCAAATATTTTCAGATTCTGCTTGGCTAAAGCAGAATAGATGAGAATGTTACCCTATGGTTATTGCCATAAAAAATAATATCCTAACTCACAAGTATTGATTACAAGTGCTTAGGATAGTCTTTTTATAAATAAAAGCTCGCTGAAAAATTCATTATTAATATGATTTTCTGAATATAACAGTTGCTGAAATAAATGTAGAGACAGAAGTAAAGACACCAAGATGATAATCAAGATAGATGAGAGATAAAGCAATCCTTTATTTCATTCCAATTCATCAAAGAGTCATTCTCTTTACAAAATTTCGTGAAGAAGTTTTGGACCAAAGTCAAACTTAGACGTCCCCGATGAAAGATACAAAAGGACCTTTGACAAAAAATCAAAACTGAACTCTAAAAGCTGGATCAACTTGCCATAGATTGCTGCCCACTTGAATCTACACAATATCCTTTGTCAGTCATGAAAACTAATTCACAAACAGACAAGTCTACACAGACTATCAAAGATAGATCAACACCTCTGAAAAACAAGCGTCTGAATGATGTAATTCAACCCTGAATATTGTTGTCTACAATAAGACCCTGCTTTCATAAAAAAGAATTAGGCTTGTGATCAATTAAGGAATGAATGAAAACTCAACTATCTCAACACAAACTCAAAGAGCAAACCTTAGTATGCTTATCCTTCTATGCCTCCTCTTGTTCCTCCCTTTCCTTTTGAATTTAAACAAATTAGAATTGGTTGAAGTAGTTGAACTACCTCATTAGTTAAGTCAACTAAAAACTCAACCAACTTTTTAGTTAGGGGGAAAAATAATAATCATAATAAGGGTTATAAATAAATAATAACTAGTAGGTGGGATCCCTTGTGACTCCCTTTAGTTCTTAACAATCATAACATAACTAGTTAATTAAACAAAACACCCCTCCTTGTTACTCCCATCATCACATTCATATTTTGCAATTTATCTCAATGATATTTGCAATTATTTCCAAAATATATTACCAATATATCCAAAAAGCATGCTGTCCGAAAATCTGAAGTCAATTGTTCTCAACAGTAAATAAATAAATAAAACTTAAAATCCATATTTTTCAGTCTGTGAGGCAATCTTTCCCTTGTTGCTGTTATCACCATTTAATCCTTCTGAATTTGCCTTAAGCTGTGTGGAGCCTTTGGGTCTCATCTCGCTGATCATATGAGAGGAATCATCCCTCCAATGCATGTGGAAGGACACATATTTATCAGAATCATTTGGAGGTGAGGAAGGGGCAGAAGTGGCTTTCCCTTTAACAGGGGCATGGTGGGCCTCAATTTTCAGCCTTTTGTTTGAAGAGCTCATTCCTGTATGCATAATGGATTAGCAAATAGTCCCTTTAACAACCATACATGACAACTCTTTAAAGATATGAAATAGATTTTGGCTCAGCAACATATCAGACTCATGCAATCCAATCTATACAAATTGTTTAACTGTTGTCAATGAGTAGGGGGGTGAACAAAAGGTCCTGGGATATGCAAGGGGTTTGTATTGAGCGAAAAATGATAAAATGAGGGGGAAAAAAACATGGTTACTGCTCATAGACAACACACAATCATCTGTAATGTAAACCAATGAACATGCCGATGTAATCCATCCAAGAAACTGTGATTTCAAACTGTTACAATACAAAATTCTCTTATCCGTAATTAAATTTTAGGAATAGGGAGTGAAAAATGGATATGGGAAGGCGAGGGGATTGTAATTAACGAAAAGTGAAATAATGGTGGGGAGGAGAGCAAATACTGTTCATAAAATTAATTAAGTAATCCATAATCATTCTATATCAACGCAAAAGGTCCCACACCAATGAAATAATCACTGTGTTCAATTTAACAACCACAGTGTATAACTCAATCAATTGTGTGTATTATTTGCTCACTGTTCGCAATTAAACCATTAACACGACGTCGTCAAAACATACAATATGCCTTTCACAACAACCTGTAAGAGTTCTGTATCTTCTCAATTGTTCCAGTTAATATTTCAAACAGTTTCTAAATGAACACATAATCACTTGTTCCAATCTATTCCATCAAAACATCTACCCTTGTCCATGAATCATTTCTTCAAATCAAACACAGATACTAAAATCACACCCGATTCCATTCCTCAAGTTCATTTAATAATTAAGTTGTAATGAGATCATATTGTCACAGAATCCGTGTCCATTTCCGAAACAATGCATGATATCCATCATCCATACATAGTGGATAGTTAAAACACAATCCTCAATCTATCTTGACTTTCCATTTAAATGCACATCAATCACCCTTTCAATTTATATGATGCTGTAGGATACACAGATCATTCAACCAACACAAGAGCATCTATGTGACTGCACATGTTTAATTAATCTGAATATAAACATCAACGATGCTGAGCTATCAATCTAATAAAGGGGGACAACGACAATATGCCTAGCCCCATTTATCAAATCGATCAAATTGCAACAAAACCATATTGTTTAAAAACCTGTGACCATCTCTGATAGTGCGATCAAGTAATATCCAAAGCATATACCGTGGATAGCCATGCCACAACTATCGCGATTGCAATACTCCCATTTGGTAATTTAAACACAGTTAAAGCAATCATTAATTCAACCTAACAAGCTATAGGAAGGCCACACATATCCACGCATCATGCATGAAGCATTGTTGTGACTTGACCAATTAAAACTAATGTTGGGTTAACATTTCAATTGTCATAATAGCCAACGCAATGACTAAATACCAAAGCCAACACTACTGTCAACATAATCCATAGGGACGAGCCAGTGATCGACACTGTCGATAATACACCACCAACTCATAACAATCAACAACATACCCGACATGACATAATGGTTCCCTCTATAAAAAATCGGGCTTGAGAAATCAAGGGTTTGCTTTGTGGACCAACACAGGGAGACTGGAGTTTCCCCCCAACTTCGGGTAAGAACCTCTAAGACCAACGATGCACACATAGGGTATACCACCAATAACTTCGCAGAAAGGGTGAGAATTCCCATGATAAGAGAGACTATGAACATGGGAGCAAAAGCTTCATTTTGGTCCTGTAACAACACTTAGAACATGTAGGGTATAACCCTCGTGGATTTCCCAATCAACTGAAGAATGCTGAGATAAAACAGAGCCGAGAAATAGCAATCAACCACAAGCAAGCCCTTTGGCATAACAACCATCATAACCCACTGCGCAAACATCAGTATCATGGACGAACCCATACTCAAGTGAAACGATACACATGGATACAAAGTGTTTCAAACCCAACAAACCCCATAACAACAATCACTGGGTATGGTGATAAGAATGCGTGGCGACAACCAACCAATCTGGACCGAATGAAAACCCTTCAACCAAGACCAATAAGAACGACATAGAGCCTTCATGACTTCTAACACTCAGAATGATCAACGAAACTATGACTTCAAACATTATTGCAATGAAAACCACACCAACCATTCATTCTAGAAAGTTATCACAATTTTACACAGTTTCCAGTCTTAAGAAAAACACAGAGCCATACATCATCGAGCCAATATCTATTTTATAACCAGAGCGGGTTCATGGATGGTGAAAAGACATACCTGTAACCATGAAATCCTTAAAAACGCGATCTTGGCTGATCAATTCTTCCTCTGCTTGAAAATCAAAGCTTAACCACAACGAACACAGTTGAACAATAGCCAGGGTGACAACCAATGTAAGGGGTATGGGGTGACGTGCAGTGAATGCATGCCGCGTTCAACTTCTAGTCATTCAAATCATTAGTACACACCAGCCCACTAATCTATTAATTCATTCAATTAAACCATGCATCGAAACCAACATCCATTGTTTGCCAAAAGCGCCACCCTATGTCACATTTACCACTGCCTACCATACTATAACGCATATCACATGCCTTTACATGATTCAATATATCACATAGCCATTTACATCGTTAGTTTGGATTAATACCATTTCCCTTAACTCCAAATGTATAGTGCACCATCGTATAACATAGTAGCATAGTTCATCTCTTGTGGATTTTGTTCACATTGCCTTATTTCTTTTCAATTACTCTTATTCCTTTTCAATCTCTCTTATTTGTGGTTACTAACATGTATCTTTTGCAGGTGGCACAAATAATAATTCAAGGAGTAAATGGCAAGGTAACAATGGATATCATAAGCCATTTCAACACGACATTAGAGCCTATAGCAACAAAACACTCATGCATTAGCCATTGTCCATTTGTCATGAATATAACCAACATTGATCATCAATCATGCTCAAACTTGTAAGCAATGTCGAACAACAGTGAAAAACATCAATTAAGAACCAGCTCTGATCCTCCAATCTACAAGGGGGTCCCACCTACTAGTATTATGTATATCATTAACTTATAATTAATAGGCTTTAGCAATACTTCGTGGGCGAAATCCTCGTTGCGATTTTAATCATCAACAAATTGGCGACTCCACAGGGAAATTTGTTTTCAACAGATTTAGAACTCATAACTCATGGTTTCGCAGACCAAGAACAATAGATTAAGAAGATATAACGAGAATGATTATGCAACAGGGGGAAGTGAACGGATTTAATGGAAAAATGACCGGGAATTTGGGAATAACTCATGAAAAATGTTAAGTATGAAGGGGTTTATCCCTGTATGCATAATCATTCAACCAGATTTTTCTCTTTACTTCAAGGAGAAAAATTAACGGACTTGTTCTTTTATTTTTCAAATAGACGAAGAAATGGAAAGAAGTGAGAGATAACCAATTTCTTATAAGACAACAATGAAAGAAGATAACAAATTCAAGTGTGCCTTCAGGGGAAACATTGTGACGACTATGTAAGCTTGATTGTTATTGACTAACAATATCTTACATGAGTGTCACTGTGGCAGAACTGACCCAACATCTTATTTTTGACCAAAATCAATTAAAAAGATGAAAAAGCAATAAAAATCGTAACAGAAAGAGATTGCAAAATTTAAAACAACAGAAATAAAATGACGGAAATGTAAAAGCAGGAGGAAATGTTTAAAACAGAAAGCAAAAATCACACTACTGTAAAGCAGAAAAGAAAAATAGTGAAAAACTGAAAGCAGAGCTAAACTACTAATCTACAGAAAACCTAAACAACATTAGAGCTTTTCAAGTTGGTTCCACGTAATGCTTCAAGTGAGAACCGTTAGTGTTGTAGGAAAACAATCGCTCCTGTAAATTTTTTAGAATGTAAGAGTTATTACCTAAGACAAAAACGATCTTGAAAGGACCCAGCCATACTTTTTGAAATTTTGAATGCTATCAACGTGAGCTGAATTCCATAGCAAAACTTTTTCATTAACCTTAAATTTGACAATCTTGACACTCTTGTTGAAATATTTCTTAACAATTTGTTGCCTCCTTTTAATAATATCCAAAACAAACATCCTTTGCTCCTGCAAAGCTAGGATTGCATTTATCCTTTGTGAAATATCAGAAGAATTTAATTCTTTGATCTGTAGCATCAACCTCAAGGAAGAAAGTTCCAGCTCAGTAGGCAAGAGGGATTCTTGACCATAGACAAGCTGAAAAGGGGTGCAACCAGTGCTTACCTTGGCAGTAGTTCGATCTTACCAAAGGGCATAAGTTATGAGAGTGTGCCACTGACGAGGCTTATCTTCAATGAGCCTTTTGACGATTCTTACCATATTTTTGTTGGTAGATTCAACTTGCCCGTTTCCTTGGGGATAATAAGCTGACGAAGTGAAATGTTTGACCCCCAAAAGAATATTTAAATTCATCATCARATAAACTTTGACTCATGTAAGCCACTAGTTTCTCATTTCCTTGGTCATCATTTTGTAYGAGGATAATGAAAACTGCTTCCTCGGTGGCATTAGTATATATTGTGAATTCCTTCTCAACATCCGGTTTCACCAAAACCAATGTGGAACTGATTGCTTTCTTAATCCCTTCAAAAKCATTTTCGACATCATCTGTCCAAGAAAAAGAATGATCTTGCTTAAGTAGATTATGAATTGGTTTGACCATCACAACAAAATCTGGAACAAACCTACAGACAAAGTTAATAACCCCCATAAAATCTTGAACCTCCTTATTGGAAGTGGGAGCAGGGAGATTAAGGATAGCAACAATCCTTTCAGGGTCAATGCTTATTCCTGAATCAGAGACAATGTGTCCAAGGAACTTTCCCTCGGTAACGCCAAAATTGGACTTGGAAGGATTTAGAGAAATGCCAAAGTTCCTTTATCGCATGCGAACTTTTCTTAGATGACCAAAATGATCCGATCAGATTTTAGAGTACACCGTTAAATCATCAAGGTAGATCTAGATGATCTTTCTGATCAAATTGTCAAAAGCTATTCACGTAGCTCTTTGAAAGGTGACACCAACATTAGATAAGCCAAAAGGCATACGTTCATAAGCAAAGGTACCCCAACGAGTAATAAAGGTGGTTTTATATTTATCTGCCCTTTTCACCTTGATTTGATTGTAATCGGAAAAACCGTCAAGGACAAACATCATTTGTGACCCTGCAACTTGCTGCAAAATCATTTCCATGTTAGGGAGAGGGAAGTGATCTTTTATACTAGCTCGATTCAATGCACAAAAATCAACGCATAATCTAATCTGACCAGTTGTTTTCTGAAGATGAACCAATTTTGAAACCCATTCAAAGTACTTGACTGCAAAGATGATTCCAGCCTTCAAGAGTTTTTCCAACTTCTTTCGAATAGTTGTGTCTAGCGCAGGGTTAATAGGTCTTTGTTTTTGCCTAACTGGTTTTATGCCTTCTTTAATGGGGATGTCATGTTGTATAAGACAGGGATCAAAACCACAAAGATCCTCATAAGACCAAGCAAAAACATCTTGAAATTCACCAAGTAGCTTGACAAACTTCATTTTCTCTTCATCTGAACATTTGACACCTATTTTAACATTCTTCGGAGCCTCGGGTGTCCCAACGTTCAAGGAGATGGTGTAGCACACCCACGATGGGGCATAAAAATTTTCGCTTTTCTTAAAGGACAAAATCTCCATTCATGGCTTTTAATTTGGAAAGTCGGGGAACCACTCTGACCTCTTGGTAAAGGATCTCCGATTCTGAAGCCAAACAACTCTCTGAGACCTTGATGGTCTCGTTCTGTAATTAAACACAGAACCTTTCGACTTCTTGGTGTAGGTTTAATGGCACCCGTGACCTTCCCTTTCGCTCCCTTGTGAAATCTCAGAGTACTGGGCGTTAGCTCCTTTTCTGGATAAGCCGCCTCTTGATGTGACCTTGTGCGATGACCTTACGGGACAACGTGATTGCAGACGTGACCAAAGGAGGTTTGAATCAAACCGCTTTTCAGCCCGCAATTCTCCTCGAGCCTCCACGTGTCCTCTTTTCAAACCACGGTTTGAATTGCGGCCCACCCTCAACTTTTTAATGTTCGTGCAACTCCTATCCCTGCAATGCTACGTGACCGTCAATATCCCAATCTCGACGGTACTTCGGAAACTGGCGGTTCAGATCTGCCCCTCTCATACCTACAGATCAGATCTGACCTCTTTCAAAATCAACGGACGAGATCTCCTTCGTGATTTCGGGTTTTGGGAGTTTCAACTCTCAAAACCCTGCTCTCTTCCGTACTTCAATCTTCCGAGTTGACGATCTGCGGACACCTGTCCTCCTAATCAACGACCCCACCTTTACTTCGGGTGGTTGACCTTTCAACTGGATCAACGGTCCTGTGGCCCTCTTCTCGATCAACGGTCGAGATCTCCTTCGAGTTTCAGACTTCTGAGATCTCAAATCTCAAACTTCACCCTTTTTCCCAATGGCTTTTATTCGGAGGCTATAATCCACTGACGCGTGTCCTCTTGATCTAACGATCGAGGATTACTTCGGGGCTTTCCCCGGAGTCCACAGATTTTCTCCACGTCTCCCTTAGATTGGACGTCTACGAATTACTTTGGATATTTATCCGAAGTTCTCAGATTTTCGCCATGTCTCCCTTGGATTTGACGGCTATGAATTACTTCGGATCTTTATCCGGAGTTCTCAACTCTCAAACCTTGCCGTCTCCTGAATAGACAGTATCTAACGACTCAGATTCACCTTGGGGATCCAATGCTTCAAATTTACTTCGGGTAATCTGACGCCTCAGATCTGCTTCGGCTGATCGGACGATTGGGATTCACTTCGGATTTCCGGGACTTCGGACTTCGCGAATCTCAAATCTCAACTGAGAAACTCTCGAATGGATTTCTCGACGTTGCTGATCTGACGGCTCAGATTCACTTTGGCAATCCTATGCTTGAGGTTTACTTCAGATGATCTGATGGCTCATATCTACTTCGAATGATCGAACGATTGAGATTCACTTCGGATGATCCGACGGTCGACGTTTACTTCGGGTCTTCACTCGGAATCCACAGATTCATGGCACCTGTCCTCTAGATCTGACGATTAAGATCTACTTCGGATGATTTGGCAGTTGACGTTTACTTCGGGTCTTCACCCAGAATCCATAGATTCACACCACTTGTCCTCTAGATTTGAATATTTAGATCTACTTCGGATGATTTGACAGTTGGCGTTTACTTCGGGTCTTCACCCTGAATCCACAGATTCACACCACCTATCCTCTGGATTTGACGGGTTAGATCTCTTCAACTCTTTGGCGCTTCAACCCTTCGACGCTTCGAGCTTCGGGAGTTTCAACTCTCAAACTTTACTTTCACCCGAGGACAACGGATCTCCACCACATGTCCCTTTCAATCCGATGGTTGAGATTTACTTCTGGGCTCCGACTCTCCAGGCTTCGAGAGTTTCAACTCTCAATCAGAAATTCTCGAAGTGATTTCTCCGGAGTTACTGATCTGTTGATGCGTGTACCCTGGCGATCATCGACCATGATTTACTCCGACTATTTGTCCTCCTCCTTGTTCACAATCCTCCGAAGTTGTGGATCTTATGCCACCTGTCCTACTTGACGATGAACGATCCCAATTTACTTCGGGACTCTGACAAGTCCACTCTTCTACGCACACAAGGGTTAAGTCTCGTGCATTTACTTCCAGATCCAATGGTTACTGGTCCTTTGCGCTCAGATCCAACAGATGGGATTCGTTCCTCTCCTCTGCGCTTCCTTTGTTCACTCGATGTTGATCTAATGGTTTAGGCTCCTCTCCATAACCGATCTAACGGCTGCTGTCGCTCCTCCTCTTGAGCCTTTGACTTCCTCTAGCTTAGAAGATTTTCTAAGTATTCAAAGGCCTCGACCTTTGTTCCTCCTACGAGTCTGTCTCTTGGACCTCATCTGCACTTCTGAAAAGCGCTTATCTCTTATGAGCTTCGGGACTTGGAATAAGTCCTACTCTTCTGCCCTCTTAGCACTATCTCTTTTGAGCTTCAACTACTCGGACCTCCATGTCCCTTCTATTCCTCAAAGGGATATCTGCGCCCTCCTTGCAACTCTCGCTTAAGCACTTCTTACTGAGCTGCAGAGTGTTTGGTAACTTTGTGAGTGTCTCCTAAGTGCTTTGTAACTTCGCCTTTGGGATTTTGGTCACTCCAACACGCGACTCTCCCAAAGCGCGGACTTCGAATATCATAGATTGACGGTCGAGAAGGATCCCGACAGATCTAGAGATCCACGGTCCAGATTAACTTCGGGACTTTGGGGATTTTTACCTCCCTTACGACGCACTCGCAGTTCGCCGAACTCACAAAGTCCAGAGGACTCGAGGGGTTAACTCCCGCACTCCTTTCTGTATCCAACGGTCACAACAGACCTTGGCTCTTTCCAAATAGTTTCTCGTTTGTTCGTCATCCGAACAAAGGAGCCTTCCATTTCGATACTTCAATCTCGCTATTCTTCCTGAGCTTGGTTGGCTTTGAAAGGCTTAAGAGCCTTGCGCTCTTTCTCTAGAACATGACACTTGGAAGAATCCTTCCGCACACCCCTCACGTTCATTCCTCAACACTAGAACTTAAGTGGTTCTCGGTCTGTCTTTGCCTCGCAGAGAGCCTGTGCATACGTTCACTATCTCTCCTGAGCTTTAATAGGCTCCATCCTCCAAGGGACTCGGAACAATTAGGAAGGTCGACACGCGTACATGAAACTATGCCCAAGGTCGACGAACTCACAGTTCGTGGCTCTAGCTTAAGCCTCCACACGACGCAAGCATTTACAAGTATAAAACATATCCCATCCATATAATTTCCTACTTTCCTAATTATACAATCAACCAGACACCAAAACGGGATGCAATATAAATCATTAAGAAAACATATCTATCCCTGCAACATTCATAGAATATCCAACTTTAATTTATATGACCACTTAAATACACAAGATATGCGATTACTTATCTATTACAGGTGGTAGCCAACTAACTGATTGTGGGTGTTCGTCCTTCCACTCGACCATAGGCTCAAAGGAATTCATTTTTAGCACTCTGGCCACCCTCGTGCCAGGCCATGATATCACCATGGAACTCTTACAGTTTTCAAGGACTATTTCTCTGTTTCAGCTTCTGCTCAGGTTCTGTTCTCTGTAGACTTTCAGAGATTTTATTCTCTGTTATGGCCTCGATGAGGTTTATTAGATGCTCACTCAGCATCAAGCTCACGACCTTCTGTTCATTCTCTGCTGGAGAGATCTGCGCCTTCTCCTTAACGATTTGTATATATTTCCTCTAGGATGGTTCTTGACCCATCCTGTTCCTTCTGTCATAAGGGAGCTCCGGTCAACTTGGTCTGCCATACCCAGTGGTACTTCGGGCTGACATTCTGCAGTTTTGGCCATGCTTCCATTTATGAGAGTGGTTGATAATTCAACCACTAGTCCTTTCTTCATTAACTGATTTCTCTCCTTGGGATCCAAGGAGGTTTATTATCCTCATCAAGAGAATTTAGGGTTATTTGATATAATGACCCTCCCTTATAGTTTTCACATTCTTTCCTCAAGTGATATCATGGCCAATAATTTCAAGGCTTCACCCCCACAGTTAGTTATTGGCAACTCAAACAATAATACATTTACACTGTCCACATGCCTTAGCATGGTAATCCTATTTTATGATTAATTACAAGATGGGGAAAACAGGGGTGTTATAGATGGTTTCACCCACCTTCCTTTTCGACTCCTCTTCTTTTTGTTTCTCCTTGTTGCCTACATCACTCGAATAAAATGAACTCTCCAGAGGAGTCAAGCCTTTAGGAATCTTGTTATTTTCTATGGATATGATTTCCTTAGGCTTAAAAGGTTCATTTTGAATGAAAGCACAAATGCTCTCATCGTTAGGGAAAACCTGTCAATATTTTATATTGTCAGGAATGTGTGGATGATATAGAGATTGAAAGGTACAATTAGGTCTGTGTGGCAGAAGTTGTCGATTAGGAGAGGCTGCAAAAACCACTAACCGATCGACCACTGAGTTTAACTCCCTCTTAACATGAGTGATGTTGAAATATAAAAGGTTCGAGATAAGCACCCAAACAATTTGGGTGTATCGTTTCATCAACTTGTTGCTAGGAGAGTAAATTTTATGTACAAGGTTCACAACAAGCTCAGAATCCCCAAAAACTGAAAGATGACCACAACCAAGATTATATGCGTTCTCAATGCCTAATAATAAAGCTTCGAATTTGATGACATTGTTAGTGAAAACAAACTCCAACCTATAAGAAAGGTTATGGATTTTTCCTACAGGGGAAATCAAGATAATGCCAGCTCCGTTACCTTCATTAGAGCATGAACCATCAAAGTGCATGTGCCACATACCATCATCTAAATCAATTTGTTCCAAGGGAATGTTATCCTCAACAAATATGGAATACACTCCTAGGTCATCTTCGATATAGTTTACATTAGGCTGTGGGACACTCTCTATGTAAGGTGATATCCTTTCCTCTCTAAGGACTATAATGTTTTTACCGTTTTGAGGAACAAATAAATGTGTTCCGTCGAGTGAGAGGTATCCACCCGTTAAGGCTTTCCAATCTTTTCCTAAGATGATTGAGTAATTTCTTACTGGCATATCAATTACTTGAATACTAAGGGTTGTCCTTATTTCAGGGTGTGCGCACAAAACTAAGGTTACATCTTTAATATCGCATATGGTTGTTTGTTGTAGGCTATTATAGGAGAGCATGCTTCTAGCATTTTCATTTGTACAAGACAAGCCTAGCTCTTCCATAATAATCTTCGACATCACACTTGGGCCTAAACCACCATCAATGAGGCAACAATGGGCGATCTTATCCATAATCTTTACATAAATGTAAAAAGGGGGATTTTTTACAGGGTATCTAAAGTTATGTACACCTACTTTATTTATAGACGAATCCTCTTCGTTCACCTCTTCAGAGAGATTGGATACAACATAAGCTTTTCCTTCCATGGATTGTTTCAGATGCATATGTTGTTCAGGGACGATAACCATGTCCAGAAGGGTGACATCTGCTTTGATGTTGGCCAACTGATTCAAGATATTGTACTTGGAAGAGGGGAGAGAGGAAGTGGTTTCTTAGCTGACAGGAGCCTTAGGAACCTGAACAGTAACAACAGGTGAGGATGAGCACGGGCTGGAAGAATTGCGGGGAGGATCAAATTTTCCATTGGGAGTGTAGGCTTTGTTCCTAGTATTGATGATCATGACATCTTCTAGCTCCACAAAATTTAGGACAACAATAGTAGTTTCTGGTCTTTTACCAAAGATCTTATCTCTGATACTCTTCCTTACCTCACATGTGGCTTCCTCGTGGTGTTCCTCGCATAAGTTACACCAACTTCGAGGCAAGATAAATTTAGGCTGAAAATTATTTTCAATTGTGTTTCTAAAAGGGGGTGCAGAAGAGGATGAAGCTCCAGGGGTGAGAGGTGAGACAGTCCCCTTTTGCTCAAACACTATCATATGATTATTCATGTCTTGTACTAGCTGTAAGAGGGCGGACATGTCTGTCTGTTTAACCAATTCTCCCCGAAGAAGACCTTTTCTTTCAAGTTGTTCTTCATACTCTAAACAAGTATGCAGAGTGGAACCAAGATTATCAATGGATTTTTCCTCAAGCCTATGACGGTAGGGGGA
>JZKD02S1673600.1:820121-832778 GCA_000966675.3 Picea glauca | reverse complement strand
ATCTTGTGGATGATAGGTGAAGGATAAAAGGATGAACTTGAGGAATCAGACAAAGTTCTCCTTAGAGCACTTTGTTGGGTAGATAACACAATGTTCCTTCTTCCTATTTCAGCAATAGGATTAATTTCAGGTGATAAGCCTCTTCTTCTTCTAGAAACACGAGAGTCTAAGGACATGAAGAAAGACCCAAAACTGAAGAAACAAGAAGGTTACAACTGATTTCTAGGCTGTCTAAGTCTAGCTTCCAATCGTTCTTGAGCACTAATATCTCGTTTAATTGATTCCCATGAATGATTAAGCTCATCACGAGTATTGACAATGTCTAAAATGGTGTTAAACATGTTTAAAGCAATGCTGGTCTGATCTTGAAGACCGGGATCAATATCGGGCTACCTCGCAACAGACACAATCATTAAGAAATAAAAAAAGTTAAAGAATCAATATTAGAAAAATAGATGTATTCGATGATAATCGAGTATAAAAATTAACCAGAGAGATATTGAAGATCTCCCCAGTATGGTCGCCAAATACATGTTGAGGAAAATATATGAAATGATCTTACTCAAGCATTTTCAGATTCTACTTGGCTAAAGCTGAATATACGAGAATGCCACCTTATGTTTATAGCCATAAAAAATAATATCCTAACTCACAAGTATTGATTACAAGTGCTTAGGCTAGTCTTTTTATAAATAAAAGCTTGCTAGAATTAATATAATTTTCTGAATATAACAGTTGCTGAAATAAATGTAGAGACAGAAGTAAAGACACCAAGACGATAATCAAGACATATGAGACATAAAACAACCCTTTATTTCATTCCAATTCATCAAAGAGTCATTCTCTTTACAAAATTTTGTGAATAATTTTTGGACCAAAGTCAAACTTAGACATCCTCGATGAAACATACAAAATGACCTCTGACAGAAAATCAAAACTAAACTCGAAAAGCTAGAGCATCTTGCCACAGATTGCTGCCCACTCGACTATGCACAATATCCTTTGTCAGTCATGAAAACTAATTCATAAACATACAAGTCTACACAGACTATCAAAGATAGATCAACACCTCTGAAAAAGAAGTGTCTGAATGATGTAATTCAGTCTGAATATTACTTTCTACAATAAGACCTTGCTATCATAAAAAAGAATTAGGCTTGTGATCACTTAAGAAATGAATGAAAACTGAACTATCTCAACACAAACTCAAAGAGCAAACCTTAGTATGCTTCTCCTTCTATGCCTCCTCTTGTTCCTCCCTTTCCTTTTGCCTTTAAGAAAATTAGAATTGGTTGAAGTAGTTGAACTACCTCATTAGTTAAGTCAACTAAAAACTTAACCAACTTTTTAGTTAGGGGGAAAAGTAATAATCGTAATAAGGGTTATAAATAAATAATAACTAGTAGGTGGGACCCCTTGTGACTCCCTTTAGTTCTTAACAATCATAACATAACTAGTTAATTAAACAAAACACCCCTCCTTGTGACTCCCATCATCACATTCATATTTGACAATTTATCTCAATGATATTTGCAATTATTTCCAAAATATATTACAATATATCCAAAAAGCATGCTGCCCGAAAATATGAAGTCAATTGTTCTCAGCAATAAATAAATAAATAAAACTTAAAATCCATATTTTCTAGTCCGTGAGCCAATCTTTCCCTTGTTGCTGTTATCATCTTTTAATCGTTCTGAATTTGCCTTAATCTGTGTGGAGCCTTTGGGTCTCATCTCACTGATGATATGAGAGCAATTGTCCCTCCAATGCATGTGGAAGGACACAGATTTATCAGAATCATTTGAAGGTGAGGAAGGGGCAGAAGTGACTTTCCCTTTGACAGGGGCATGGTGGGCCTTTGTTTTCAACCTTTTGTTTGAAGAGCTCATTCCTGTATGCATAATGGATTAGCAAATAGTCCCTTTAACAACCATACATGACAACTCTTTAAAGATATGAAATAGATTTTGGCTCAACAACATATCAGACTCATGCAATACAATCCATACAAATTGTTTAACTGTTGTCAATGAGCAGGGGGGTGAACAAAAGGTCCTGGGATATGTGAGGGGTTTGTATTGAGAGAAAAATGATAAAATGAGGGGGGGGGAAACATGGTTACTCCTAACAGACAACACACAATCAACTGTAATGTAAACCAAGGAACATGCCGATGTAATCCATCCAAGAAACCGTGATTTCAAACTGTTACAATACAAAATTCTCTTATTTGTAATTAAATTTTAGGAACAGGGAGTGAAAAATGGATATGGAAAGGCGAGGGGATTGTAATTAGCGAAAAGTGAAATAATGGTAGGGAGGAGAGCAGGTACTGTTCATAAAATTAGTTAAGTAATCCATAATCATTCTATATCAACGCAAAAGGTCCCACACCAACCAAATAATCACTGTGTTCAATTTAACAACCACTATGTACGACTCAATCAATTTTGTGTATTATTTGCTCACCGTTCGTAATCAAACCATTAACACGGTGCCATCAAAACAAACAATATTCCTTCCACAACAACCTGTAAGAGTTGTGTTTCTTCTCAATTGTTCCAGTTAATATTTAAAACAATTTCTAAATGAATACACAATCACTTGTTCCATTATGTTCCATCAAAACATCAACCCCTGTCCATGAATCATTTGTTCAAATCAAACACATATACTAAAATCACACCCGATTCCATTCCTCAAGTTCATTTAATAATTAAGTTGTAATGAGATCATATTGTCACAGAATCTGTGTCCATTTATGAAACAATGCATGATATCCATCATCCATCCATAGTGGACAGTCAAAACACAATCCTCAATCTATCATGACTTTCCATTTAAACGCACAACAATCACCCTTTCAATTTATATGATGTTGTAGGATACACAAACCATTCAACCAACACAAGAGCATCTATGTGACTGCACATGTTCAATTAATCTGAATATAAATATCAACGATGCTAAGTTAGCAATCTAATAAAGGGGGACAACGACAATATGCCTAACCCCATTTCTCAAATCGATCAAATTGCAACAAAACCATATTGTTTAAAAACATGTGACCATCTCTGATGGTGCGATCAAGTAATATCCAAAGCATATACCGTGGATAGCCACACCACAACTATTGCGATTGCAATACTCCCATTTGGTAATTTAAACACATAGTCACAACAATCATTAATTCAACCTAACATGTTGTAGGACCACAAGCAATCCCTTTGGCATAACAACCATCATAACCCATTGCGCAAACATTAGTATCATGAAAGAACCAATACTCAAGTGAAACGATACGCAGGGATACAAAGTGTTTCAAACTCAACAAATCCCATAACAACAATCACTGAGTATGGTGATAAGAGTGCGTGGAGATAGCCAGCCAATCTGGACCGAATGAAAACCCTTCAACCAAGACCAATGAGAAGGACATAGAGCCTTCATGGCTTCTAACACTCGGAATGATCAACGAAACTATGACTTCAAACATTATTGCAATGAAAACCACACCAACCATTTATTCCAGAAATTTATCACAATTTTACACAGTTGCCAGTCTTAAGAAAATCATAGACCCATACATCACCGAGCCAATATCTATTTCATAACCAGAGCGGGTTCATGGATGGCAAAAATACATACTTGTAACCACAAAATACTTAAAAATGTGAGCTTGGCCGAGTAGTTCTTCCTCTGCTTGAAAATTAGAGCTTAACCACAACAAACACAGTTGAAAAATAGCCACGGTGATGATCAGTGGAAGGGGTATGGGGTGACGTGCAATAAATGCACGTCGCGTCCAACCTCTAGTCATTCAATTCATTAGTACACGCCAACCCACTAATCCATTAATTCATTCAATTAAACCATGCATCGAAACCAACATCCACTGTTTGCCTAAAGCGCCACCCTATGCCACATTTACCGCTGCCTACCATACTATAACGCATATCACATGCCTCTACATGACTCAATATATCGCATACCCATTTACATCGTTAGTTTGGATTAATACCATTTCCCTGAACTCCAAATGCATAGTGCAACATCGTATAACATAGTAGCATAGTTAATCTCTTGTGGATTTTGTTCACATTGCCTTATTTCTTTTCAATTACTCTTATTCCTTTTCAATCTCTCTTATTTGTGGTTACTAACATGTATCTTTTTCAAGTGACACAAGTAATAATTCAAGGATTAAATGGCAAGGTAACAATGGATATCATAAGCCATTTCAACACGACATTAGAGCCTATAGCAACAAAACAATCATGCATTACCCATCGTCCATTTGTCGTGAATAGAATCAACATTGAACATCAATCATGCTCAAACCTGTAAGCAATGCCGAACAATAGTGAAAAACATCAATTAAGAACCAGATCTGATCGTCCAATCTACAAGGGGGTCCCATCTACTAGTATTATGTATATCATTAGCTTATAATTAATAGGCTTTAGCAATACTTTGTGGGCGAAATCCTCGTTGCGATTTTAGTCGTCAACATACCCCAAGGGAGACATCCCTAGTGACCTAAAGGGCTGGTGAAACTAAAGCAAGGATGCAAAGATAACCCCCCTCTCACTGGTCACTGAAATCAAAAGGTCTTATTGAGTTTATATCTTGAGAAATGAAACAAATGTAATGGATGAAGTGTACTTGCTTGGAACAAGAAAACAAGAAAAAAATGTGGCAGTTTCAAGTACAAAATGATATTAGTGCTTCAATTAGACAATAAACCAATGAAATGTATGCTAGTTGATATAAAATTGCAACAAAATGAAAGTTTACAACAAGAAGAAGTATTTTGTAACAACTGCAATAAATCTACCTTAAAATTGCTTGAAAAGACAATAAAAGGATAACATTTACTACGCAGAATGATAATCAAATGTCATAAGGAATTTTTTAAGTGTTTAGCTAGCATTCAATGTAGATTATGCAGAAAATTTGTTGCATTAATATTGCTGTAGTAGTGATTTATAACAACAAGAAGTAAATTAGTTGTCTAGGCTAGGTTAGTTTTAGTTTTACTTAGTGAAAGCTAGAAAGTTTGAGGTTTGAGTGTTGGTTTGATCTCTCAACAAAAGAAGTGTAAGGACTAGTGCCTTTGAGGGGTTATGGAGTCAAGAGTTCAACAACATTCATTTGGAGTAAGCAACAAAATGATTATATTTATCCAAGTAAATGATGAATCTTAGAAGAGTAGCACCTTAAGTCTTCGAGGATTCAATCTTTAGGGAGGTGAGCTATTAGAGAGTAGGCACTTCTAGGCCCTAGTGGTTTCCTCCTCAGATTATTGAAAGAAATATTTAGATGCAACAACAATTGATCAAGGCTTCTAAAGTGCTAACACTTTAGGGCTTTAGAAGCTTGTCAAAGTTAACTGCTTTAGCAAAGTCTAACAAATGTAGAGAAAATAAGTAGTATCTTAAGTTCTTTACTGCTGGGGTTTTCCAAGCAAACAATTTCATAATCTTTAACATGAATAAGCTATTGGATTACTGAGAGGGGGGGTGAATCAATAATAGAGCAGTTTAATCATTTTTCACGATAAAATGCAAGTGTTATATCAATGTAGCATTATCATTCAATAGTTGTAGAGTAAATAAACAATGAACAAATGAGAAATCATACACATACACAATACACCGGTGTTTTACGTGGAAACCCAAAGCGGGAGAAAACCACGAAATACTTTTTCTTATATGTCTTTAAGAATTACATTCATTGGAAGCACCAACTTCCTTTGTTTTCCAGCTGCCACTGGAAGGAGGCTCCAACCCCCTAGTTTATCGGGCTACAACCTGAGGGAATCTCTAACCGCCCTGACGTATAAGTAGAATGATGGAACCACTGTCACACTATCATTGTGAGATGTACTGTTGTAAACCTGTACCAATCAACCTACACCAAACAACATGTACCAATAACTTGAACCATGCATCAACCATGTATCAACATGTACCTCAACCTGTAATTAACTTGTACCATAAACAAGTGTATCCACCTGTACTCAACAACCCATAATCAACATGTACCATAAACAAGTGCATCAACCATGCATCAAAATGTACCTTAACCTTACCATGAACAAGTGCATCAACCATGTACCAAACCTGTACAAATAACCTGTCACAACAACCTGTCCAAACAACTTATCACAACAACCTGTCTCATCAATCTTATCAACCAAATCAGATCTACTCACCAAGATCAATCACCAAGACAACTCTCAAAGATGTGCATAAACCAATCATAACACAACAACTCGTAATCATCACCAAGATAAATATGTGCTTCTAATAATATACCAATACAAGTAGGATACATCATCCATAAACCATGTGTCAACAATACTACTAACAAGTGCCTCCAACCATGTACCGAGTATGTACCAATCATGTATCAACTACTCATCAACTATGACTCATCAAGATGTACCAACATCATCAAATATACACCTCATGTATGTGCCAACTCATCAACTACTTGTCTTAACCATGTACCCAACATGTACCTCAACCAAAAGCCCTCATCAATTTCATCATTCAAATATGATTTGTAACTCTGTAATATGTTGATTTTTCAATATACAAGGTTAAGCATGAAGTTCATTCCATTTTAGCATTTAACTTAGCCATAACCAATAATGTTGCAACAACCAAGATCACAATAAGAAACACCATGCACACGAACAAAAGAAGTATCTTGGGAAACCCTTCTCAACAAGGGAAGAAAATCCAACGAAATCCTTTGCTATATTTTTCAAGATAAAGACCTTCACCACTAAGAAAACCTAGCACACAAAAGGGTGCTCACAAACCCTAGAAAACTAGCGCCCAAGAGAGGTGCACACTTTTTTCAAGTAGATGTGCTTGCTGAAATTTTCAAGCACACACAAAAGATATGATTCCTCAATGGGGAATTTACCTTTACTTATATTAGACTTGACCTGTCAACAAAAGTGTCTATTGGAACAATAGGGCCAATCTCTCTATCTCATAATATAATTAATGTTAACCAGATTAATTATCTTCTACATTAATTATCAATTACATTAAGGTGGGGCTAACCTGTACCCTTTACATTACAATTAGGGTTACAGACATGTCTGACTCTTGAAAAATATAGCAAGGGATCTCATGCACCCACTAGTGCTCAACCGCTAGGGGCACATCCATAGGGATGTCCATATCTCTGGCTCATTGCATTGCACAGAATAACCACTCTCACTAGTGCTCAGCCACTAGGATCACGTTCACCTGTGCTCGTCCACAGGCACGTCTACTCAACATATCTTCTTTCCCACTGCATTACACATGAGAGTCATCTAGAGTTTCTTATCAACTCTCTGCTCAGAGGAGGCTAATACATCATCTTCATTTTTGTCTCATGACGATGCACCCAACACTTTGGGATTTCACACGTTCACCTTCTTCTTAGCCACATACACGTCCAGCTCTGCAGATCTCCTTTCTCATTGCATTACATAGGAGAATCATCTGTAGTTCTTCTCAACTCTCTGTAAGGAGGAGGCCATCTCTACATTCCAACTCTGTCTAAGATAGGAACCACACACGCCTCTAAGGGGCTCTCTCTCAGTTTTGTGTCCTGGAGAATGTCTCATGTAGCTGCAATCATCAACACTCCCTCTTAGCTAGGGAGACATTCTTCATCATGCCAAGTCTCACACGAATGTATTTTGAACTTGGTTCTTGAATGTAGTTATCAACACTCCCTCTCAACTAAGGATGTATCCTTCACCAAGATAATTTGGTGAATATGTCTGCAATCTAATCATGTGTAGGAAGGTATTGCAAGTGTACTATTTTCCTTTGCATCATGTCTCCGATATACTGATATTTTATCTCAACGTGTTTCGATCTTATCATGAAACACTAGGTTCTCAAAGAGATTTACACACAACTCTGGTTATTATCATAAGATCCATCTCATGGTCAAGTAAATCTGTCAGAAGTTTGTGAAGTCATATTGCTTCGCACACTTGATGCTACATACTCTGCTTTTGTGGTACTCAAGGGAACAAGGCTTTGCTTCTTGTTGCACCAAGAAACCGTGGCAAACTTCACGGTAAAACAACAACCGGATGTGCCCTTCCGATCCACTGTACTTTCTGTCCATTCTGCATATCCCTGCAAACTCAAGTCTACATTGGAGACATATCACAGGCCATATCTAACTGTGCCTCGTAGATATCTCAATACATGTTTCGCTGCTATCCAATGAGTCTGTCTCGACTAACTCATGGAATGACTAAGTACATTCACTACATAACATGAATAAAGTATGGTGTTAACCAGATACATCAGTGATCCAATCAGCTATGGATCAATCTCGTCTGAATCATCATCATTCATTTTCTTCAAATCCATCACCGTGGATTTGCATTCTTTGATATTGAACTTCTTTAATATTCTCACTGTATATTTTCCTTGACTCGGGAAAATACCATTGGTCCTCTCTCATACTTCTTATCCCAAGAAGTAGTGCATCATACTCATATCCTTCATCTCGAAATTAGAAGTCAAAGCTTACTTGTATCCAACAACAAGACTTTCTGAATAAGTCATCAAAATCAGGCTCTCGTCACCAACACTGTAATAATATAGGTTTGGATCAACAATACTCTTGTTGAAACCCAAACTCATCAAGAATGCATCCATCTGATATAGTTTACAACTCATGGATGGTAGTATGGATGGAAGTGTATCGAGATTACTGGATCAAGTGTCTCATCATAGACAACTCCCTCTGTTTGTGAGAATCCTTTGGCTATAGATCTCACTTTTTATTTCTCGACACTTTCATCAAATGCATGTTTGATCTTATAGATCTACTTGGAAGTTACCACATACTTCCCTTCTGGTCTCTGAACAATATCTTGAACATCATTCTTTTAAGATACACTGATATTATTTTGTTATGGCATCTTTCCATACCTGTTCTCCTATTGCTTCTCCAAGATAAGGAGGCTCAAAATCAATGAAGTGGCTCATGACTGAAAGATAGCTCGATTTTTTTTTTTTGCTTTCTCGGGAAGTGCCTTGAGGGACTTGTATGCTCCTCTGCCTCCTACAGGGTGAGCCTAGGCATGCCTTTTATGCCCAATTGCAATATCTCTGGACATATCAACCGAAGCAACTGGATCAGCTGGAATAATGTATGGTTCCCTCTGAAATGCTGAAGGGGGAGAAGGTATTGTCTCACTGTTAATCTCCATATGAGATTCTTTGGATCTTTGAAAGACTATCTCTTCTTCAAGGACAACATCTCTGCTTGTCTCAATCTTTCTCCGACCAAGGATGTAGATATGGAATGTCTTCGAAGATTCACTGTTTATCCCATAAATGTATCCTTTCTCCATGAAGGGTATAGCTTGGACTTCTTCTCTTTGGGTACATGAAAATACACTAGGCACCCAAATATCCTAAAGTGTTCAATCTCAGGCTTCACTCTAGTGAAGGTTTCTTCAGGAGTTATGTTTTTCAAAGTCTAGTGAAGACTCTTGTTCTGAACATATACTGTGTCATGCATGCTTCTGATCATGCATTATTGCATTGGTTGTCTCAATGATGGTTCTATTCTTCCTCTTTCTCAAATAGTTTTGACTCCCTTTGAGTCAAGTGACTCCCTCTGAAGGATAATCATCTTCCTTTGTTCTTAACCCATCTGGAATAAGAAAATAAAAGGAACCAAAACAAGAATATCTCCTAAAGGATAATAATGAGTACATCTATAGAATCAAAACAGTTTAAGGATTGTTGTCACAACTACAAAACCTACATGTAATGTAACAAACTTTAGAAATATAGGTTTAGAGGAATGACAATTACAACAATCAAACCTGGAGTCTTCAATTCCAATGTGTTGTTCCTCTGAATGCACTAAGATCTCTCTGGATCCAAGACTTCAACAAAAGGTTCATTCGTCCTACAATTACCCCCATGACAATGATACAAACAATATATATACAAGTGCATACCTGAGGGTGCTGGTATGATTTTTCAAATGGCACATGGCTGATCTCTGTCCTCTGACATTTTCATGAAGGAGGTGGTCACAGTGACACCTTTTTGTATCACCCATAATAAGTCTTCCTTTGAAATTTTGTCTTCCAGGAACTTGAAGTTGCTTGATCCATCAAGCTTATCTTCCATCATAGTTTTGATCATCATAATTTTAGATTCTTCACAACCCTTTGTCAACTGGGCTAGAAAACCTAACAGCTAGGCTAGGCTAGCACTTTTAGGTTTTGTTGGGCTTATAATTGCCAACAATAAGCTTTTGAAAGATATGAGAACACTGGTGAGCTAAAGAGATCCTTCAATGAGTTTCATAAACCCTAATACTGAAATTTTTGCAGAAATTAGCAAAACCCTAGAAACCTAGGGCCAAAATTTCAAAATGCTCAGAATTTCAATTTGAAGCTTACTGGAGGTGCATTGAAGGAGGCCGTACACTCCTATGATATTTTTAGCCCCAACTTCCAAGTTCCAAGTCTTGAAACCTCTTATAAAGATAGGTTGTACAAAATTTCTGGAAACCCTAGGAGGGCTGTACGGTTTTGCAGGAGAGAGAAGATGGCTGAAAATTGCTTGTGCAATGGGTTCTTCAAGACCTATTCTCTGATACCATGTTGATTTTTCAATAGACAAGGTTAAACATGAATTTCATTCCATTTTAGCATTTAACTTAGCCATAACCAATAATGTTGCAACAACCAAGATCACAATAAGAAACACCATGCACAAGAACACAAGAAGTATCCTGGGAAACCCTTCTCAACAAGGGAAGAAAACCCAACCAAATCCTTTGCTATATTCTTCGAGAGAAATATCTTCACCACCAAGAAAACCTAGCACACAAAAGGGTGCTCACAAACCCTAGAAGACTAGCACCCAAGAGAGGTGCACACTTTTTCCAAGTAGATGTGCTTGTTGAAATTTCCAAACACACACAAAAGATATGATTCCTCAATGGGGAATTTACCTTTACTTATATTAGACTTGACGTGTCAACATAAGTGTTTATTGACACAACATGGCCGACCTCTTTATCTCATAATATAATTAATATTAACCATATTAATTATCTTTTACATTACTTATCAATTACATTAAGGTGGGGGCCGACCTGTACCCTTTACATTACAATTAGGGTTACAGGCAGGTCTGACTCTTGAACAATATAGCAAGGGATCTCATGCACCCACTAGTGCTCAGCCATTAGGGGCACATCCATAGGGATGTCCATATCTCTGGCTCATTACATTACATAGAATAACCACTCTCACTAGTGCTCAACCACTAGGATCACGTTCACATGTGCTCGTCCACATGAATGTCTACTCAACATATATTCTTTTCCACCCCATTACACATGAGAGGAGACTCATATGGAGTTTCTCATCAACTCTTTGCTTAGAGGAGACAAATACATCATCTTCATTTTTGTCTCATGATGATACACCCAACACTTTGGGATTTCACATGTTCACCTTGTGCTCAACCACATGCACGTCCAACTCTGCATATCTCATTTTTCACTGTGTTACATAGGATAATCATCTGGAGTTCTTCTCAACTCTCTGTAAGGAGGAGACCATCTCTACGTTTCAGCTCTGTCTCAGATAAGAACCACACACCCCTCTTAGGGGATCTCTCTCTGGTTTGTGTTCTGGAGAATGTCTCACGTAGCTGCAATCATCAACATAATAGACCTGGTGTATATGATCATATACCTTCAAGGCTTCCTTAACTTTAACAACAAGAGACTAGCATTTTCATCAAACTTTACTTTAGTCTCACATGACTAATTTTGGATTAATAAAAAACCCTAACTTGAAATAATCATACTATGTACTTGTAATGAATAAAGATCTAAAAATGGTACACAATGTTCTTCATTGCATTTTATGCAATTCCTCCAGATTTCACTACTTGGAACCTCTCAGAAAAGGAGTTATAGCAAAAATGGCATGCCTTGTTGAATTTTGGCTTATTCTAGAGAGCGAAATTATAGAGCATGCCTCAAACGAAATATTTGTTCTATGGATCATAGAATACCATAGACTGTGTAACTCTAATCAATACATTTTGTTTCACTGAATTTGGATCTGTTATGAAGAAGTTATGACGTTTTTACCCGAAACACTTGTTTTAGACTAGTTTCAAGACTAGCCACAAACCCTATTTTCCACCGAGTGTAACTCCAAAAATACAACAACCCACAAGTTAAATTTTTTATCACAGCTACTTGGATATGTTTCCTCAATAGGCTCCAAATTTCACAGTCTGAATCATTCTAGAAAAAACGTTATTGCGAAAATAGTGAGATGACTTGGAAATAACAGACCTTAGAAAACATCGTCAAAAGAATTTATCTTCCCTTGAATTTCAGACTTATTTTCTTTACCTTCCCCCTGAAATTCGACTTAGATATCCTTTGGTTACCGTAGTCACTTGTCGATATTCAATATGCTCAAGTGTGATTAAAATGAGTGAGCCTTGCCTCTTATTTATATTTTCATGTAGCTTTCTCAAGGGGTTACCTTTTAACCATCTTAACCCACTTTCCTTATTTTAGGGTTAACCCACTTCTAACCACTTGTCAACTTAGTAATTT